>CM035413.1:34990196-35082696 GCA_020310875.1 Ceratopteris richardii | reverse complement strand
GTTTTCATAGCTATGAGAAAGAACTGAGTAAAGTTCTGTGTATGAGTCTCTCTCCTTCATCTCCATGCTTTCCTACTGTGTGATGAATTCAAAAGTTCAACTTTTCTGAGCAATTTGATGCCTGGCATCGAATCTAGTTAATGGTGACCATAGAGGTGTTCTAGTGTCACATTAATTCATTTCTTGTGGTGTTTTATACATCAACAAGTGGTATCAGAGCAGAAAGATTCTCGAGAGCAGAAGACGACAAAGGTACGAGAAGTTTTGTAAAGTTTTCCATTAAAGTTTGAAAGGTGAAGCATTTGAAGACACAAGGCATCAAAAGGTTACTTCAAAAGTATCCTCATACACAAAGAACTTCAAAAGGTATTATCCTTTATCCTTTAAGCTCACAGGTTGCAGTAGAAGGAAAGAACTATGGCAGATCATATTTCCATTGACAAACTGGACAGAGATAATTACCCCGCATGGGTAATGAGAATGGAAGCCTTACTTATGAGTAAGGATCTCATGATACATGTTACAGGTGAAGAAGAGAAGCCAGTATTCGAAGATGAAAGCCGACCAAAGAAAGAAGAACTAGATGCTTTAAAGCATTGGCAGAAGAAGGATGCAAGTGCAAAAGCCTACATCTACAATACAATCTCTGATCATTTGCTACCACACATCAGAGGATTGGAATCATCTGAAGATATATGGAATGCATTGGAGTATCATTTCCAAAGTACTACTAAAGCACGGAAAGCAAGTCTATGGTCAGAGTTTACAACATTGAAGAAGAAGCCAAGTCAAACCATTAGTGATTATGTCACTAAGATGAAGGATCTAGCAGATAGTCTTGGATCCATAGATGAAGATGTTGAAGATCACAGATTGATTGCTCAACTACTTGCAGGTTTGAGAGGGGATGAAAGGTGGAAACCTTTTGTCTTATCAATAGAACTTTCATTAAATCATTATGTTCTAGATTTGAATCAGTTGCTTGGTTTGATGCTCACATATGAGCAAGACTTGAAGGGAGATGGAGATAAAGGACAAAATTCTGCAATGTACATGAAGAACAAGAAGAAAGGAGATAAAGGTAAAGCAAAGGATGAAGAGGAGTCTAGTTCTCAAGCTTATTATGCAAGAGGTAAAGGCATAGGCAGAGGAAGAGCAAGAGGTTTTGGAAGAGGAAGAGGTAATCAAAATAATAACAAGAAGGCTTGCTGGATCTGTGGATTGAGTAATCATTTGGCTCATGACTGTTGGCACAACCAACAAGGATCAAACCAGAATCAAAACAACAATAGCAGAGGTCGAGGTGGAAGATATCAAAGTAATTTTCAAAGAGGTAGACAAAGTCAAAGAGGAGGCTATGGTAGAGGTGGAGGAAGAAGTTGGGGACAGAATCAATCCTACAACACCACCTACTACAACTATGCAAATGACACACAGAATGAAAGTCATACATCATTGATGATGAACTCAATCAACACATCAGATAAAGAAGATCTAAAGGTATTTTACATTGACTCTGGATGTTCTAATCATTTTTCAGGAAACATAGAATTGCTGTAAAAGTTGGAAAAAGGCATTTCTAGTCATACAGTTCAAACTGGTGATAATACAAGACATAGTGTACATTCAATTGGAAAAGTGAAATGCAAGAGTGGAGCAGATTTGCTAACCAATGTTTTTATGTTCCTACAATACCTAAAAACTTGATTAGTGTGGGACAGATAGTTGAAAAAGGTTTTCAAGTCAGGTTTACAAATGAAGGAGTATTTGTGGAAGATCCAAAGAATGGATATAATCAGATTGTCTCTGGTAAGAAAGAAGGTAGACTCTTTACTTTAAGAGTGCAAGGGAACATTGGTCAAGCTTTGCTCACACATGGTGAAGCAGTGATTACAGAACTTGATCTCTGGCATAAGAGATTAGGTCATTTCAATGAAAGAGGAATTAAAGCTATGGTTGCTAATCAGTCTGTACTAGGATTACCAAATGTGCAAAGTCAACATATGGTTTATAAATGTGAAGCATGTCAAATGGGTAAAGCACACAGGATACCATTTCAAAAGAAAGGTTTCAAACATGATGGAGTACTTGAGCTCATTCATACAGATGTATGGGGACCAACAAAAGAAGGATCTATCAGTGGCTCAAGGTATTATGTTCTTTTCATTGATGATGCTACAAGATGGATAACATTATATGTTTTGAAGGAAAGATTAGAAGTGTTTGGAGCTTTCAAGCATTTTCATGCATATGCAGAGAGAGTCACAGGTCAAAAGCTTAAAAGACTGAGGTCTGATGGAGGGGGAGAATACTTCTCCCAAGAGTTCAATGATTATCTTTGGAATGCAGGTATTAAGAGAGAAATAACTTGCAGGTATACACCACAACAAAATGGTGTAGCAGAAAGAAGGAACAGGACTTTGGTTGAGTTTGCTAGAGCTATGCTAAAGGAGAAGAACTGTCCAAATTATCTTTGGGCTGAGGCTGTTAATACAGCCACATATCTTGTGAATAGATTACCATGTGCAGCTCTGAATGGAATGACTCCATATGAAGCTTGGTGGGGTAAGAAACCAACACTAGATCACTGTAGAGTGTTTGGATCAATTGCATATGCTTATGTGCCATCACAGCTTAGGCATAAACTTGAACCAAAGGCAGAAAAATATGTGTTCATTGGTTATGATGAAAAGCAGATGGGTTACAGGTTGTCGAATCCTTTAACCAAACAATTTCTTGTTTCTAGAGATGTTACATTTGATGAACAGAAAAGTTGGTATGCAGATCAAAGTCATACAGCTGAAGAATTTGAAGAAGAGGTAAGAAGATGTGAGAAAGGAAAATCAATTGTGCAGGTGAATAGAGATGAAGACTATATGCAAGCAAGTACATCCAGAAGTGGATTAACAAGAAGGAATGAAGAAGCTCCTATATTTGATGAAGAAGTGTATCCAGAAACTTATGAAGAATGTGAACCAAGAAGGTCAAGCAGGACTAGAAGACAACCAGAAAGGTATTCTTATGATACTTCTTACATAACTCAGAAGAACTATGCATATATGGTCAAAGATGATGAAGAACCTCAGAACTATGATGAAGCTAAAGGTAAGAATCAATGGGAAGAAGCAATGAAGGAAGAGTTCAATGCACTGGAGGAGAACAAGACATGGGAACTTGTTCCTAAACCAAATGGTAAGAAAGTAATTGGAAATAAATGGGTTTATAAAGTGAAGAAGCTTGCAGATGGAAGTATAGCCAGATACAAAGCTAGATTGGTGGTGAAAGGCTATGCCCAAACCTATGGCATAGATTATGATGAGACATTCAGTCCCGTAGCTAAGATGTCAACTATAAGGACAATCATTGCTATTGCAGCTTCAAAAGGATGGACTCTAAGTCAATTGGATATAAAGAATGCGTTCTTGAATGGATACATATCAGATGAGGTATACATGGAACAACCTCAAGGGTTTATAGATTCCAGGTATCCAAATTTTGTTTGCAGGTTGAGAAGAGCATTGTATGGATTGAAGCAAGCTCCAAGAGCTTGGAACTATAGACTGGTGAAGTATCTCAATGATCTTGGATATCAAAGTTCAAAAGCAGATTCAAGTCTACTTATCAAAAGAACAGAGGAAGGTACAATCTACATTTGTATTTATGTAGATGACATTATAATCACAGGTACTTCAGATGAAGGAATCAAGGAGGTAAAGAGATTACTTGAGAAAGAGTTCAAGATCAGTGACCTAGGAAAGTTGTCATATTTTCTTGGAATGGAAGTTACTTATACAGATCATGGCATATATGTGTCACAAGAAAGGTATCTTCTGAACTTGTTGAAGAAGTTTGATATGGAAAATTGCAGAGAAGCTTCAACTCCACTTGAAGTTAATCACAAGCTCAGTAAATATGATGGTGCAGAATACAAAGATATGAGGAAGTATCAATCTCTTGTGGGTAGTTTGATTTATGCTACACTAACAAGACCTGATCTTAGTTATGCAGTGGGAGTTTTGTCACAATTCATGCATTGTCCAAAGGACCCACATTGGATTGCAGGTCAAAGAGTTCTCAGATATATCAAAGGAACTATAAAGGAAGGATTATATTATCCTTTTACATGAGATTTGAAGTTGAGAGCCTATAGTGATTCAGATTGGGCAGGTAACCAGGATGACAGAAGATCAACTCATGGTTACATGATATACATTGGTGATAAGCTTGTAAGTTGGTGTTCAAAGAAACAACATACAGTAGCATTATCATCAACTGAAGCAGAGTACAAAGGACTTGTGGAAGCAGCTAAGGAAGTCATATGGATGCAGACATTGTTCAAGAGCTTAGGCATTGATCAAGGTACACCTACAATACATGGAGATAATATGAGTTCACTTTATCTTGCAGCAAATCCAGTATTTCATGCAAGGACAAAGCACATAGAGATACAGTATCATTTTCTCAAAGAAAAGGTAATGGAGAAGGAGATTGAAGTGGAGTACATTTCTACTAAAGATCAATTAGCAGACATAATGACAAAGAGCTTGGATGGTGTGAAGACCAGTAGATTCAAAAGCATGGCAGGAGTAAAAGAAAAGAAGATGATATGAAGAAACAGGGAATGTCAATTAGTGATTGAGGGGGAGCTGTTGGAGAAACAATCACTAATTGGACATATATTTGAAGGTCAAATCTTAGGAAGAAAACCCCATGCCTATGTGAAGGGACAAATTCACAAGTGTATCATATTTGTAAAGTTAGTTCACTTTAGTTCTAGAAGTTTTTTAAAAATCATGAGAATACGAAAATCTATATAAGTTAGTTTGTATCAACTGACGCGAAAAGAGAAAGAGAAAGAGAGAGAAAGAGAGAGAGCGAGAAAGAAGAAGTAGAAGAAGGAGTTCATTTTATACGACTGTGTATAGTCGGGCTTCTCTGAGTGAGAAAGCATCTGTAAAACTTCTGAGTTTTCATAGCTATGAGAAAGAACTGAGTAAAGTTCTGTGTATGAGTCTCTCTCCTTCATCTCCATGCTTGCCTACTGTGTGATGAATTCAAAAGTTCAACTTTTCTGAGCAATTCGATGCCTGGCATCGAATCTTGGCTGATAAGTCATTTTTTCATTCTCTGTGTGTTAACTGTTGTTGAATCTTTTAAAAATATGAGGTTTGTGGAGCAACTCGATGCCTGGCATCGAGTTTGAGCATAAAGTGGATGCCCGGCATCGACTTCTAGCATATAAGTCATCTTCTTCATGTGTGTGTAAAATAGAGTGTTTCTGGTGCAGAAAAATAGCCAAAAAAAGCCCAAAGTCGATGGCTGGCATCGACTTGGACTGAAACTCGATGCTAGGCATCGAATTTTTTATTTTTAGACACTCAGGAATACTAAAACAGGCGAAATTTCCAGTTTTGGAAGGTCATATAGGGTCATCTTGTGAGGGCCATAACTTGAGTTCTAGAGATCCGTTTGATGCATATGATAGCTTGTTGGAACGCTCTACTCTTCTAGTTACAGCATATAAAGTTTCATGGAGAAATCATACTTGAGCTAGGAGAAATTAGCAAAATACTGAAGGTATGTCATTTCGGTGACTAGGAATTTCTGTAGAAGCAAAGTTCTCACTTTAGGCTATCATTTCTCAAAGTTTGGAGTGGCAATGAGTTAATGGTGACCATAGAGGTGTTCTAGTGTCACATTAATTCATTTCTTGTGGTGTTTTATACATCAACATCTCTCTCTCTCTCTACGTGCTGCCACGTGCAGCTCTGCAGGGCGGAGGGAACCTCTCTCTCTCTCTCTCTCTCTCTCTACCTCTGCACGATCCCTCTCTCTCTCTCTCTCTCTCTCTTTCCCTGCCGATCTCTCTCTCTTTCTGCGTTCTCTCTCTCTCTCTCTCTCTCTCTCTCTCTCTCTCTCTCTCTCTCTCTCTCTCTCTCTCTCTCTCTCTCTCTCTCTCTTTGTGTGCTGCCGCGCGCAGCTCTACAGGGGGCGGGAGGGAACCTCCTCTCTCTCTCTCTCTCTCTCTCTCTCTCTCTCTCTCTGTCTCTGCGTGCTGCCGCGCGCAGCTCTGCAGGGGGGGAGGGAACCTCTCTCTCTCTCTCTGCGCAATCCCTCTCTCTCTCTCTCTCTCTCTCTCTCTCTCTCTCTCTCTCTCTCTCTCTCTCTCTCTTTCCCTGCCGATCTCTCTCTCTCACTGCGTGCTGCCGCGCGCAGCTCTGCAGGCGGGGGGAGGGAACCTCTCTCTCTCTCTCACACACACATCACACACACACATCACATCACACACACACACATCACATCATATACGCGCACATACACACATCACATACACACACACATCACATCATACACGCGCACATACACACATCACATACACACACACACATCACATCATACAATGCTGCAAGGACCTAGACCAAGCCATGGAATAGGCATGGGCATGCTTCCAGCTGGACAATCAACATTCATGTAGTAGCATGGGCACATCAAGATCATCATACACAGCAGTACACGATGGCTTAATATCCCGAGCATGAGGAGGGTCTATTGAGAAAGAAGGAAAAATAGAAGAAAGTAAAGAGTAGGAGAAAGTACATGCAAAGAAACATTAGGAGAAACTTGAGCTCAACACTCATTTAAATACATACACAAGTCATTTCTAAACCACTCTTTTTAGTTTTAACTTTTAATCTACAACCACACTTTAATCTCCTTACTTTCACCACACTTTCCAGTTTAACTTTTCTACTTTAATTACACTTAATTTCTACTCCTCTCTTTTCATCTTCACTAATTCTCTCCACTCTTTCTCTTAACCAACTTTTTTCACTTTTAAGTGCATCTTCTATTGAGACCACTCCTTAAATCTGTTTAGTTACACAACTTATATAAGCCATTCTTTTTCCTAGCACTCATATAGTCCACTAGTTATTTATCCATTTAATTAATCATTTTAATCTAATTAGCCTACATTTCTTATTTAAATAAATCATTTAATTTAAGCTTAGTTTAAGGGTTTAATTAACTAGAACCTTAGTATTTAAATACACATATTTAATTAAAGTAATTTTTAATGACATAGTTTAATGTTTAATACATAAATATGTAATTTATATATTAATGTTTTTAAATAACATCTATTTTAACCCTTTAAAAATAGTAAAACCCTAGAAAAATCTACTTGGAACCCATCAAAAACCCATAAAATCCTTCTGAAACCCTACCATTAACTCATTATAAATCATCTAAACCCTTTGGCTTAACCATTAGCAACATACAATCTTTGAACTTATGAAACCCTAGGGTTAAATACCCATGAATCTTGCATGTATGAACATAAAACTCATTAAATGTGAAATTAGGGGAAACCCTAATATGAACATATGTTCTGCATCATTATTCATACCTGTAAACACTTTCAAAAGTGGTTACATCAATCCAAAACAACTGATCAACAGTGATATAAAAGGTTTGAGATCACCAATAAAGTTTTTGTTTCATTTTGTGTGGTCATCAACGGAAAGGTTGAAAACTTTCCGACAGCGTGTGAATAATGATTCACAATGCGTGGTCTCTATATGGCTCTTTGAGCCCACCAACAAGTCTTAGGCACCCAAATTCGTCTTGATTGGGGATTGGCCTTCATTCACTTCTTGGGTACCCAAATAGACGTTACTTTTGTGGATGAATCTTTGAGAGACTTCTTATTAGTATCCTCTCGTCGATCACTAGCACGACATTTAGTCAGTGGTTATAACTTGATCACAACAGGGTGCTCGCCCTTTCATGCCCATACTTGTTCTGATGGCAGAGACACCTTGCTTCGTACTTTCGTTTGGGTTTGAGCATAACTAGTCTGCTTGCGCTGCATTCGGCACTCCTTTGGTTGCTACGTCTCTATCACTTTTGGAAAAGAAGGGAGTTCCATCATTTCCTTGGCTCCTTTGTTGAGAACACCATCCCTCTGCATCACATAATGTTGGACAAGAATAGAATCATCATCTTTATGTGTACTCTAAGAAGGACGAGGAGTTGGTGCCTTTCCTAGTTCCTTGAGTGCTTTATTTTCTAAATGAATTGTAATGCGGTTCTTATTTACCCAGACTTGAAGGAGTCCACTTCTTAGGTTTAGGTTGACTGCATGATCATAGATCCAATCTTGACCCAAGACTAAAGGCTCAGTGAGGTTCTCGTCTTGACACACTAGTGTTTTAATTGTCATAAGAACATCTTGGATGTAGAGGGGAAGTTCCACCTTGCCCATGTAAGAGGTTTCCACACCTCCCAATCCATGAGATATGCTTCTACAAGATTGACACTAAAGTTCAATTCTTGATAGTAAGAAAGTTTAACAACACTAGTGGCTACACCTGAGTCAATCAAGGCCCGTACAGTCCTTGCACTCTTTCCTTGTCCTATCTCTAAGGTTACAAAAGGACGTCGGTCAATTATTCTATGGGAACTTACACCTGAGACCTCACACAGCCATATGATATCATGGAGCTACATCGGCATCTGTCCTAGGTTGACATTAGGGGAAAAAATGAACCCTGCATGGGCCTTGTAAGGATCCCTAATTTTTAGGGATTAAGCTTAATTATGTTCTTGTTTAAGGGGATAAAGTGCATTTAATAGGGCACTATTTAGTAGGCTAGAGCAGGCATTTTTTAGGCTTCATTAGGCCTGTCTCTTTCTTCTTCTAGAGAGAGAGAAAGAGAATCTACTTTCCACATCATCAAACTCCTACACGTATTTGAATAAAAAAATGAATTTTTTTAAAAAGTCTCATTTTCAGTGTATATTAACTCAAAAGGGCCTATTTTTTAATATATATGTCAGAAGTCACTTTCTTGGGCCCATTTTTTGAAGTTTCGTTTAGAAAAAGTATAATTTTCAAAATCCCTCCAAAAGTAAGTGCCACATCATCAAATTCGTGACTATGCTTCCCCCAAAAAATGACTTTTTTCTAATTTCATCATTTTCAGCCATACACAGTGGAAAAACACACTTTAACCCATACACATACAAGAAAACACATTTTTTGAGCAAAACATATGCTTTAGAGTCCCTTCCAACCAGGTTTTCATCTTTGTTTTTGATATTGCTCGTCATTAGCAAAGATGGTGTTGACATGTATCACAAACTTCACAGTAGAACGTCCGCATGCTCCTGCATCAACAAGTATCCATGTTCGTGTGCCTAGAGAGTTTGCTCCAAATACACAATGCAACAATGATGCCAATTCTCAAAATGAACATCATGCAGCTGGAGAAAAAAGTATTTATCTTTGGGCTCATGGTTCACCATATCCTCTTGATCCAATATCTTCTTACCATCCAACATTCCATAACCTCTCAACTTTACTTCAGTTCATTGGTGCGGGTGAAGCTGGACTATTAGGTTAATGCAAGCCATTATCTACACATTCACTTGCTACTACTAAGTATTGGTTCCAACAATATCACATCCATCATATGAGGGTGGTCACTTTAGAAAGCAAATTCATATCTTTACAAAAACAACTTGCAGATTTGGAACAGGATATTGAAGCAAAACAAAGCACAATTTCAAAGTTAACCGCCAATCTCGAGCAGCTAAAAGATACTCCACTTGGTATGAGACATAGGAAAAGAGCATTTTCATCCTTTGACGCTCTTTCAAAAGGTGGTGGAGCACGCAAAAAACGTATATATGCAACAAGGTGAGTGTTTGTTTTACTTTTATATGTTTTAATGAAGAGTTGTAATGGAATCTTTCGTTGTGTAGGTCGTTTATTCAAGACATAACTGCTTCATCAACAACACAAGACCAATTCAAGCTGATGAATAGCTATATAAACACCAAAGAAATTACTTCTGCTTTAGACTCACACATAGGAAAGTGTATTAGAGTTGTTGTTGAAGCTGAGTTTTCAAAGAAGTTAAAAAACCTTATCACAAAGCAACATGTGCAGGCAATATATGACGATGCGGGCATCAGTAGAAATGGGTATACTCCAATGTACACCCTTCTCAGGCAAGCCTTACAATCACAAGGTATTTCTCAAAGTATATTTCCATGCCCATATAAAGTATCTAAAAAAAAAAACTTCAAATGAGGATGTGACTCGTACTATTGGACAATATTTATTCATAGAAGAAACTATGCCTGCCTCTGTTTATCATCCAAATATTCCCAAGAAGGAATCAAAAATCCTATCTACACAAGGATTTACTTACACTAAATTCAAAAATATATTTTTGGATCTTCAGAAGCTTCAACAAGCAATGGTTCACTTTTATAGTTCAACAATCAAAGGTACCCCTACTACATTTTATTTGGTGTTGAAGTTTTATTGCATTCAAGTGTCATATTAAGATAATGTTTTTCTCTTTTGTGCAGACTGTAATGTTAAGTTAAAGTTCATACTAAAGCTTGATGAGTGTCAAATCATAAAGGGTCGATGACTAGAAAGGTTGAGTGTGATGCTAATGAATGAAATTATGGACCATGCAATGAGTGATGAAACTTTAGGAGGGAGGGACCATTTGACTTACAGTGTGCAATCAGAGAGAGATATATGGTGGTTAGGTGCTATAGAAGTTCCCAAAGAAAGAAACAATGTTATTTCATGGATTTTTAGTAGGACTCCATGGATTACGGAAGTAATCTCTTCTCAAATACATGGGCAAAAGCTTTCTGTAGATGATATAGGTGATTTTGAGGTACAATGGCATTTGGGTGGAGACCTTAAGAGTATAAAATGCATGTTAGGTTGTAAACAAGGAGCATCATCTCTCTATCCTTGCCCATATTGTACACAAGGTTACAAAGGATCTAAGAGACAATCTAAACATGCAAGGGCATTGATGAGAGTTGATGACTCTGAAGAAATTGATGAAACAGACTCATCGAATCACAGTGAATGGGATACATCACTTTTGAGGTGTCCAATGTTATAGGAACCAACTCGTGATAAAATAAGCAATGATTGGAACCCCATTATCCCATTTCCATTAGTCAATGTTCACTTTTGTACTTTGCATGCATTCATGAGGATCTTTGATAGGCTTTTGAAGCTCCATGTTGAATATGCATTTGCAATGAAACCACTAGATAGGTCTACAATAGCAATCCAAAAAATATGTCAAATGCTATTCTAACTTTCAGAAGTGTGTTTAAACGATTATTGGGTTCTTGGGAGTGGAAGGGGTCTATAAGGACAGAGGCCCTATGCTTATTTCCCAAAATTACTCCACACCACAATATACCAACATTCAAAACTTCTATCAAGAATTGGTATACCCTTCTCAATCTTTATGGTTCGTCATTCTAACTCTTCTAGAGTCTACCGAACACACTGTACCAGACTATTAGTATCGTGATACCGAGTTACCTCATATCCTTTTCTCCGAATACACACTACTGTAATATTAGGGAGAATAATAATAGCTCAACCTTCACTCAATAGCGCTCACAGTCAAACAAACCGAAGACACAGAAGGACTCAAGAGTTTCAGGCACACAGTGTAGAAAGGCCAATACACACTTGAGATGACCCTTACCGTAGCCTAATCTCACCATACAAGTATAGATCTCAATACTGAGGGCAACACAATCCTGTACAGTGTTTTTAGAAACACTACCACAGCTACACAGACATCACCAAACAATTGGCAAAATATTCCAAGAAAGAGTAACACCACAATATGCGTAATTAACACAACAATCATAGTAGAGACCCGCAAACGAGTTGCTCAGACAACAAGCCGGCGATCTACTAGATGTCGAGGAAACTCACAACAACCAGATATCGATAGACAATAGAATAGAATCAAGAACCATACACTACAGTATACTCAGAATGACTTCAACAACACTACATCAAGGCTCAGTCAATCACCCAGACAGACAGTCTGGTGATTTCTCAGAACGTCCCCGAGCGTCTCTTTTCCATTGCTTTATATGAAGATTACAAATGTCTATGTAACAACCTTTCGCGCATGCGAAAAAAGATTCAGTTATACAGTTGCCAATCCGACGGCCGACTAACACTGGCATGCACGGTGGACTCGAACCCGCAGGTTTTACAAAATTACTGTTCTTCTATAATGCCTTCTAAATACATGTTTCTGGCTAATCTAAAGGTTCGGGCAATTTTCTTCTTTAAAGTTTCTAACATCTGTTTGAGAATATCTGGTTCTACTAATTGTGCATCTACTCTTACAGAACTTAATGCAATGGCTTCGGTCAGCAAAATTTCTACCTGAGTCTGCAGGAAGGCTTCTTGTAAATAGAAGTTGTTCAATAAGGCTGCATCTCTAGAAACCTTCATCTCAGCAACTTGCTTTTCCATTCTCACTACTCTGTCTTTTTGATTGTCCAGATGATTTTCCCTTCTTTCGATCTCTTGATTCTGAAACTATATGGTTCTTGAGTATGCATCCCTTTCTCTTCGGAGATCTGTTATTACCTTCTGTGTTTGAGCTTCCTTGGTCAAATAATGTTTGAGCATATTATTTACATCATCTAATTGATCCTTGTATCTCTCGAGTTCTTCAACTGTCTTCCTGGCCAGATCATGTTGTTCTTGGCCTCGCTGTACTACTTCATCTAGTTGAACTCTTGCTTCTTCTAATAAATTCCCTAAGGCTACTCTGGCATCTTCCTTGTCTTGTAGTTCTTGTTTCAATTGACTGATGACAATATTTGCATCATTTAATAACTCTTCTTTGGTTTTGAGGTCGGCTAGTGTCGCATCTCTCTGATTGGTAAGTGTCTACTGTTCTACGAGTTGTGCTTGGAGATGGGTAATCTGGTAGTGCAACTGATGGTTTTCTGCTTTGACCGCATCTATCTGTTCCTGTAGAGGAGTGATGTCTGCTTCTAGGACGTCAACCTTGTGCTCTAACTCGTTTCGGATGTTATCAGTGGCCGCTTTCAACTGTAATGGTAATTGCTGCGATAGCTGAATGAGCAATTGACCCATTGTGGCAAGCTCCGAAATCATGGGAATCGACGGAAGTGGCGGGTGAGTGCGGGGTTGGGATGAGGATGTGGTGAGAAGTTGTTGGGAATTTGGTGGGGAGTAGTTTGGTGATGAGGAAGAAGAGGCAGTGGGTTCTTCGGGAAGAATGGCTGGAGTAGGGATAATTGGGTTGAGTAGAGGTTCCGGTGGGGGAGTGGGAGGAGCAGAGTGAGATCCTGTTACCTTTTTTGTGGTTTGTTGTGTAGTGTCGGCGGTATCATCAACTATAGATTCTACTGCTCTAAGCAGTTCGTCGAAAACATCTTTAATGATTTGTTCCTCATTTCCTTGTTGTTCCTGCTCAGATTGCTGCTGAGATGCTTCTTTGGAAGAGCTTGTGTCAGACTCGGTGTGATCCTCCTATTCTTTTTGTCGTTTTGAGGATGACTGTGCTGATGAATCGTGTTGCATAGAGGTTGCGGTGTCATGGAAGGTTTCTTCGTCCTGTTTTTCTTCTTCTTTGTCATCTTCTTTATTTCCTTCGGCTGAACCCTATGCTTCACTTTCAGATGAACTGATTCTAATTCTTTTAGGGTGGAAGAGTTGATTGAGTTCCTCTTCGTCTTCTTCATCATCTTCCAATAATTGTGCCGACTCTTCATGGTGCAAGATCGGGCCTCTAGGTGGTGGTTGTGCTGCAAGTATGGCCAGAAAAAGGAAAGATATTATGTGTGGCAGTCTAGACCTTGGCATTCCTCCCTTGTTTACCTGTTTGATGATTGAAACGCATTCCTTGTGAATGCGGTGGAAGAAGTAGGATGCAAAATTGACTGGTTCTCGAGCAGCTAAATCAATAGTGGAGTAGAAAGGCCTAGAGATGCCATAAGTTCGCTTCTGGAGGTTAAGAATGGCTACTAGGAATTGCAGCGCGGATCTCTCAGGTTTTGGTCGACATAGGATCGCGTATTCATTTGATGAATACCTAGGAAACAATTCTATCATTGTTGCTACTAGCAGGTTCGGGCCATTTTCCCGACCTTCCTGAGGGAGTCGAAACGCATCAGCAAAAGCTTGGAAGGTGATTACGGTTCTAGTAGGTAAGGATGTGATAGGCCAACTCTGCTCTATAGCAGGTGTGTTGGCGATGGCGGTGATTATCTGGGCGTAGAAGGGGTGGCAATCCACTGAATGCCATGGTAGTTCAGCGAAATTGCTTAACCCTCGGGTGCGTAGAAACTCTCCTACCTCGGTAGGGAGTCCCTCACAGAAGGCCGAATTTTTTGCCAGAGTTTCCATGGTGCAAACGATGACAACAAGCACAAAACGCAAACGCACAGGGTATACACAGTCACACAAATCACGCAAGCACAATAGCGATTTTCAGCGAAACGGAAAAGGTTAAGTAGATGTGTTGTAGTGGAGAGCAATCAAAATCATTAATCATCGTGCGACATTGAGATGATAACTTCTTAACTTCGGTGTGCATGTATGAGCAGTTGGAAAGAGCAGGGTGGCTGTTGACACAATTAGGTATTAAAACGCGGATATTTACAAACTTATTTTTGTTTTTAAGTGCGCAAAAATCAAAAGGAAAGAAAAGAAAAGAAAAGGAAAGAAAAGAGAATGCCAAAAGACGCGGCCAACCGCGAAACGTTTGAGTGCGGGTTAGATGTTTGTTGATACAGCCGCAGCTTCGAACCGTTGATGAATTTCGGAAGAGGAATTCTGGTCAAAGTAGTCAACCGAAAAGTGGTTGGGCCCACCTGTTCTAAAATCCGGTAGGGGCTAAACCATCGTAACTTGAATTTGCCACCAGAGCGATTCGAATTTGCATTGTAAAAGAGTACAAGTTGTCCCACCGTAAAAACTGGAGTCTTTAGATATCGATCATGTGTTTGAACTTGTCTTATCTGTACTTCCTGAATAGTCAAAAAACTTTGCCATCGATGCTCATCCAGTTCTTTGAGTGTATCTAGCCGAAACGATAGAGATACTTCAGCTAGCAGTTTCTGATTGATGGCTACTCGTAAACTTGGTACAATGATCTCCATTGGTGCTATGGCTTCCAATCCGTAAGCTAGTTTGAAAGGTGTTAATCCTGTTGCTACCTTATATGTAGTCCGGTATGCCCATAATACTGTAGGTAACAGTTGATCCCATCTTTCTGGTGATTCGAGAATTAGTTCTCGAAGCATATTCAACAAGGTTTTGTTTGTACTCTCAGCCAACCCATTTGCACGAGGATAATATGGTGAACTGAATTTGTGCATTATCTGCAAAGAATGTGTGAGTACTTTCATTAAATTGTTAACAAAATGAGTGCCTTGATCTGTAACAAGTTCCAGCGGTAAGCCACAACGCGGAAAGACATCTTTCATTAGACACTTTGCGACCGAAACAGTTGTGGGAGACCTTAAAGCCCAAGCTTCTGCCCATCTAGTTGCATAGTCTATACAGGTCAGAATATAACGATTATTACTGAGTATAGCCGATGGTGTAATAGGTCCGATAAAATCTAGATCCCACTTCTGAAAAGGTTCTAATGGCAAGACAGGTTGTAGAGGGAAAAGATGACGTTGCAGGGGCTGTCCAGATCTCTAACAACTATCACATTGAAACTGTGATACATCCTTGTATATAGTAGGCCACCAAAGTCCGCTTTGTAGACTTTTTCGGTGTGTTAAATCTGTAGCAAAATGTCCGCCGGAAGGAATTGAGTGAGCCAAAGTAATGATTGAGTTAACTTCATGTGGAGAAATACAACGAAGTAAAACTTCAGTGTGATCCATATAGTATAATTCCCCAGCAATCAACCGAAATCGGCGGCTGAAATCTGTAGTTTTTCTACGCATTGCAAGAGAAGTCTGAGAAGGAAGGCATCCATCAGTGAGAAAGGTCAATATCTGATCAAAATATGTAGATGGCACAGGTGGGTCTGCAATTTCATCATTAGTTGGTTCTGAAGTATAAATCGCTGGTGTCGTGTTATCTACACCGACCGGAGCTTCATCGGAATCTAAGCGAGAAAGGAAATCTGCTAAGGCATGTGAATTGCCTAGCCGATGAATAACTTCGTAATCAAACTCTTGTAAAAGCAGAACCCATCATGCTAATCGACCACCTAAATGCTGTTGCTGAACCAGATAGACAAGTGCAACATGATCTACATGAAAAGTAAATTTACGGCCCAGCAAATAATGCCTGAATTTCTTGACAGAATATACTAAACCCAGACATTCCCTTTCAGTTATAGAGTAATTCTTTTCTGCAGGGGCAAGCCTTTGACTTGCATAGTACACAGGCCTGAACCATTCATCAATTTGTTGCATTAGAACGCTCGCAATCGCTATATCTGAAGCATCAACAAATACATGAAATGGGTGATCCCAATCAAGAGGCTGTAAGATTGGAACCTGTGTTAGTAATCCCTTTAGACGATCAAAAGCAATTTGACATTCCTGAGTCCACTCAAATTGTCGAGGAGTCTTGGTTATTAACCGGTTCAGTGGTATCGCCAAATGAGCAAGCCACCGTAAGTGCCGACCATGCCATCTTACTTGGCCCATGAAGCGCATTACTTCCTTAGGTGTAGTGGGCACATGTGCTTCTAACACAGCTGTAATTTTATCTGGATCCACCTGTATACCTTGTGCAGATACAATGTGGCCAAGTATCCATTCTAACTTCTTACACAGTGTAGTAGTAGCAATGTTGACACCAGATCCTCCATCAATTAGTACCTGTGTAATTTTATGATTTTTACACCATACCGTAATTAAAGGAACTAAATGATCGACCGTAGAATCAGGTTCCGGTTGCACTACCGCTGTTGCTGGAATGCAAGAAGGTACATGACTGAACTGTTATTGGAATTGTTGCCGAACTCCCGGTACTAGTGCCAGCAACTGCCCAAGGGGGAGGGTAATGGATTGATTTAGATAAAATTTCCTAGGCCTTTTGTGATTGAATTGTATTTTCCATAGATTCTGAAGATGATGCGTCTGCTGAAGATGATGTGCCTGCTACTGAATTAGAATCTTGTTTTTGTGTTCCTTCCTCGGTTAACGGAGCCTGGGTCACCGGAATAGGATCTGGGAACACTAGAGGTTCTACGGTGGTCCATTGACTAGCCTTATCATACATCCTTTGTTGTTCACGTATGCCTGGTTCAAATACTTCTGCTGCTGGTTGCAGTTGTTTACCGGATCGGGTCTGAATTACCGCAGCTTGCATTTCTACTGGTGTGATTTGTATCATATTAGTCATTGGGTTTTGACGTTCTTTCTTCCTCTGATCATACTCATCTTCATCCTTACAAAATCTTCTGATGTGGCCAAATTCACCACAAAAATGGCAGCGCTGTCATAGAGGGGTCTAAAGGTAGGCTGGCGTTCATCCAAAGGAATCACGTTGACCTAACTGTATGACTGCACGCCGGGTGCTTTTACGTATGCCTAAGGCCTTCGGTTGCTTTTCAGTGTTTTCAATATTACTCTACTTAGATTTTATGGAATAACTCAGAAGACATCAAAGAAATCAATGGGAAATAATATTGATGTTAAATCTGCTTGAACAAATGAATTGATAAGCTAATGGCTCAAATCAATAACTCTAATACAAATGTAAGGGTTTAGTAATAGGATAAATGTCTAAACAAATAAATAATTGACTAAATGAAAATATAAGGTAAATGGATCTTCAATCTGTCACTTCACTTCACTTCACTTCACTTCACTTCAACTGCTCTTTAAATCTTCAATGTTTCTGCAAAGAAACATTAGGGATTAGTAATATTACAAAAAATCAATAAGAACTTAAAAGACGTTAGTCACATACATTAAAGCATACACATGCTCATGCATGCTAAGATACATTCATGCACATGCTAACATTTAACTTAGACATACTAACATGTTGACATGATAACATTATGCAAATATAAACACACTTATGCTTAAAAGAACCCATGTACTTACATCTAAACACACACTCTTAAACTAGCATAGGCTAACACAGGCTCACATTAACTCTTATATGTAGATACATTCATTAACTTAAGCACTAACGTGCTAACTTAAAACATACAAATGCATCTAACATGCATTCATACTCATGATAAGATACATACTTACTAAGATACATATACATCTTTTAACTTATGCATACATACATCTCACATCACTTTCATATGCATGCACATACTCACTGACATAAAAATATATGCATACTTTCATATACTAACACACACTTGTCATTATATTAATATGCATGCTAACACTTGTGCATATACTCTCATGCATCTACCTTAAATATATATACTCAAATAATTATGTTAATACACTTCTCATGATTATAGTTATGTTAACTTATTCATTAACACCTTTATTCATAAGTTAATATTCATTCTTACCCATGCTAATGTATCTCATAAATAATACAATCTTAAATTAAATTGAATCTAATTAACATTAACCTAACATGACTCTCTCTTTCTTTTTTTCTCTCTCTCTCACACTCTCTCTCTCTATCTCTCTCTTTCCCTGCCGATCTCTCTCTCTTTCTGCGTTCTCTCTCTCTCTCTCTCTCTCTCTCTCTCTCTCTCTCTCTCTCTCTCTCTCTCTCTCTCTCTCTCTCTCTCTCTCTCTCTCTCTCTCTTTTTTTTTTTTTTCTCTCTCTGCGTGTTGCCGCACGCAGCTCTGTAGGGGGGGAGGGAACCTCTCTCTCTCTCTCTGCGCGATCCCTCTCTCTCTCTCTCTCTCTCTCTCTCTTTCTCTCTCTGCGTGTTGCTGTGTGTAGCTTTGCAGGGGGGAGGGAACCTCTCTCTCTCTCTCTACGCGATCCCTCTCTCTCTCTCTCTCTCTCTCTCTCTCTCTTTCCCTGCCGATCTCTGTCTCTTTCTGTGCTCTCTCTCTCTCTCTCTCTCTCTCTCTCTCTCTCTCTCTCTCTCTCTCTCTCTCTCTCTCTCTCTCTCTCTGCATGCTGCCGCGTGCAGCTCTGCAGGGGGGGGGAGGGAACCTCTCTCACACACACACACATCACACACACACACACCACATCATATACGTGCACATACACACATTACATACACACACACATCACATCATACACGCGCACATAAACACATCACATACACACACACACATCACATCATATACGCGCACATACACACATCACATACACACACACATCACATCATACAATGCTGAAGGGACCCAGACCAAGCCATGGAATAGGCATGGGCATGCTTACAGCCGGACAATCAACATTCATGTAGTAGCATGGGCACATCAAGATCATCATACACAGCAGTACACGATGGCTTAATATCCCGAGCACGAGGAGGGTCTATTGAGAAAGAAAGAAAAACAGAAGAAAGTAAAGAGTAGGAGAAAGTACCTGCAAAGAAACATTAGGAGAAACTTGAGCTCAACACTCATTTAAATACATACACAAGTCATTTCTAAACCACTCTTTTTAGTTTTAACTTTTAATCTACAACCACACTTTAATCTCCTTACTTTCACCACACTTTCCAGTTTAACTTTTCTATTTTAATTACACTTAATTTCTACTCCTCTCTTTTCATCTTCACTAATTCTCTTAACCAACTTTTTTCACTTTAAGTGCATCTTCTATTGAGACCACTCCTTAAATCTCTTTAGTTACACAACTTATATAAGCCATTCTTTTTCCTAGCACTCATATAGTCCACTAGTTATTTATCCATTTAATTAATCATTTTAATCTAATTAGCCTACATTTCTTATTTAAATCAATCATTTAATTTAAGCTTAGTTTAAGGGTTTAATTAATTAGAACCTTAGTATTTAAATACACATATTTAATTAAAGTAAATTTTAATGACATAATTTAATGTTTAATACATAAATATGTAATTTATATATTAATGTTTTTAAATAACATCTATTTTAACCCTTTAAAAATAGTAAAACCCTAGAAAAATCTACTAGGAACCCATCAGAAACCCATAAAATACTTCTGAAACCCTACCATTAACTCATTATAAATCATCTAAACCCTTTGGCTTAACCATTAGCAACATACAATCTTTGAACTTATGAAACCCTAGGGTTAAATACCCATGAATCTTGCATGTATGAACATAATACTCATTAAATGTGAAATTAGGGGAAACCCTAATATGAACATATGTTCTGCATCATTATTCATACCTGCAGACACTTTCAAAAGTGGTTACATCAATCCAAAATAACTGATCAACAGTGATATAAAAGGTTTGAGATCACCAATAAAGTTTTTGTTTCATTTTCTCTAGTCATCAACGGAAGGGTTGAAAACTTTCCGACATTCGCCCCGACCAATCCTGCACATCCTCCTCGATGGGCCAACCTGCAGATTAGAAAAGGTAATATCAAATTCTTTTGAAAATAATTCATGACTCAAATTTAGATAGCCTAAAAAACATGCTTCTAGTACATCTTCTGATAGCTAAGAAAACTTATAAAATTATGTAAACTTTAATTTAAACTTTTTTGTTCAATGCATAAATTGGAAACAGGTTTCAGAAGGAAACTATAGAAGTCATTCAAATAGTGTTCGTACTAACTCTTCTATTAACTATGTTCATAAGTAAAGCATATGTTATATAAGCCTTCTATCCTCATCTCCTAGCCACTTGCCATTAAGATACAAAAAAACCAATTCCCCTCTAGCATACATCCGCCTTATATAGCCCGCTTTTCAATTCAAAAGTGATTTCAAGACCACAACTGATTCATTGAAATGATTTGATTTTTCTTTCATCTCTTTTTTCATCATAATTTTTCTTTTTATCATTTTTCCTGTTTTCATATGCAGCAACCATTAATGTACTGCTTTCAATTTTTCTTCGCAACTTTTTTGATGAAGGGGAAAGGCTTAACCCCTAATCAGAGCAAAGGATCTAGAGGTAAGCTAAAGCACGAACTAAGATCTCTTTAGCTAAATGGGTCAGATTTAAGGAAGCTTACCTATATAAAACAAGCCTACTTTTACTAGGAGTTGCAAGTTAAGGGTTCCTTTAACTATTCATATGACAGCCATAGGTCTCTAATCCCTATCTTCTCTTCAAGCACATCCCTACTTCAGCGTAAATTCTACTTTTCATAATTTTAAGAGGTTTCTTAACCTATCTGAAGAATGTACACAACTAATTATGATAATGCATCAATCAAAAATCATATTAACAACTAGAAAATGTAAAGTTTAGAACTTTTTCACCAGATCATTTTTATTCTTCTTCTTCATTGTCCTCCAAGAAATCTTCGTCCAATTCAAATTTACTGCTTTCTCTTCTCCTAAAGAGCTTGATTCTTTTTCCTGCAATCAAATTCTTTAGCATAGAACCATCAATTTCACGTAATTTATATGTACTGTTTCATAAACTGAAACAACAACATAAGGTCCGAACCAACGTTTAGTTAGTTTTCGTCGTGCATCGTATTGAGTATCAAACGTACTATCATATACAAGCACCCAGTCACCACTCTCTATTTGTTGCGGTCTTAGTCTATGTTTCTTATCAAAATACAATTTATTTTTCAACCTAGATGTTTAATTTTTTTATTGCTTCTTTAAGATTTTCATTTCCTTGTTTTAATTGTTTAATTTTAAATGCTAATAAGTCCTCTCTTGAAATGTTATCTTTCCAACCTAAATTCATCCAATTAATTATTTGAGTATGAATGGGAAATAATGGTTTCTGATAGTACACGAGTTCAGCCGGCATTAAACCAGTTGTTCTCGTGTACGTCATGCAATCAGCCCAAAGAGCAAATGGGAGATATTTTGGCCATTGATCAATATCTCCATGGCAAGCTTTAGAAATAGCCTTCACTATGGAAGGATGTCCTCGTTCAATTTTACCATTTTCTTCTGGGTTATAGGCAGTCGTAAGAGACAATCGAATTCCATGTTGTGCAAAGAATTCTCTCGCTTCTCTCGCATCTAATTCTCCTCTATCCGCTACTACTTTTTCTATATATCCAAATCTGGATAAAAATTCTTCCAAAAGGAATACACATACATTATAAGTAGTATTGGAACGAAGCGCTCTACCTTCGACGTGGTTTTTCAAGTCCTCTCATGCAAGAACAATATATCTCATACCATCATTGCTTTTAGGCATGGTCACGAGGTCAACTACCCATTTGTAATGAATACAAGGTGGATAGGTCAGGTGAAGGGGATCTCTATGCTTGACAGAGGAGTGTAAGTGGCACGTACTACAAGTGCTCACAAATTCTTTAACAGTTACATACATCCTCGGCCACCAGTAGCTTTTCCTAATCTTTTCATATGTAGCTACAAAGCCTTTATGACCAGCCCAAAGACTTTCATGCATCTTATGCATAACTTGCACTTGAAAAACCTTCAAACCTAGTACTCTTTGAGGGTTTCGAACCTTTCCTCTAGCATGTCTCCAAAGATATCCATCTTTCAAGAAGAAGTTGAAAGACTTCTTCTTGATGTTCCGGAATCGATTTGAAGACCAACTTGGGGAAGGTTGAAACGAACTCAAATAATTTCCTATATCTCGCCATTCTCCTTCATAAGCATTTTCTCTAAATCTTTCATACGCATAGGTAGATGTTTCATAATTTATTAAATTAATACGATTATTTAATGCTTCACTATCATTATCGAACTTTACTCTTGAAAGCATATCAGCAACGGTGTTATGTTTTCTGGCTATATGAACAAAAGTAGGATTAATGAATTTAATATAGGCTATCCATCGTAACATAGCTATATCAGGAGATGAACAATTAGCTATTAAACCTATTAATGGAAGACAATCGGTTTCTACTATTACATTAGCTCCTATAAAGTATTCTTTATCTGTTTTTAAAGCTGTAACTAATCCCCATAGTTCTCTCTTAATTTGCGGGTAATTCTTTTGAGTATCATGAAGAATCTTTGCTCCAAAGCGAACTGCGTACCTTTGCTCCTTTTCATCATCCTGCCCAATGACCGAGCCTATACGAATAGAACTAGTGTCAACAGTTAGGATTACAGGCTTATTTCCTGCATAGTCAATACGTTTCAAAACTGGAGCATTGATAAGCAAATGCTTTAGACGCCTCATAGTTCTAGAATGATCATCAGTCCAAAAGAATTTCTTCCTTTTTCTCAATAAATCATAAAGTGGATTCGCTACATGAGCAAAGTGAGGGATCCAGATGACATAGAAAACACATGCACCTAGGAATCTCCTTACTTCACTAACATTGCGACATCTCTCAGAAATCCTACTAATGGCATCAACTTTTGCTGGATAGGGTCTAAGACCATAATGGCCACATAAATGTCCAACTATTAGCACTTCATTAAATCTAAAAGTTGATTTTTCTAGGGAGAAAGTTAGTCCAACCTCTTCAAATCTTTCAAATATCTTTTCACAATCTGAAATATGGCTAGAAACAAACTTTCTACATCCAGACGAATCTAAACTTTCATCCTTTTCTTTTTCCACACACCCTTTTATTGGAATGTCATCAATAAAAGGCATCGTTAGCTTTGGGATAAAGTCATGTAGGACCAGATTCATAGCATTCATCATGTGTGCCACATAATTCGTTGCTCCTTGTGGTAAAGTACACATACGTACTAACCCCAAAGGAGTCCTCATCATGGTCACATCTCGACTCTCAATTGCTAATTGAAACTGATCGTACCCTGAATACAGGTCTCCCATTGAATAGATGGAGTGACCAGCAAATGCCTCGACAAACTCATCTACAATGGGACCCGTCCCTACATTCCTAATAGTGACTTTATTCACAGGCTGCAAATCCTGAATAAAGCGTAGCTTCCCACTCTTTTTTGGTACCGTGAACCACCTATTAGAGTATGGTGCTGAGGATGGTTCCAAGATTCTCATGGCAATCTTCTCCTTTAACAGTCTCATTAGCTCAGGTAAATGTGCCTTTGGGACTGGAATCGGACAAAGATTCCAAGGAATATGCAGTACTGTGAAAATATTTATCGGAGCTACTAACTTTGGATCTGCACATCCTATCTCATGAGGGAATAAAGAAAAAGCTTTATCATGACGAACAATCATCTTGGAAAACTGCTCTTTTTCAATTTGAGAAAGAAATTCATCACCGAATTTAATAAGCTTCTTACTCTCATCAGTAAATATGTGACCTATCTTAGATCGATCTCTAAGAATAGGATCATTTGATACTCGACGAAGTATGTCATGACTATCTTTGGGTAAGGGTTGAGCTACAGGCTTTATTTTCTTTTCTACAGTTTTGTATTTAGTTTCTATGCTAACTTCATGTTCTAAAATAAATTCACTAATAATCTCATACTCTTGAATAGAGTTGAGAATTACTAGATTTGATTTTAAATTCTCATGAGAAACACTTTCTAGCTCTTTTAATAAAGTAGAACTTTTTGATAATTCAATTATAGTCTCAGTTTTCTCGTCACTTGAAATTAATCCGGTTTGTTTGAAATATTTTTCAGTTTGTTTTTTAAATGTTTTTGTAAGGTTTTCTTTAGTAATATAATGCAAACTAGTTGTAGGAGTACAAATTAGATAATTTTCAAATTTATGTTCATTGATAGGTGAGACATCAAAACAACGTCCACTATTGTCTCGCTCAATAGTGGAGTCTAGCAGAAATTTTGATCATAATAAGCCCCATATTCTCTTACAGCCAGTGGATCATCACAAACATGACAGATCGAGTCAATGGGATTTCTTCTTAAGCTCTTTCTATTTCTAGTATGGTTTGGGCAAATCATCCTAACTTGCAAAGAATCCATCCCTGATTATCGAATTCTTGCATACGCTGATCCATCATTCATTGCTTTTGTTTCCATCCTCATTTCAGCTATAAATGGCTGTCCAAGCATCACTTCATATGAATAATTATCTTGAACGAAGAAATGAAACTCTTCTCGAACACCACCTATCATAATAGGGACATTGGCACATGCACCTAATAAAATGCCAGAGCCATTGTAAGCTGTTCTCATCCTCCAGCCGTGCTCCTTATCGATAGGCCATCTAAATTTATCAAAGAACTTCTTTGAAATAACGTTTATCTCTGACCTAAATGTCAATGAGAGCCAAAGCTAAACAAGAATCCTTTTCATCACCGATTCTAATCTTTACTTCTAGTGTACCTCGTGCCCAAAAAGTAGAATTAAATTTACTCTCACTTGTTAACATTTCTTCATCAGGTTGTATGGGTCCTAGAAAATTTCTATTTACACTTCCTGTTGTAAATTCTTCATTCTCCTCATAGTCGCTTTCACTCAATGTAACTACATCATTCATAGCTAAGGTTTCCTCTACCACGTCTTGCATGTCTTCATCTTGTTGCAAAGGAAAGCGTCTTCTTCTAATAATTTGAATAAAACTATCCTTGAACTCCGGTTTCGCTATGGAAAAGACTTGCTCAAGTGACATCGTTACTTTACTTTTTAGAAGAATGTCATTTAAAATCTCCATAGCATCATTTTTCTTTTCAAGCTCAGAAATCATAATAGCACGTGGAGCTCTTCTTCCCTTCTTCTTCTCTTTCTCTTCATTTTGCTTTTGATCCTCTTTATTTTCAGGTTTAGAGGTTTCTTTTTCCACTTTCTTTTGTTCTTCTTGGGGTTGAATCTTTTCATCGATCGGCTTTTTTCCTTCCTTTATCATTTTCCTCTTCTCTTCTTGAGATAAATTTGATTCATCAAATTGAACTTTTTTGTCAGTTTTCTTTTCATCGTCTCTTGTTTGCCTCCTAGTTACCCTCCTATCACCTTCTTCTACATCATCCTGTTGATCTTCTCTATAATCATGTTCCTAAACATCTCCTCCATTTTGCGTTCTTGATAACGTTTCGAATAGAGAAGAAGTTCCCTAATAGCTGGATCTAATTGCTCTCTAATTTGCCTAAATCTATCACTAGTTGATAAAGCTAGGGATGGCTTTACCCTAGTCCTAGGCTTTGCTAATAATATTGATTTCAAAAACCTAAATTTATCTCTTATATTCAAAACCCTAATAAAGTAGTTTTTATAAATGTTCTTAATTTAAGTCCTTTAGTTTAAGATTGATTTTCTTCTAAAAAATAATGTCTTTGAAAACAATAAAAGCATTAACTATGAATCAAAAGTAACCTAAATTTAATCTGTTTTTATGCTAAAAACTTTTTTCTTTATGCAATGACAATAAAGCAAACAAATATAGAACTTAAAATGAACACCTTACTTGAGGATTGCTTTGCTGAAGAGGTTAAACAATCTTAAACACACAAACTAAAATGACTATGACTATGTCTTGATTCTTTTGAATGTTGATGAGGGGGGTTTGATGTGACGAAACTCCACCAGTTTGAAATCCTTCTTCTCGTGGAGATGCTCACCAAGGGAAAACAGGAGATAGCAAACTCTTCACATTTTGTCACTACTTCAATCTTCAAGTTCCCTGCATTCAAGAAAAAATGAAATTAAAAATTTTAGTTAAAACTAAACGTAATTCCTAGGCACACGATCGTCACGCTTCACGTCGGGTTCACCAAAGTTGTCATAGAGGGGTGTGAAGGTAGGATGACGTTCATCCAAAGGAATCACGTTGACCTAACCGTGTGACTGCACGCCGGGTGCTTTTACGTATGCCTAAGGCCTTCGGTTGCTTTTTCAGTGTTTTCAATATTACTGTACTTAGAATTTATGGAATAACTCAGAAGACATCAAAGAAATCAATGGGAAATAATATTGATGTTAAATCTGCTTGAACAAATGAATTGATAAGCTAATGGCTCAAATCAATAACTCTAATACAAATGTAAGGGTTTAGTAAGAAGATAAATGTCTAAACAAATAAATAATTGACTAAATGAAAATATAAGGTAAATGGATCTTCAATCTGTCACTTCACTTCACTTCACTTCACTTCACTTCAACTGCTCTTTAAATCTTCAATGTTTCTACAAAGAAACATTAGGGATTAGTAATATTACAAAAAATCAATAAGAACTTAAAAGACATTAGTCACATACATTAAAGCATACACATGCTCATGCATGCTAACATACATTCATGCACATGCTAACATTTAACTTAGAGATACTAACATGTTGACATGATAACATTATGCAAATATAAACACACTTATGCTTAAAAGAACCCATGTACTTACATCTAAACACACACTCTTAAACTAGCATAGGCTAACGTAGGCTCACATTAACTCTTATATGTAGATACATTCATTAACTTAAGCACTAACATGCTAACTTAAAACATACAAATGCATCTAACATGCGTTCATACTCATGCTAAGATACATACTTACTAAGATACATATACATCTTTTAACTTATGCATACATACATCTCACATCACTTTCATATGCATGCACATACTCATTGACATAAAAATAAATGCATACTTTCATATACTAACA
The DNA here is from genome assembly GCA_020310875.1 of Ceratopteris richardii. Taxonomy (NCBI): domain Eukaryota; kingdom Viridiplantae; phylum Streptophyta; class Polypodiopsida; order Polypodiales; family Pteridaceae; genus Ceratopteris; species Ceratopteris richardii. The sequence continues at coordinate 35,055,310 of CM035413.1, read as the reverse complement.
CACACTTGTCATTATATTAATATGCATGCTAACACTTGTGCATATACTCTCATGCATCTACCTTAAATATATATACTCAAATATTTATGTTAATACACTTCTCATGATTATAGTTATGTTAACTTATTCGTTAGCACCTTTATTCATAAGTTAATATTCATTCTTACCCATGCTAATGTATCTCATAAATAATACAATCTTAAATTAAATTGAATCTAATTAACATTAACCTAACATGACTCTCTCTTTCTTTTTCTCTCTCTCTCTCTCTCACTCTCTCTCTCTATCTCTCTCTTTCCCTGTCGATCTCTCTCTCTTTCTGCGTTCTCTCTCTCTCTCTCTCTCTCTCTCTCTCTCTCTCTCTCTCTCTCTCTCTCTCTCTCTCTCTCTACGTGCTACCGTGTGCAGCTCTGCAGGGGGGGGGGAGGGAACCTCTCTCTCTCACACACACACATCACACACACACACACACCACATCATATACGCGCACATACACACACACATTACATACACACACATCACATCATACACGCGCACATACACACATCACATACAAACACACACATCACATCATATACGCGCACATACACACACACATCACATCATACAATGCTGCAGGGACCCAAACCAAGCCATGGAATAGGCATGGGCATGCTTCGAGCCGAACAATCAACATTCATGTAGTAGCATGGGCACATCAAGATCATCATACAGAACAGTACACGATGGCTTAATATCCCAAGCACGAGGAGGGTCTATTGAGAAAGAAGGAAAAAGAGAAGAAAGTAAAGAGTAGGAGAAAGTACCTGCAAAGAAACATTAGGAGAAACTTGAGCTCAACACTCATTTAAATACATACACAAGTGATTTCTAAACTACTCTTTTTAGTTTTAACTTTTAATCTACAACCACACTTTAATCTCCTTACTTTCACCACACTTTCTAGTTTAAACAGCGAGTCGTAACAAACGAGAACTATGTCGTAAAAAGAGAACACTCTCGTCAAAAATCAAGCAAATGGCAGCTTATGTTTGAGATTCCTTTATACCAGTATACATATATTACAAAAATGAGGTGAAAACATGTGATTTTTGACATTTTTTGTCATTTTCTCATAAAAAAAGAGCTCAAAATGTAGTCAAAATTTCACTATATAAGGCATATACATGTCCCAAAATGTATATGATAAGACATTGACATGTCCAAAATCTATATGATATGACATTGACATGTCTAAAATCTATATAAAGAATGTAGAACTGAATAGTTCTTATACAAAAATAACATTTTAGACATATTTTTAATGGGTGGATATCTGATTGTTAGTCAAAATTGCTACAAAACATGGTTTCATTAACCAAACTACTTCGAGGCATTTACAAAAGCACTAAAAATGTCTGACAGCTTCAATGCATCTCACAACTTTGTCGATCTATGTCTACACCCTCATCATCTGATGCACTTGATTCAGTCTCATATTGTTGAGAGCTCTCTTCTTCTTCTTCTATATCCACAAGAGCTCTATCTTCATCCACGTACATACCAAATTCTGCAGGATCATGCACAACTCTTCTTGTTTGCCTATGATTTCCTGTACCACATACATCTGGAAGCTTTTGTTTTATCATGTTGATGGTTGCTTTCCTCAAGTGACCTGTTTTTGTCAAGGAAAAATCATAAACAAGAATATCTACATCATCCATTTTAAGAGTGGATGTGCTTCGAATATTCTTTTTCTTTTTTGAACCTGTTTGTTTAGTATCACACACCATTTCTAAGTTATATTTACCTGTGAATGCATTACTACTTTTAGTGTAATACCAATGCACCATCACAGCCTCTATTCTTCTCTGATCAATATCTTTAGTTATCTCTAAAACCTTTGCAATCCAAAATGGTCTGGTAGCCTCAGCACCATCAGCAAGAACTGCAATAAGAGTTCCAACATTTATCTCTATTAAATTTCCTTGCCATCTTGCTTCTGCCTGTTTTGTCATCCTTGGGCCTACATAAATATTTCTTTCTGGTGGATGTATAAAACTTTGAAGTGCATCTGCATTACATGCTTGGGCCACATTCACGGATCTTTGTGTACAAAAATCCCATGTGAATGGAACATCAACTGGCCAGTGACCTGCAATTGTATACTGTATAATCTCTTCTTGATGATTGAAAAAGTCCTCCCACCAAGATACATCTTGATCTCCAGCATATTTTTTTGCACGCTCAATATGTCTCTTCTTTTCAATGAGTGCATGCATCCAGCTTTTACTTTGATCAACCACATTTCCACATCTTTCTGTATTGTTTTTATCTTCATATGGTGATTGTTCTGCACCATACACTGTTACAGTAGACAAATTAGACACCTGCAATAAGAATCTGCATCCCTCTTTAGGCTCCCACCCAAGAGAAGATGAATACTGCTTTGCAAATAAAAGGGTTATTTCATCAACCCTCCTCATCAAGAATACATGGTTGAAACTAATATTGTGCAATGGAGCCAAAACCTTAGCACTGTTATCAAGGCCCATTGAGCAAAAGTGCTTAAAGTCATAAATCTGTGTGAGGTGTTGAACTTCTGGTTTTGGAGTATATGCTTCTGAAATCAGCTCAGATAAAATCGGAAGAGTAAAAGCATTGTTACGTGCCAACTTCTTAGAGAAAGTAGTGAACATCTGATCAATGTGATCATGAGTATGGCCAACCAGAAGGAAATTTACCTTAACCTTCTGAAATACCTGTTTTTCAATAAGCATGCTTAAATATCCAAAGACTGTAGAATTTTTATTCTCTCTTGCAGTATTATCTAGTTGCAAATATAGAGTTGGTGGCAAAAGACCCTTCCATGATTGCAAAACACGATGAATGACAGTAACTGTAAGGTTTGGATCATTATGCACATTCGGATATGTGAAGAAAACCTTGGACATTACAGTTCCATTGTATACCAAAGCACCAACCAAATGCATTTGCATAAGGACTTCATCTGCAATGTCCTTAGGGATGCGATAAAAATGTGGCAAACAAGTTTTTTTTTGATCCATACCATCGATCAACAAACACATATAACGCTCCGGATTTCTGAGTGCTTTACTTCGATGATGAATTGCTTTCTTTCTCTCTAAAGCTTGACTCTCACGATGGTTGTTAAGAAGGTTTTTAAAATTATTCTTTTCCTGTGGTGTTGTAGCCCCTTTTGCCATGTTTTTCAAAGTGGCGCAAACTGAACATTCACCCATTCTAACTTTACGAGGAATAGAAACATTGTTAAACTCTTCCTTCCATAATCGAGTAAAGTGACGATACAACACATACTTCTCATTTCTATTTTCCATGTCTTCTCTATATATTTGAAATACCTCTGGACGAGTAAAGTTATCTGACAAGTGCAACCTTCCAGTTGTAGGCATAACCTCACAATGCAAGCTAAAATAGTTCATCATCCAATTCATTGCATGACGTCCAACAGATCCTGTGGTCCCAACATGGAACGTATCCAAAATGAGATCCCCATTCAAAAGCCCTTGTTGAACCCTATGTATTCTAAAATTTCCCACACCCATTGCAATTTTAAATGCAGCCCTACAGCATCGCATCCCTTGAATAAAGAAATATTCAAAACGAACACGTGTTACTGACATGTTATCCTCAATCATTTGCATGCGAGAAACAAGGTATATATCCTGCCTTTCACTATCTAAATGGAGGATTTTTTCTCTTAGGTGCTTTAGTTTCTTCATTCCTAAATTGTACAAACATTTCAAACCACAACAATGATTCACAATATCCAATGCAATCTGTCTATCTGAAGTAAGAAATTTAAATCTTTTTTGACTTACTTCACGAGGCCTTCTTTTAAATCGTAGATTGAGCTTGCTTTGCTTTTTCATTGCTCCACATGCACTTGAGTCAGAAGGGAGATCAATGGTTGGATCAGATGGGAGATCAAGAGGTGCATTTGGTTGAGCAGCATTGCACTGTGAATTGGATAACTTAAATGACTCAACAGAAAACATGGAATCATCAACACGTCCTAAATCATAGGGATCATCACTTCTGTGGAAAGGGTCAACTGAGAACAATGAATCCAAAACTGTATCAATATGAGCAGAAGAAGTTGATGCCCAAGCATCCACTGAAAAGATTGAGCTCATCTTCACTGAGTTCACAGAAGACTGAAGATGAATGACCTTTTTAAATAAGTAGAAATCCGAGATCAAGTGAAGATGTCACATCAAATGTCACATCAAGAAGATATGAAATCAAAAGTTTATTAAAGTACATTAAATAAAATTAAACATCAAATTACATCAAATAACTTAATTACTCAAATATACACTAATAAGGGAACCAAAGATTTGATTCACTTTTGAAATGAGAAACACAGTTGATTTCTAACTAGATATGAGTCATTGAATCTTAGCATTGTGAGTGAATCAAAATATATCCAAGTTGAGTTCCAACTGAATTATATATTAAAATTGTTTGTAGTAGTGCCATTGAAGACTATACAAGAAGAAATTTTAGCTTTGGTAAATAAGATTTCAAGGATTAGGTTTCATTTTAGTCTTGGCTAGATCTCAAAGAGGTAGATGAAAGTATATTAAAAAAGAATTATGTGTAAAAGAGGTACACGGAATGTTTATTCATACATTGATTTTCCATTTCAGCAATGTGTTACAAGATAAATGTGAATATGAACTAAAGTGAGGAGGATAACACTATAAAGATGTCATTAATCTCCCATATTCAACACAACTTAGACTTGAAGTGTAATTTCCATGCAAATGTATATAAATAGTTGCAAGGCTCTTTACTTGAATGTTTATTCATACATTGATTTTCCATTTCAACAATGTGTTACAAGATAAATGTGAATATGAACTAAAGTGAAGAGGATAACACTATAAAGATGTCATTAATCTCCCATATTCAACACAACTTAGACTTGATTTTCTCCCAAGCAAGAGATTCTAAGAAAAAATTTCTACATGAGATTAGACATCCTCATGTACATACCATACTCTAGCCATTGAAGTGTAATTTCCATGCAAATGTATATAAAGAGTTGCAAGGTTCTATGAATATTTCATTAAAGTGGCTCTGAAATAGCCTATTTGTGTAAGTGGTATTCCCTAGTTAGATTGGTTGACAGATATAGTTAGCAACTGGACTCATTCAGTTAGATCCAGTTAGTCTCTCGTTCAAGTTACCCAATTGCCTATAAATAGCAGAGGAGGAGATCATTCTCATTTTCAAAATCCACGAGCAAGAGAGAGCAACAGAGCACAGATAGCTATGGAGCACAGAGCTCAGCATACCAGCAAGGCAAATCTGATGGAGAAGAAGAATGTTGGCAAGAGTACCAAGAGGTAGACAAAATCATACCATAAAAAAAGATTCCTAAAAGATTCCCTTTGTATGTTTGTGTAAAGAGTCTGCTTTCTAGGTTTTTATTTTTCTTAGCTCTAAAAATATAGATCCAATGAGGGTACAGCTCGATGCCTGGCATCGACTTTTAGGTGTAAGTTGATGCCAGGCATCGACTTGAGGCTGCAAGTCGATGCCAGACATCGACTTGCAGGTGCAAGTCGATGCCAGGCATCGACTTGAGGCCTCAAGTCCATGCCTGGCATCGACTTGCACCTGCAAGTCGATGCCAGGCATCGACTTTGTGTGCAAGTCGATGCCAGGCATCGACTTGAGGCTTCAAGTCGATGCCTGGCATCGACTTGCACCTGCAAGTCAATGCCTGGCATCGACTTGCAACCTCATGTCGATGCAAGGCATCGACTTGCCTGGCATCGAAGTTGGCCTTAAAGTCGATGCCACGCATCGACTTTAGGGTGCAAAGTCGATGCCAAGCAGGTGGAAGTCGATGCTAGGCATCGACTTTTAGGTTCAAATCGATGCCAGGCATCGACTTTTAAGTGCAAGTCGATGCCAGGCATCGACTTTATGTGCAAGTTGATGCTCGGCATCGACTTGAGGGTGCAAGTCGATGCCGGGCATCGACTTGCACACAAAGTCAATGCCTGGCATCGACTTGCACTTAAAAGTCGATGCCTGGCATCAACTTGAACCTAAAAGTCGATGCCTAACATCAACTTGGGCCTTTGAAAACCACATTTACGTATGAGCTGATTATTCTAAGCGCCTTCAGGGATGCGGAGTCCAAGAGTGAGAGGCCCTTCAAGAAGGTGAGATTCACCATGGGCTCTGGTGATCAGCAACGTGACAAAGGCATTGGTCACCAAGCAAAACCAAAGAAAATTATAGCATCCCTATCCTCTGAGAAGGCCAGCAACCCGCTAGGAATATCCTCAGGTGGACAGAGTAGCATCAAAATTCCTGAGGATGATACAACTATGAAGGATAGGTCGAGGGACGCTGAGGTCTTAAGGACAGATCGTCCACTACGGGACATGACAAATCTGGAGTGGTGTCTTCAGTATGTTGAAGAAAAGAATGCAGTCCTTCTTGTGTTCGCAGGAGCATATGGGAGAGGAAAGATCACGACAACACAAGGTTTTCAGTATGGCCTTGTGTACAAACTGGATTATGAAGATGAGGATTCTGACAACCTCCTTTTCTTGGTAGAGACATCGAAAGGTTTGAGAAATGTTATATGCAAGATGGATTTCTTGTGCGCAGAGTGTTGTGTTCCAGATGGTCTAGCTGAGATATGCAGGGACTCAATCAATCTTATCAAGGACTTGATGCATGGATCCAGGGCAACATCATGCCAACACAACAGAAGATGACAACCCCTGTAAAGGCAAGGGGTAAGCAGAGCGTGCAGAAAAAGTTTCAAAAGAAAAAGAAGAGAATTTCAGAAGAGGAGTCTTCTGATTCAAGCTCTAGCTCTGAGGATATAGTTGTTGCACCTGGTAGAGAGCTTGCCTCGGGTGTTCTTGGTACTGAGCAGAACAAGATGAGGGAGGACATAGCTAAAAGAAAAGTTGTGAAGAAGGGGCAGTTGTTCCACCTGCCAATCATTATCATCCACAGGCCACCAATAGACCCAGTCACAGGGAGGAGGCCCCTTGAGGTCAGGGAGCCACACAATTTTCACGTGCAGAATCTTAAGAAGAAAATGAAAATAAATCCTCATGCTATTGTTGTGCCATTCCTTGTCATGGTGGATCCGAATGAGTGCAGCTCTGTGGACGAGTTCAATGAGGGTTTGTTTGAGGATTATACTTATTATGTGATTGGAGGTTCACACTCTGCAGAGGCCCGTAGACAGCTAGTGAAGGAGCACCCTACCACATTTTTCTTTAGGTATGTAGAGTGTAAGATATATGCTGGTCTTACAACAGAGGAAGCCAAGCTTCTAGCTTGGGATCACAACAATGACAATGACTACAGGCAAAAAATATCCTCCATAGAGAGAATTCGGTTCTTCCACCATGAATATGAAGATTGTCTTGTGAAGGAAGCTGGAAGAATACATCCCAATCTACGAAAGCAATGCCTTATTGAGGTTGGAATTGCACTGGATGAGAATAGAAAGTCTGATGCTTTGAGGAAATATGATCCATGGTTTCAACTGGCATTCAGATCAGGTGAGATCTGGGATCTACAGGATAAAATTTTCACAATGTGGGAGAACAAGGAGGTCAAGGGTCAGAAGCAACGAAAGTCGAGGCCAGACCCACAGGTTGATCTGAAGGGAAAGGGAAGGAAAGTTGACCTCTCAATTGAAGAGGCTCCTGAGGACATGAAGCTGACACCATGGAGGGCCCTTCAAGGAATCAAGGATGATACATTCATTATATCAACTTTGTCAAGGGTAATCTCCAAGGAGTTAAGCTTGGAGGAGATGGTGACTGAGCTCAATAAGTATGTATGTTATTCTCAGATCCTTTTTCCCTCCTCCCATGTTTCTGTTCTAACCTAGTCTCTTTTTATTTCTCTGACTGTAGTCATAAAGTTTACATGAAGATTCAGGAGGTGATGATGAAGAGGCTGGGTTGCTTTTCTTGGACAGAGGTCCAAGCAGACTATCCAACCACATCATCGTACAAAGCTTTATCAGAATATTTCATCCTGTTTCGTGATTGGGTAGGTTCTCTTTCTGACGTTGTGCCTGGTTTGCCATTAGGTTAGATGCCTTGATTCACCAAACCAATTTGATGCCAGGCTTTTAGTACGAATTCGATGCCTGGCATCGACTTACGGCTAAAGTCGATGCCTGGCATCGACGTGCAGCCAAAAGTCGATGCTTGGCATCGACTTGGGGGCATAAGTCGATGCCTGGCATCGACCTGCAGCATAAGTCGATGCCTGGCATCAACCTCGTGGCATAAGTCGATGCTAGGCATCGACTTATGTCCCAAAGTTGATGCCAGGCATCGACTTTCAGTAGAAAGTCGATGCCTAGCATCTACCCCCACACGAAATTGATGCCATGCATCGCTTCCTTATGTTCCGTTTGCTGTATTGAAGAGCTCATTTAATTGTCTTTCCACTTTTTTCTGCAAAAACCAAAGAAAAGTAAGTCTGCAGAGCTACTAGATGATTGCCCCCCTGCATTCCTGGCTCACATTCAAAGAGCAAGGCATGAGAAATCTAGGCTGAAAGCCAAGGAGATGGATTTTGATGATGAACCTGATCTGAAATGTTTCTCCAATCCCCTAGACCCCCTTAGGCCTGTATATTACAATGTATTCTGTAGTCATGTAAATAATATTTGTTCTGTTGTGCCTAGAAAACATTTCTCCCTTCTCATAGCGGACATACCCTATGGATTTAGGATCTTGGGATCAGTTAATGATGATGAACCCTTCAAACACCCTCAGATTCGGAAGATGGTCACTGATTTTGCAGAGTTGACTATGTTTCCTCTTTGGAGGATAGTAATTTTCCATAGCAGAGACCAGTCCTTCTCTGTTTCAACTGCTCTGAAGGCAAGATGTCATGCTGTGGAGTGCCTCACGTGGTAAGTAATCTTCTTTCTATCTCCGTGGCTTTAATGATGCTCTCTGTGACTCATAGTTCTTGTTTGCAGGGTGAAGACAAACGTAAATCACACTCCTTTGCATAGGTTTGTGAGCTCCACTGAATGCATTACAGTTGGCTATTATGATGAAGTAAGCAAAAGGAGAGTCAGGGAGCATTGCAATGAGAATGGGATCTCAAATGCGCTCATGTTCCCAGCCGTTACCAAGAAACTTCATCATGTAGCTGGGGACATGACATTGGTTAACCCCTATCAGAAGCCACAAAAACTCATAATGAGATTGCTTCAGCTATTCTCCAATGATGATGACTGGGTCCTAGACCTTTTTTCGGGCACAGGTAATTTCAATTTTCACAATTTTCATTAGTCATGGTTGATTGACGCCTCTAAGTGGTTTTCTGTTGTTTCAGGAACGACTCTGGCTTGCTCCTTAAAGATGTTCAGGCACTGCATAGCTGTGGAGAAGGATGATGCTCAAGTGAGCTTCATTAGAATGAGAATCAATGGGCTGAATGAATGCCTAGATGAAGACCAAGAGGTTGGAAGGAAGCACATTGCATTTTGGAGAAACAGAGGCAGGATATGTGTTCTAATGTTCCAGAGGATCCCAATATCCTTGAGCCTGAGGAAAGCTATGATCAGCTTCTATTGTAGATTCATATTACTCTTGTACTTACACAGGAAATGTAAAAAATCATTTTAATAGAAATATAATGTCGAGTTCTGCTTCCACTTTGTGTTCAGCTTGATTTATCTTGAGCATTTCTCTGATCATGTGTGAATGTTTCTTAGTATAATTTTTTTTATTATTATCTTCTCTTGGGAATGCTTTTGTGAAATGTATTTCATATTCTGTGAATATGGCCATGCATTCAATGAGGATCTTAACCATACGAAGGGGATGATCTTAATTGCCTTGTTAAAATGTTCCGATTTTTGCAACACATGTACTCTAATTTTCGAGTAACTTTTAATCAGCTATAATCTGTGCTTGTTGAGGTTATGGATGTAAGGAAGGAGCTTCCCGAACTCTTACTTGTACCTTCAACTCTAATCTATTGTCAAAGATCATGATGTGGGATTCTTGATCGGCTGAACAACTAGTTTTCATGGCAACAAGAATTTTATTATATCTATCTTGACTACTTGGGATATGAGATCAAGGTTCTAGTGACAATATTTACAAGCAAGAACAAGTGATGCTTTCTAGATATTGTAAAATGCTAACTTTATTGCTTGATATAATGGTCTTTAGGTAAAAAGGAAAAGAGAACATGTCTTGGTTCTCCTTTGTTGTGACTCAGTGTTTTTAACTTTTCTATTTTAATTACACTTAATTTCTACTCCTCTCTTTTCATCTTCACTAATTCTCTCCACTCTTTCTCTTAACAGACTTTTTTCACTTTAAGTGCATCTTCTATTGAGACCATTCCTTAAATCTCTTTAGTTACACAACTTATATAAGCCATTCTTTTTCCTAGCACTCATATAGTCCACTAGTTATTTATCCATTTAATTAATCATTTTAATCTAATTAGCCTACATTTCTTATTTAAATAAATCATTTAATTTAAGCTTAGTTTAAGGGTTTAATTAATTAGAACCTTAGTATTTAAATACACATATTTAATTAAAGTAATTTTTAATGACATAGTTTAATGTTTAATACATAAATATGTAATTTATATATTAATGTTTTTAAATAGCATCTATTTTAACCCTTTAAAAATAGTAAAACCCTAGAAAAATCTACTTGGAACCCATCAAAAACCCATAAAATCCTTCTGAAACCCTACCATTAACTCATTATAAATCATCTAAACCCTTTGGCTTAACCATTAGAAACATACAATCTTTGAACTTATGAGATCCTAGGGTTAAATACCCATGAATCTTGCATGTATATACATAAAACTCATTAAATGTGAAATTAAGGGAAACCCTAATATGAACATATGTTCTGCATCATTATTCATACCTGTAAACACTTTCAAAAGTGGTTACATCAATCCAAAATAACTGATCAACAATGATATAAAAGGTTTGAGATCACCAATAAAGTTTTTGTTTCATTTTGTCTGGTCATCAACGGAAAGGTTGAAAACTTTCTAACGCGGTGGTGGCAAATTGCGATTTTCCTGTGCTGGTCCACCATGCCACCGATTTGTATTGTAGTTATTATTTCTCTGTCCTCTGTAATTTCGATAGCCTTGTTGCTGGTTGTTTCTCATTTGAGGTGGTACACAGTGATTGGCTGGCTGTCCTGGTTCCTGTATAATAACATTGATAGTTGTCGGTCCCTGTACTTTGGCATTGTATGCGCAGTTTTTGGTGGAGTGACCGATAGTATTGCAAATAGCACAAAACAACTGATTAAGTGCACAAGTGGCACTAGTATGGCCTGAATTCTTGCATGTGGTGCAGTATATCTGTCTGGTCGGGTCTTCTGCGATATTGTTATTTGCTTTTAACCACTCCAGATCTTCTGTAAATCCTCCAACCTTGTTTTCCAGTTGCAAAGCCATCGCAATCACTGCATCTAGCGTCATAGCTCCTACACAAGGTATGATCATAATTTGTTTAAGTTGTGGAGTCAAACCATTGATAAAACATTGAGTGATAACGTCATCCGGCAGGTTGGCATGTGCTGGTGGTAATTGCCTCAAATGGGTTCTGAATAGAGTGGAATATTCCTGCACTGTTTGATTTATCTTCTGTCTATTGTTTTGCAGGTAGTCAAACATTTCGGCTGGATTCTTCTTTAGCCTGAATCTTTGCAAAAATGCATCCCTTACTGCTTCATAGGTGCCGAAGTGGTTAATATCATATTCTGTAAGCCATCTGGCCACTTCATTAACCAATGTAGGCTGGAAGACAATAGCTTTATACGCCGGATCAGGTGGATGGTTGAGCACTGCGTAACTTATCTCAAATGTGCGTGCATGAGCATCTGGGTCATCCCTTGGAAATCCACCAAATTTAGTGTACGTTACTCCTATTGGAGTCGGCTTGGGTGGGCATAGTTGTTGTTGTTGCTGATGCTGTTGCTGCTGTTGTTGTTGTTGTTGTTGTTGTTGCCCGTTCATCATGCTGATGGTTGTGTTGTGACTATCTTGTGTATCCCGAAGCTGAATATCTGAACCGTCGAAGTTTGTATCGTCAACCTGTGCACTTTCCGGTTCGATAATCTTGTTCAGTATGTTTCGAATCTCGGTTTCGAACAAGCTACCTTCCTTCTTGATATCAATGTAGGAAAGCTTACTCCCAATAGCGGCGAGTGAACTGAAGATTCACCAAGAAAGGGCAAATCGGCACTGGAAAACTGTGAACTTTTATCAACTAGTACCGGAGCAACACCGGAAGGTGTCGAATTTTCACCAAAACAAGGTGCTTTTTCTCCTTCACAGATTTCCTCGGCCAAGACGTTTCTTTTCGTATACGAATTCGAATCTTGACCCAATGGTGTTAAATTAACTTCATGCTACGTCCTGGTAGATTCTGGAGTTACTATATCTTCGATAGAGTTTGCCGAAATCGCACCGGAATCTACTAGAGATGTAGTACGTTCCACCGGAATATGAACGGAATCACTACTAATGTTCTTTACTTTCTTGTCAACTAGGTTAAACCTATCTGCGCTTCTACCTCCTAGAGGCATCCTTAGCAAATTAGGTACCCAAGGCTGTCGGTACTTGGATACGTTTCACCGGATCAAGTCACCAGCATGTATCATCTTTTATACTAATCACATACTATTACTGTCGATTTACAATCTAGAGTCGCGTTACCATAATCGATTTGCAACAATCTGATCTATTGCCACCTTCCCACAGACGGCGCCAGTGTTAAACACTATTCTAACTGTCAGAAGTGCGTTTAAACGATTATTGGGTTCTTGGGAGTGGAAGGGGTCTGTAAGGACAGAGGCCCTATGCTTATTTCCCAAAATTAATCCACACCACAATATACCAACATTCAAAACTTCTATCAAGAATTGGTATACCCTTCTCAATCTTTACGGTTCATCATTCTAACTCTTCCAGAGTCTACCGAACACACTGTACTAGACATTTAGTATCGTGATACCGAGCTACCTCAGATCCTTTTCTCCGAATACACACTACTGTAATATTAGGGACAATAACACTAGTTCAACCTTCACTGAATAGTGCTCACAGTCAAACAAACCGAAGACACAGAAGGACTCAACAGTTTCAGACACACAGTGTAGAAAGGCCAATACACACTTGAGATGACCCTTACCGTAGCCTAATCTCACCATACAAGTACATATCTCAATACTGAGGGCAACACAATCTTGTATAGTGTTTTTAGAAACACTACCACAGGTACACAAACTTCACCAAACAACTGGCAGAATATTCCAAGAAAGAGTAACACCATGATACGCGTAATTAACACAACAATCGCAGTAGAGAACCACAAATGACTCACCCAGACAACAAGCTGGCGATCTACTGGATGTCGAGGAAACTCACAACAACCAGATATCGATAGACAACAGAACAGAATCAAGAACCATACACTACAGTATACTCAGAATGACTTCAACAACACTACAACAACGCTCAGTCAATCACCCAGACAGACAGTTTGGTGATTTCTCAGAACGTCCCCGAGCATCTCTTTTCCATTGCTTTTTATAAAGATTACAAATGTCTATGTAACAACCTTTCACGCGTGTGAAAAAAGATTCAGTTATACAGTTGCCAATCCGGCGGCCGACTAACAAATAGAAGATCTTTTGAATTCTACAGGTTGTCATGGTGGCCATGTATCTTTAGTTGTTAAGAAGTATGGTGAGTCTCAAGAGATTTTACAAGAAGTTTCAATGACTGGGAAGAAGGCAAGACGTTTCTTTAAAAGAGATGTGAATAGTCAAGATGATGGGAAATGGGAGCTTTGGAAGGACCTCTGTTCAATTACAACAGACAATGATAGTCAGGTTGATCTCATTAACAAGCGAAAGAAGGTTTGGTCATCGTTCGATCAATTGTTACATTTGATGTGTTTGGTTCCCACTAATGCTTCACAATAAGAATTATTCCAAGTGACTTTGAAGGAGTTTACACAGTCATTCATTTTATCTTGGTGAGAAAGCAACATTACACATTACATAGTAAGTTTCGCTTACATTTTTTTATTTGGTCTTAAACACTATGTGCATATCTTATTGACCAGATCATAGCATATTCTTTTTGCACATGGAGCATATTTTATGAATCAATATGGGTCACTCGACATTTTTAGTACACAAGGAATGGAGAAGTCACATTACAGCGCTAGAGGTGTTTACTTTAAAAACACTCGTCATGGGGGTGGTCTACTCCAATCAAACTATTTAGAAGAAATGTTCAATTGGTTTTTTCGTGCGACATTTGCTATAAAATATGTAATGGAACGGGCATGTGAGTCACGAATAGCAAAGATTACACGAAAGCTACAACATGATATTGCAAGAGAGAAGTGGATGTCATCGTCAGGACCCGTACATCATGCCCAATGGCGTGCACAAAGAATTCACGAGGGTTCTGCTTGGAAGTAGTTTCCAAAATCTTAAAATGCATTATTCTTTTCAAGGTTTTTATAACCCCTTTCACTTCAAATAAAATTTTACTCTTTTTGTGAATATACTTTTAATGTCTTAAAAATAATTCTTATCCATTTAAATGTGAACAGGACAATTCTTAAGTGAAAGCCTATAAGTAGAGGTGTCCTTCCTCATTTTACCACTTTACAAACTAAGAGAATGGCACGCACAAAGCAGACTGCTAGGAAGTGCCAAATTCAGAAGAGTGAGTGTATCACATGTGGCCCCCTGTTAAGCAATGCGAAGAGAGAGAGCCTCTCACTATGGTTAACCACACTTAGTATGATTTCAAAGGAACGGGTAAGGTCAACAAGGATCCTCATCACATTAATGTTGAATATATGAGGAAAAATGTCGATAGTAACGAATCTCTTCAGGAAGATGACCTTGATAGGCTACATAAGAGTATGTTAGTGATAGATAAAGTAGCATGAGAAAAGTGGCATACCCACTTGGAAGATAAGGTTGTGATCGGCACTTTGCCATGGTCCTCGTCTTGCATAGGAAGCTATGAAATCTTGGATTAGGGCCAATTGAGAATCCGAAGGTCTGGTTGTCAAGCATATTCAATGTCTATCTCATAATTTCTTTCTACTTTTTTTAATAGCAGCAACAATGCCATGCAAGTCATCATTGAAGGTCAATGGTTGATATGAAATACCCCTATAACATTTTTTAAGTGGCATCAAGGATTTAACCCTAGAGGGGAGAAGCCCTCTAAAGTTTGGGTGAAACTTTCTGTTTTACCTATTGAATATTATTCTTGGGTGGAGAAACTAGGTAATTTGATAGGGAAAGTCTTGGGGCAAAGAACTAGGAATGGATTTAATCCCAGTTGGGATCCTCAAATAATGATTGAAGTTCATGTTTCTAAAGAAATCAAAACTATGCTCATCATAAAGGACTCTCATAGTTTTAAGCGACATCAGCAAAAGGTTATCTATAAGAACCTTTCTCATGCTTGTTTAAACTGTTACAAGCAGGGTCATGTGATTTGAGATTGCCTTATTTAACAAAAAGTTCAACAATGAGAAGCAAGAAGGTAACTCCTCTAAATTTGTTGATTTGCATGTGATTTGAGATTGCCTTATTTAACAAAAAGTTCAACAATGAGAAGCAAGAAGGTAACTCCTCTAAATTTGTTGATTTGCAGCAAAGAACGTAAATCTATAGGTAATGTGAATAGAAAGGGTATGGCTTAAACCCAAAAGAAAAGAGTACCTAGACTAATAGTTATGATGTTCTTTTTAAATTGTGTTAAGAAAAGACTATCAAGGATGGAACGCATAGTGATTTGGATAACAGCTCAGTCCAAAACATCAACATAAATGAGAAAGAATCATTTCAAACTTTGCATGAGGATAAAGAGGAAGATTGGACACAGGCAAAAGTGGCTCAAGTGGCTATGGAGAGTGAAGTATTTCAGTGCCAATGCACCACAGTGCGCTGTCCTTCTCAAGAGCTCCACGAGGATATGCTTGGAGTAGAAAACCGAGCTCCTGAGACCACACACAGTACTTCACACATATGCAACAGAATACATAGACGACACAGTACACAGGGAGCATGAAGATAGACTTCTTAGGTCTTACAAATGCGGTCGAACTTACAGTATGTGACTGACCAGACCACTATATGTTTTATTAAAGAACATATACAAGGAAGTGTCCTGTGGCAATTTGGCCTTTCACATGGACACTAATGCTAACAATCTTCTACTAAAGGTCAACACAACCAAAGTAACTATGCGAGAAAAATAAAGAATGATAAAGAATATGTGAGTCTAAGTATACAAACTTTACCTCCCACCTGATGGGCATGTTACATAGTATACAAGTGGCTGTGTAAGATCAAGAATCAAGTAACCCCCATCAAGTGACAATAGTGTCGAAAGCTATCCTATGGTAGAGCTTTAGTCAAAGCATCTGCAACATTATCTCGAGTGTGAACCTTCTCAAGAATAATGCGCTTATTGGCTAAGAAATCTCTAATGAAGTGATACCTCACCTCAATGTGCTTGGTCTTTGCATGATAGACCGGATTCTTAGCCAAAGCAATAACACTTTGACTATCACGGAGCAAGCAAGGTACATGCTGAGGTAAAGCCATATCACAAGCAAGAGGAGAAAGCCACAATGCTTCCTTACATGCCTCACTTGCTGCAACATACTCTGCTTCTGTGATCGAAACAACTCTACATTCCTGAAGACAAGATCTCCAAGGGATAGCACCTGCAACAAAATGAAAAATGTACCTTGATGTAGACTTATGATTGTGTACACAACCAGCATAATCAGAATCTTTGTAACCAATAATGGATGCTTTCCCTCTACCTAAGCATATACACTTGTCCTTAGTGCCACTCAGATATCTGAAAATCATCTTGACCGCTTCCCAATGTTTCTTGCCAGGATTAGACATATATCTGCTCACAACTCCCACTACAAATGCAATGTCTGGTCTCGTAGCTACCACAGCATACATGAGACTACCAACAATAGACTGATAGGGAATTTTGGTCATGAATTCCTTTTCCTCATCTAATTTGGGGCAATCATCCTTGCTCAATTTCACATATGTGGGTAAAGGTGTACTCAATGCCTTTCCACCCTGCATATTGAACCGGTGAAGTACTTTGGATATGTACTCACTTTGAGACAAGTATATGCATCTTTCACTCCTATCACGAGTAATGCGCATGCCAAGAATATGATTGGCATCCCTGAAATCCTTCATCTCAAATGTCAGACTCAACTTCTCCTTGAGTACAGACAAATCATAAGAGGACTTCCAAGTAATCAACATATCATGGACATAAAGTATCAAGCATATCAAGCTGCCATCTGAGCATCTCTTTGTGTAGAGACAATGATCCTCATTGCTTCGAGAATAGCCTTGAGATTTGTTACACTTATGTGTTCCTCGAGTAGCTTTGTTGTGAGCCTTTTCCCTATACATGGGCTTTGGAGGAGGTGTGCAAACTGTAGGCAACACCTTGTGCAAAGTTTTTTTAAATACGTTACACATTCTATCAATCAATGAGTGAGTTATGTGCAGCAGACTTTCTGTCTAGTCATCTTCTTCATAGTTTGTTCAAGATTTTGATAATTGAACATTGATCCTCCAAATTCGTGAAGGTTTTAAGTTATTCTTGATATAGAAGTGCTCTAACTTCAAGGATAACTTGTTCTTTTGGAGATTAATAGTCTCCATCAGATACCAGTGAAGTATTTCGATGCCAATGCACCACAATGTGCTCTCCTTCTTAAGAGCTCCATGAGGATATGCTCAGAGTAGAAAACGGAGCTCCTGAGGCCACACACAGTACTTTGCATAGATGCAATAGAATACACAGAATACATAGTACACAGACAGCATGAAGACAAACTTCTTAGGTCTGACAAATGTGGTTGAACTTACATTATGTGACTGACCAGGCGACTATATGTTTTATTAAAGAACATATTTAAGGAACTGTCCGGTGGCCATTTGGCCTTTCACATGGACACTAACGATAATAGATAGCCCTAAGCACAAGGGGGCCTCTTAGACAAAAAGAAAGGACATGGTTAGAGTTTTCAGCTCAGTTGTAAAACCTCTTAAAAATCATAGAAAATGATTGTGTCTCTATGTAAGGTAAACTTTTTGACTAATGAGTTTGTTGGTTATTATTGGATTTTCTATTTCATAGTCTTTGAGATGATGCATTTATTGGGAATTTTAGTTTAATGTTGTAATCTCAATTTTTTCTTCCATATTGATGTTTGCTTGGAAATGAGCAATTCTATTCTCCTTTATAGCTTGTACACCCTTCACCTCAGCTTTCAAGACAATAAGCCCCATTTTTATAAGTTCGATTATGGTGTATTTATTATTCTATTATGGACTATATCAAATTGATCTCCTTTATTTCCAAACGTCTCATTGACCCTGTGACGAGTAAAACTATTCATGTCTTGCTACATGATCTGTCCTTGATGCCTTATGTTATTTGCTTGCAGGAGGTTAAAGCGACTAGATTTAATCTTAAAAGTAACCTTAGCATTCTCTATTCTAATCATTATTAGTATATTACTAATCATGTAGAAGGTAAAGGAGGGGATGGATGCTCTAGGTATGTCTTCTTACTTAAGTCATTTTGTGGTTGATATCCTTTTAAGTCCTACTAACTAGTGGGTGGGCATCAAGTGATCTTGTCCTTTGAGTTTGACCTTCATTAGTATATATGTGGCTAATAACTCTAGGGATAGGCCTTATTATTGGCCGAAGATTTCGAGAGTTCCTTGAGATATCGTTCTCCCTAGGGATTTCAATATATGTATGGTTGTTAATCCTCATGATAGATTTCATAACAGGGAGACTATTGCTGAAGTTAAAGAAAAAGATGCCTGGTTTCAATGCATCAATAATAAAGGCCTCATTGATATCTCTTATTTCATAGGTCACACTTGGAATAATAGAAATCTGGATAATCCACTCTCTGCTAGACTAGATAGGGTTTAAAAGAGCTTATTGTTAGAATGAATAAATGCAAGAAGTTTGGATTTGAGGATTGGCATTGTCTTTGCAGGAGCCACAATATTAGCTATGATGATGAAATAAATAATTGTACTAATCTTTCTTTTGCATGGAAACAAGTTTTTGTTGGAGCAAAAAAATTTGATGGAGCATAAAATGAGAATATGCAACCATTATAAAGAGCTCGATTTCTTTACTATTCTTGATGACATGCTTCTTTGATTCCAAAACAAAAGCTTATCCTTCAGACCAATTTTCAATAGGATTAATAATTTTAGGAAGCTCGCTTTGATCTCATCTCAATGGAGATATAGATTCAAGAGCTTATGGGCTTTTCCCTTATTGGCTAGGCGCTCAAGCGTTTTGTGGTTGATCATTCATCAAGGTGTGGACTAGCAACAGTCAAGAAGATTAATATTAATGAAGGTCTTTGTTGCTTCTCTGATAGGGAGGAGGATCTTGCTCATCTATTCATCAACTTCCTTCATGCTCAAAAATTTTGGATATTGCTTAACAAAATAGGTGGTTCGATTGGCATCTCCAAACTTGGGTATAAAAAAATTCTTCATCGTGAGAATAAAGGGATGGATGTACTCCTTTGGCAGCTTTGGGGATCTCAGATTTTGTGGAGTATATGGAGTAATAGAAACAACCAAGTGTTCAAGACCTCTCAAAAAGATCATCTGTTTAGTTGCATAGTTGGACTCGTGGACTATGTATTAAGCATATTAATGATGTTCCCCCTCAAGAAATGTAACTTTAAGGATGTCTTATGTAACAATAAGTATTCCAGATGGAGAAAGATTTTGATGTCTATGTACTCTGCTAGGATCTTCAGCATGTATTACTCTCTCTTTTAAGGTGGATTTGTATGATAGATGAGGGTCTGCTCCCTATACAAATCATAACACCATTAATATTTATCTTTATCTTTGTTATCTTAAAAAAAAAATGAATATTTACATAATGTTGCTAGTATTGAAGCATGAAATTAAAGATTAAGATGATGATTTTCTAAGTAGAACCACAACTACTAAGCCCGATAATCACATTCCTTAATAGGAACCTGAGAAAAGCGAGCAGAAAAAGGTACAATCACCACGATAGGATGCGTCATTGGAAGCCTCCAGATTTAAGGAAAACAAATAAAAAGACATAGGTATGGCTCTTTGTTTCTCTTATGCTCTTTACCTTTTTCAGGATATTTTTGTTGGTTTTCACTTTTCAGGGCACAAGAACACTTTAAGAAACCCTCACAAAATCCTCTGAGGTCCCGATTCAAGGCTTACAGAGTGAACGATGAAACCTAAGATTTTTGTTTCTCTCTACAACTCCTTGGAGGAGAGCATGCTCTTGCATATGCTCGTAATGATATTTTCTCTTTTGTATTGACCTTCTTGAGTGTGCCCAAGCTTGAGAAGGCTTTGTCACTTCAACATGCCTTACGGGATGGGTATGCCCTAGAAAATGGGTATGCTCACAAGGCATATGACATGGATGGTGCTTCCCACGGTGGGTTTGAGTATTATTGAAAGAGAATAAGCAAGGTAACTTTTGTTCCTAAAATACTCACCTATTCACAACAGCGTCTGGGTCTCCGAACTGATCCTTTTTTGAATTCTTGCCATCCAAAAAATGATTCGATAAAGCAACTCATGATCTATGTATAGTTTTGGATTAAGAGGATAATGATGAATCCACTCTTAGAATTGACATCGATCTAGACCAAAAAGAAGTGTTAAGACTATGGATGAAGAACAATTGAAAGAATAGAGGGAATGTTTTAGACACATTCAATTTCATCCTAGTAATTACTTTTTGTTTTACTTCGAGGATTCGATTAGTGCCTTGAAGGTTTTTTGTAAGGGAGTGTGGTCGATAAAGTTCATTCCTACTACTTTCTTCAAATGGTATGTCGGCTTCAATCCTAGAGGAAATAAGCCTAACAAAAGTTCTAGTGTGGGGAAAAAATCTAGTCTTATGAATAGGGGCGTTTGATAAAAGATTGTCCTTTTTTTGGTGAATCAAGGAGATGATGGTCCTGATACTAAAGATTAAAGCTCAAGGTGAAACTTCAGCTAGTAAATCCAACTTAAATTCTACTGGCTTGGAAAAGCAGGGAGTAGAATACTTAAAAAATAAGAATAGTAAATGGGTTAATAATTTTGATGTATTAGTCAAAGAAATATCCAACACTTTTGATGATATACAAGTCCTTCACCAAGATAGGATGGATAACAAAGAAGATATTGATCCTAATAGGTCTTATGATACAAATCAACTTGAATACAACTCAAAATCTTGAAGGTTAGTTCCCTAATCAAGCTTTCAATAGTGTATCTGTAATGAAAATGAACCTAATGATGATCATGACCATTATAAGAATGCTTGTATGAATGTCCCAACAAGAAACCAAGAGTAATGAATGTCCCGTGAACTTATTAAACATGACCACTATAAGAATGCATGTGTGAATGTCCCAACAAGAAACCAAGAGGAATGAAACTATAAGAACATCGATATCTATGTCTAAGTCTACCATGAAATATAAGAAGTAATGTCCTAGCTCTCAAAGTATATTTTTGATATGTACAACATTGTATCTTTATCTTTATTGATGCTATGATCGTTTACAATTGCTACCAGTTTTTTTACAATGATTTGCCCAGGTATTCTTGGCTCCTTGTTTGATATCCTATTGGGCTTAAGATATTTTGTTTGATATCTTTGTTTGATATCCTGTTGGCATTAAGAGATTTTGTACTAGAGACTTCATTAGGGATAATGATAATATGTTATTTTTCTTATAGTTAAATCTATTATGCAGTTGATTATGGTTCTTTCTTAAATTATCAAGGAATGATGGATGCTCTAAACGCAAAGGTGGTTAACAAATGGATAAAGGAACCTATCTTGATTCTTGATATGATTTGTCTCTAAGAAGTTAGAATCTTTGGTTTTTAGCTAATGGCCAACGTTAAGACCCTATCATCTAATAATTCCTAGCATAGCACTATGCATGTTCCTTGTAAAGGTTGTGGAGTCTTTGGGATTGTTTCTTGTACTCAGCATGTGATTGTTAACAACTTTGTGAGTCCTAATCACGAGTGCATTTCTTTGAAATGTGTTAGTCCTCATAATCTCGTTGTTGCTAGTGTTTATTGATCCACTAATTCTTTTGAGAAATAGTTTTTGGAATTAACTATATGCTCTAGATGGTGATTTGTTCCTGCTTGGGGGCTTCAATATGGCTATTAATGTGATGATAGACTTGGTAATAAGCATATTGTCTAAGGGAGGGAAAAATTTGCTTGGTTTGCTTCCATGTGCACTAAAAAGCTGATTGATATCTCTGCTAACTATGGGCATGCCTAGAATAATAGAAATAAGAATTCTTTCATGGATGCTAGATAACATAGAGGGTACCTTGAAATCAATATACGTCAAGAGCTTTGCCAAATCAATTGTGATCTTGACTGCCCCCTCCACATTTTAGACCATTCTCCTTTGATATTTAGGATGTAAAGAAATTTTCTTGACTATAGTGCTAGGTGTCCCCATATTTATCCTTCCTTACTTAGAATCAAGTCAAAGATGATGTGAATGAGATGAGGAGCAGAAGTGGGAAAGGAGCATGGAAAAAACATTTTTGCTATAGGATATTGATCTTTTATTGCTTTTATTGAATTCCTTTGTAACTGCTATGAATCAAAATGTATCCAATAAATGTATTCATGATGATCTTTGTACTATAACTTTAGTTTATCCTCCACTTTCTTGGCATAGATTACTAGAACAATAGTCCACCTCCAGACTAGTATGTTATATTGCCACCGATAGTAAAAACTCCAAGTAATAATGGTTCTATTTATTACTAAAAGAAAAACAACTAGCTCATAGATACATGCTTTTGTGGATTTCCATTACTCATACTTAAGTTAATCTATTTTGGTGTTTAATTATGAAACTTAAGTGTGTATGTTTTTGAAGTCAAAGTCACTTAGATTGTCTTGTCAACTCACCTAACCAATTTTGTAAACATAGGCAACCTATTTTTGTGGAGCGAGGATTGCAAAGGGTTGCATGTTAGGGCTAAGGCTTTCTTTTTAATGTCCTCCATGAAAGGGCTTCCTTTGCCCATTCAAGAATGAGCATCATAGTAAAAGATATAGAATGAAAAAGGTGACATGTTTAAAATGTAGAGCATGACACGAATGAAGAGGGTGACAAGAATATCACAAAAAGCAACAACATAATAATTGTATCGTAGATTTCCCTTTCCTCTTAGTGCTACATTACATCAATAAAAGTTATAACAATCACGAACATAAATAGGTAGAACATAAGATGAGCTCTAAGGGGCCAATTGATATCTGCATACAACTTGAGGCTGAGTAAGAGGGGTTGTTTGTTTGCTTTGGAAAACATTATTTGGATACTCTAACACTCATGTAAGTGAAAAGATATTGAATGTCCACACATTGAGAAATGCATTTGTCCAAAATTTAGGGATTCTTCATTCTTTTTAATGCATTTCTAGGTCCACCTAAAATCCCGGCTTAATGAATTCTAATGTGTGTATGTCTCTCCTCCCATCCACATATACCGGCTTGTACTCTAAAAATAGCAATCTTCTAGAATGGTCTAGTGTCCACATGTGGCCAAGATGCAACAGTCATCCCCATTACTACCAAGTACCTTGGGACCTTGGCTAGCTAACCCTTGTCCCTCACACACATGGACTGATTCCTATGGATCAATGTCATCATCCCTATGGATCTATGTCTGACACTCTCTCCCCCTTCTAAAGATCATTGTCCTCAATGATCAATGAGGGAAAGTACTTGCAAACTAGATCTTCTGATTCCCAAATAGAGTCAGTAAGTCGTAATGCTCTCCTGGCTACTAGATGCTCCTAGATAACATGATTCCTCAATCATTTCTATTTCTGATGTGGTACCATGTGAAGAGAATGATATGTGCTATCACTTTCCTGCAAAGAAACAAAACCCTCTATTAGATTATACTCCCTAGAAATATACTTTCGAAGTTTACTGACATGAAATAATGGATGCACTCTACAATTTGGAGGAAGCTTTAATCAGTATGCAACTTCACTTAGCTTTTTAAATATCTTCCAAGGTCCACAAAAACTTGGTGATATCTTGCTACAATTCCCTATGGATAGTGAAGTAGATCTAGCTAGTACCTGAACAAAGGCTCTATCTCCTTCCTCAAAGGATCTAGGAGATCTCTTCTTATCGGCATACTCTTTAGCCCTATCAACGGCTTGCTGCATCTTGCATTTAGCTCTTTCTAAACTTACTTTGAGGTTCGATAAGAACTCCGAAACAATAGGACATTTCTTTGGCATGTCTATGGTACTAGGAGCATTGGGATTCATGCCATAGTTCATCTCAAAAGGAGACATACCTATCACCTTGTGAGGCCTATTGTTGTGAGCAAACTCAACTAGTGGAAAATAATTATCCCAATCTGTTTGTCTGTTAGACACATATGCCCCCAATCTGTCATCATGTCTAATTATGGATATCTTTGGATATGTCTTTTTGGTGTTTTTCTCCTATTTTTGATAGGTACACTAAAGAAAGCACATTACAATCGCATGCTTTTTTGTGAAAGTTTTTGAAAGACTCAAATTTTTCTAAATTTGGTGGATCACACACTTCTTTGGGTGGCGATCAAACTTTGCTATAGGAAGACTTGTGCATCAACAAAGAGGACACACAAAAATTAGAGAATTACCTTGTGATTGAGAGTGAGAGTGTGATTGAGAGTGCGAGTGTGAATGAGAATGTGATAGCTCAGGGGTGGTCGGGAGGTAGAGGCTTCATCAAGCAACTAATTTGTGAAGTTATTGTAACCATTGATTCACATCTATAATATCAGAATTCTTCTTTCTCTCATTCATATCTTTTCTACTCTTCTGCATCATATTTTCTCTTATCTTGTGAAATCTCTGCATTGTTCTCTCCTCTGTTATTCTTGTGTGGTCGAGATATTGTGATTGAGGAAACACTACAAAGTGTATGTATATATGTGTGTGTATGCATGTATGTGTGTGTGTATATATGCATGTGTGTGGGTATGTATTTACAATGTATGTGTGTGGGTATGTATTTACTATGTGTGTGTGTGTATGTATATGTGTATATGTGTATATGTGTATATGTATGCATGTATGTGTGTGTGTGTATGTGTATGTGTGGATATGTATGTATGTGTAATTGCATGTGTATGCATGTATGTATATGTGTATGTATCTGTGTGAGTATGTATGTGTAAGTGCATGTATATATGTATGTGTATGCATGTATGTGTGTGTGTGTTTATATGAATTTGTGTGTGGGTATGTATTTACTATGGATGTGTATATATATATGTGTATATGTATATGCGTGTATGTGTGTGTATGTATTTGTAAGTGTATGTGTATGTGTATGCATGTATGTGTATGTGTATGCGTATGCATATGTGTGGGTGTGTATGTGTATGCATGTATGTGTGTTTGTATATGTATGTGTGTGGATATGTATTTACTATGTATGTGTATGTATGAACATGTGTATGTGTATGCATGTATGTGTGTGTGTGCGTGTATGTGTATGTGTGGATATGTATATATGTGTAAGTGTATGTGTATGTGTATGCATGTATGTATCTATGTATGCATGTATGTGTATGTGTATGTGTACGTGTATGTGTGGCTATGTATGTGTAAGTGTATGAATATATGTATGTGTCTGGATATGTATTTAATATGTATGTGTATTTATGTATATGTGTATGTGTGTGTATATGTATATGTGTGGGTATGCATTTACTATGTATGTGTGTTTATATCTTATGTGTGTGTCTGTATATGCATGTTTATAAATTTAAAGTTTTTTTATATTCTGATTCTTTTTTTCTTTTGCTTGAGATTGAATAATAAGAGATATTGTATGGTAGAACAAAAAAAGAGAAGACCTAATATACCACGTGAGACATGGTAGCATTCTCACACATAGCTATGCCTTGAGGAATCATTTCCTCAATAAAAGGTATACAAATTAATAGTTTATATTACAATGACTTCTAATTCTCATATGTTTGATATTTAATCTATGTTTTTTTGTTTCATTAAATAAATGCAGGTGGCAACAAAGAAGAGAGTTGAGTCTAGTCATACATCACATTTAAGCCGAATGGGCCATCATGGTTTTGTAGCTACATTTGTAAGTATATGTATTATTGAAACTATATTTTTTATTTTAGCTAAAATACTAATAATCAATCTTTTTTATTTTTTTCAATGCAACGAAAGGATTATGGTTGATATCCCATGAAAAAGGAAATGTATTTTGCTACACATTGTGGATATCAATGCCTGAGTACATGCAAGATCATCCAAATGCTGTTGTGAGTATTAGCAAATTTCATGTAATTATTTTATTTTTATTTATGTTTTATATATTTTATTTATTTAAGTTTATTATATGTAATACAACAGTATTATGGAGATGTAGATATGGATGAGGTGGAGAGATAGACACAAGCGGGAGGGGCGATCTTGATCGTCGCAAAGTGCTCACACCTCTATCCATGATGCCACTACATATACATCAGAACATGCAGATGATCATGATGACAAGGATGATCATGATGACGATCACGATGATGAGGACTTAGAGGATGATGTGGATGAGGATGGTCATGATGAATGATATATTACATTGTATATATATTTTATACTGATATAGTTAATTTTTTATATCTATATATTTTCTCATTTCAGTTATTTTTTGAATTGTATCTATAGTACTAATTAATGAAAAGTCTTTTCTTAATGATTTTTATTGTTCTTTATATTTAACGTGTATTTGTGTGTGTATAAATTTTATGTATGCACATTTAGGTATATATCTATATTCATGTGTAAGTGTGTCTATATGCATGTATCTGTGTGTGTATATATGTCCATATATATATATATATATATATATATATATATATATATATGTATGTATGTTTTATGCATATACATATGTGTGTATGTGTATGTGTATGTGAATGTGTATGTATGTATATGTGTATGTATAAGTGTATGTGTGCAAATGTATGTGTATGTGTGTGTATATATGTGTGTATGTGCATGTGTATGTGTATAAGTGTATCATGCATGTATGTTTGTGTATGTCTATGTGTAAGTGTATGTGTAAGTGTATGTTCATATGTGTATGTATGTGCATGTACATGAGTGTGTATTTGTTTGTATGTGCATGTTTATGTGTAAGTGTATGTGCATATGTGTGTTTATGTGCATGTGTAAGTGTATGTGTGTGTATATGGATGTGCATATGTATGTGTACGCATATGTGCAAATGTGTATGTATATGCATGTATATGAGTGTGTATATGTATGTGTAAGTGTATGTGCATACATGTATGTATGTGCATGTATATGAGTATGTATATGTATGTATGTGCATCTGTATGTGTAAGTGTATGTGCATGTATATGAGTGTGTATATGTATGTATGTGCATGTGCATGTTTAAGTGTATGTGCATATGTGTGTGTGTGCATCTGTATGTGTATGTGTATGTGTGTGTATATGTATCTATGTGCATATGTATGTGTATGTGCATATGTGTATGTATGTGCATGTATATGAGTGTGTATATGTATGTATGTGCATGTGTATGTGTAAGTTTGTGTGTATATGTATGTATGTGCATGTTTATGTCTAAGTGAATGTGCGTATGTGTATGTATGTGCATGTATATGAGTGTGTATGTGTATGTATTTGCATGTGTATGTGTATGTGTATGTGTATGTGTATGTGTATGTGCATATGTGTGTATGTCCATGTGTATGTGTGTGTGTATATGTATGTATGTGCATGTGTATGCATGTGTAAGTGTATGTGTGTGTGTATGTATGTGCATGTGTATGTGTGTGTATATGTATGTATGTGCATGTGTATGTGTGTGTATATGTATGTATGTGCTATGTGTATGTGTGTATGTTTGTGTACATATGTGCATGTGTATGTCTATGTGTGTGTAAATGTATACGTACATATGTGTGTGTGTATATATATATATATATATATATATATATATGTGTGTGTGTGTGTGTGTGTGTGTGTGTATGTTTGAGCATGGATGTGCATGTGCATGCATCTCCATTTGCATCCATGTGTATGTGCATGCATGTGAATGTGCATATGCATGTGTATGATTAGTATGTGTTAATGTGTGTATATGTATATGCAATAATGCCATGCATGATGCCTAGTTGCATCACCTAAGTGATGCAAATTAGTGTCACATATGCGAGACTCACTCTTTAATTGCATAAGAGATGCTAATCTAGTCATGCTTTCAGGAATGTTGCTATAAGCATCATGAATAACATAAAAAATAACCTCAAGAATAGTGTCATGTATATGATGGTGAGCGCTTCATGCTTGGTCTGATCAAATTCACAATCATGTAGCAATGAAAATGTGTCACGTTAACTATCGCTATGCCCGCATATTTCTTGTAGTGATACTTTCCAAAGTAGCAAGTCCTTATTCTTGCAACATCCAAGCATACGTTCATCAACATCCATATGGGGGAGGGCATCAACTACATAAAAGAAGACAAGAGTCGCCAAAATCTCCTGGCATGCCAACAATGTAAGAACAAGTGGGAAAAATCTTCGCTTCTTGCCACAAAATATGCATTTTTCATCATCCATTTTAATTCTCTTGGCTCTGCTCCCACACCATATGCCATGATGAATAAAGAGCCATTCCTTATCTATCTCTGCCCACAATATGTGCAAATCTTACCTCAGGTCTCTCTCTAGCTCATTCTCATTGGGTTTCATGAGCTTGGGATGATCTTACTCCTTGGAGGCCATGGGAGACCTTAGAATCAATTCACCTTTCCAAGTGTATGCATGTCCACCAAGTTCCGTTACCACAAATACTCTCTCCAATGTGTTGTCTAAATAGACCACTTTTCTAGGGATGTCAGGATCTTTAAATTCATATATCATCACATTTCCTACTCTGCTAGGTTGATCAGTCTTAAACCTACAAAAAGCTTCATCTCTCTCCCTATTCCAGAACAATTCTACACTTTTATTATCCTAGGGAATCCATTTTGGTGCGAGTATTTTGGTTAAGACCAATTTGCCTCTAGGGGTCTTGGGTTCTTGACCTAGGTCTCCTTGCCCTAGGTCCCCTATCTCGTTCTCAAAAATTATATTTCCAAACTCATCTGTCCTATCTGGTAAGCTTGTAACCACATACATGGTTCCCTACTTATCACTATATGAACCATCTTTGAACTTAACCACTGGGTGTTCAAGTCCAAAGGGTTGATCGGGATTTTTGAGTTGGACAACTGATCACCTCAGACCATCCTCATAGATGTGTGCACCTAATCGATCGGTCCAGATATACTCCAACTAGGTCTTATGGGGGCCTTTTGGTGTTTGTAAATAGGTAGTGTTTGAGCTTCTTGTTGGTATATCTATCTATCTATCTATCTATCTATCTATTTATCTATCTATCTATCT
The DNA here is from genome assembly GCA_020310875.1 of Ceratopteris richardii. Lineage (NCBI taxonomy): Eukaryota > Viridiplantae > Streptophyta > Polypodiopsida > Polypodiales > Pteridaceae > Ceratopteris > Ceratopteris richardii. The sequence goes on along the minus strand of CM035413.1, from coordinate 35,025,636 downwards.
ATATATTTATCTATGTATCTATCTATCTATATATCTATCTATCTATCTATCTATCTATCTATCTATCTATCTATCTATCTATCTATCTATCCATCTATCTATCTATCTATCTATCTATCTATCTATCTATCTATCTATCTATCTATCTATCTATCTATCTATCTATCTATCTATCTATCTATCTATCTATCTATGTATCTATATGTCTATCTATTTATCTATCTATCTATCTATCTATCTATCTATCTATCTATCTATCTATCTATCTATCTATCTATCTATCTATCTATCTATCTATCTATCTATCTATCTATCTATCTATCTATCTATCTATGTTTCCATGTCATCATTCAGATCCATGATAATTTATTATGCAAGTGACCAAGTAAAGCCAACAAAAGGTGAGGATAAGAACTCATCAGGGAAGATATGCAAAAGCTTATAAGTCTTTTTCCCATGGAAAATTTTAATTTTTGGCATAACGAATCCGTTTCAAACATCATCACTTCTCCTTATGCTTTTAGACATGTATGCAGTGCTCTCATTTGCAAGATGTGACCTTTCTAGATGAAAGTCAAGAAGGACTACATTCCAAATTGTGATTTCATTTCTGACTTATCCTTTTCTCTTGTAAGAATCTTTCTAGCTTAGATGGATTTCCAAATGGAGTAAATGTCCCTTGTCCATAAAAGAGAATAAATTATTTAAGAGTGGTTTTCTATCTTGGAATAATCTACTACAAAATAGAGAGTTAGTCTCTCGCCATGCTATTGTAAGCCACACTAATTTATCTTCTTTGACACTATTGTACAAAACAAAAGCTTACTTAAGGTTGATGATGGTTCCTGCTCTTCTAAAATGTCATTGAAGCTTGGTGAAGTTTTTGTAGACATGCTCACACATTTTAAAAAACCAAGGGGGTTTATGGTAAAGATAATGGAAAAACTTAACCTTAGGTGGAGACTTGACTAGAATGCCCATGAATGGAGATACAAGTTTCTTTGTATCTCAACCTTCCTTACTAGCATCAAAGAATGAGTACTCCAATGGCTTATTCTTCATAATGGGCTTTCGACTGGTGCTAAAACCAAAAGTATTAAAGTAAACGATGGTGTGTGCCATTTTTATGATAGTGTATATTCATAAATTGTATTAATGTCGAAAGGTTGTGGGCTGTTTTGAGAAATTTCTTTATAAATGTCAAAATACCTAACCTTGAATACAAAGATGTTTTAATTAGTGAGTGTATGAACATGGACCTTGTCTTATGGCAAATATGCACAACTCACACAGTGTGGAACACATTGGTCAACAAGAATCATAAACTCTTCATGAATGAAGAAAAAGGACTTTTTTATTCCATTGTAATTCTGGTCTCGCCAAAATCAAGCCATGTAACTAAAGGGATTTCTTCGTTTTCTTGATATCTTATGGTTTTCTCCTTCAGTCTTAGCGATCACACTCTTTTTACCCTTTGGTAATCTCCTGCATGATTATATGGGTGTCGTTCCCAAGTCCTAAAATAATGACTACTCATGAAAGCATAATATGTTTAATCATATTTCTAGTGATTTCATATTGTAAACTATTATCATGTTTGATAAATTGAGATTCAATTATCATGATTTATATTTCATGTTTTCACTTTTATCCACAAGATGTTTGTCGTTGAGAACTAACTCTTGTTTGCTTAACAATCTAACTCATGTCATGGTCAAAGATGTTGAATCAGTGAAAAATGTTTCATTTAAGCATGTACATGTGTCCCTCAAAAAAATCTTTGTCAATGCTTAATAGATTTGAAGGCATGTTGCATGTTGAAGTCCATAGAGGGGGTTTCTATATGTCTCATATACTTTGTCATGTAATTTTGAGTAGGATAATCTTACAAGTATTCTGAGCCTTAATAATTCTATTGTTGAAAAAACTTTGGAGTTCTTGATGAAACATATAATCCAAAGAAGGTGGGATCTCCAAAGTTGCCATAGCACAAGTTTATATTGTTACATTACCCCAAGAGGATTTTCCTATAATCAAGCTTTTTAGCTTTAACTTCTTCGAAGATTGGGGTGAGGATGTCTTAATAGTTTTTAGCATGAGCACAAAAGATGAACATGTGGGTTAAATCCTTCACCTTGTCATAGAAGGTACAAATGCCATCACTCGCTTTAATGCTTTTGGATTTGTCTCCATACCATAATCCATTGTGAATTATAAGCCACTCAACAGTGGACTATTTATTGGTGATGGGGAGGGATCATATACAAACAAATATGTACTTCCATTTTTTACTAGATTGGGGGATCTTGCCCCTTGTACTTAAGGGTTACCATCACTTTATTTAATAGTTATTCTTGCTGCATCAAAAGAAAAAAAAACTTGCCACTTGCCAAGGAGCTTTTACAAGAAATCTATCATATGAAAGATGCCAATATATACTTCAAGCCGATTGTCCATAGGCTCAACAAGTAATAGAAGCTTACTTGGACCTCATCCTAGTGAAGATACATATTCAAGAGCTTATGGGCTTTTCCCTTATTGGCTAAGCACTCTATTGATATATTTAGCTAGTGATGTGTGTGGACACACTAGGACCGTCAAGGGCACTTTTTTACCTCCTTAGGAGGTTTTTTCCCCTAGCTTATATATATGTCCATAGCCCTAACGAATTACTGATCTTTGGATATTCTAGTGGTAATACATTCAGTATTATCTGTTATCCTCTAAGCTTGGTGTTCTTCCTTGTGTTGTAAGCATGCTTCCGTAGACCTCGAACTCCAACAATTGGTATCAAAGCAAGTTGCTACTTCTTCTAGGGTGTCATCGACACCTCTTTGGTCACAGTCTTACAATCGCACAAAATTTGGTATGCATATTTAGGGTGCCAAAATCACGATTTGAGCTTGTTTCGACCTTTGAATGCACTATCACAGTGGTTGTGCAAGCTATTTTGTCTTTTTGTGCCAAAGATATATACGAGTTTTAGTTCGCTAGTATAAGCGTCTCAAAGTGTGCTACAGGTTTAGTAGTGGAGATGCATTTGATGATGTTCCCTATTAATAGGCTATTGGATGCTTGATTTATTTATGCATTACTCGGCCAGATATTCAGCTTGCTATCTCATGGATGAGCAGTTTAATGCATTGCCCAAGTGTCAAGCATTGGTAGGCGGTTAAGCACATCTTTCACTACTTGAATGGTACCTGGATACTTGGATTGTTTTATCCCAAGGGGGGATCACTACTGCCAAATTTTCATGCTCTTTTTCATAGTGATTGGGTTGGTTCCTATGACACTCATGTGTCCACTAGTGGCTTTTGCTTCATGCTTGGTAGCTCATGTATATCTTGGTTGAGCAAGAAGTAGCCTACTGTGGCCACTTCTAGTTGTGAGGCTTAGTATAGGATAGTTTTCACAACGACTATTGAGTATGTGTGGCTTGGATTCCTTATGGCTGATTTGGGTGCTAGTCAGGCTTCTCCCACCACCATCTTCATTGATAGTCAAAGCACATTGGTAGTTGCGAGGAACCCTATGTTCCATGCTTGCACTAAGCACTTGAGGTGCATTATCATTATGTTAAGGAGAGGTTTTCTACTGGAGAGATTAGCTTGGCATATGTGCCCAAGCAAGAGAACATTGCATACATTTTCACAAAGGCTCTGCCTAGGGAGAAGTTTGAAGATTTTTGCAAAGCTTTGGGCTTACTTCCTTTTGTGGATTGATTTCACACAGCTTGGCACTTCCTTCTACATGAGTGCCAACTTCTTGTTCTAGTGGTAATACATTTAGTATTGTGTGTTGTTGTCCAAGCTTCTTCTTCTCTCTACTGTTGTTTGCATGCTTCCACTAACCTCGAACTCCAACACACTCTATCTTATTGTGGTTGATCATTCATCAAGTTGTATGGGCTGGTGGCAAAGTCAAAAAGATGAATATTAAATATAGTACTTGTTGCTTCTATGATAGGGATGACAATCTTGCTCATCTTTTATCAATTTCCCTCATGCTCAAAAGTTATGGAGATTGCTAGAAAAAATGTGTGGTTTGATAGGCATCTCCAAGTTTGGGTCTAAATAAATTCTTCTTGGAGAGAACAAAGCAATGGATTTGCTCCTGTGATAGCTTTGTAGAATTAGATTTTGTGGAGTATATAGAGTAACAGAAACAACAAAATGTTAAGGACATCCTAGAAAGATCATTTGTTTAGTTGCATAACTGAACTCAACAGAGTTGGTGGATTGTGTATGAAGCATATTCATGATGCTCCCCTTAAGAAATGTAACTTTAATGATGTCTTCTGTAACTATTGTTGGTACATTTAGCAAGCCTAAGTGTTTGGCTAAATACTAAGGACTACACATTCTTGTTCTTGTTCTTGTTCTTCTTGTTCTTCTTGTTCTTCTTCTTCTTCTTCTTCTTTTTCTTCTCCTCCTCCTCCTCCTCCTTGTTGTTGTTGTTCTTCTTCTTCTTCTCACAAGAGGAACTATATGTGAACATTTGCTTGTCATTTTGGCATAATTACGTTAAAAAAATGTAAAAGTTAAAAGATGATCCAATGTCATGGATTTAGGAGAAGCCAAGCATCAATTCAAATCATCCTTAAATTTTAGGAACACTTTTAGGTGTGGGAAATTCAAAATTCAAATTCTTTTGATGAGTATAAATAGGTGTGTTTTTAGTCGTGGGGAAAGGAAGCCATTACTAAGAGCTTTTGATCTACACCATTGAGTCTATCTTGAGCTCAAAATATGTATGCGTAGTCCATTATAATTCCTTTTTATCATATGTACATTAGCATGCATAAGTTGATACAGTTCTTCTAGGTAATTTCTACCTACTGTTCTATGTGCCATCCTCATCATTTTAGTGATTTTGAAAAACTGATTTCTCTATGTGTACTAAAGTATTTGCTGCATTTTACCTTTTGTAGCTAGATTGAAGTGCCTACTATATACCTACAAAATTTCATTATTTTTGGTTTAGCGAATCTCCAGATATGAGCTAATGAAGTCGACTATGTCTACACACCATCTTGTTCCAGAAATGTTGAGATGACTCCCCTGAGTTGCTAAACTCATTTCTCAGCATATAATACCTATAAATTCATGAAATAACTTGTCTTAGTTATATGTAGACTTGAATTAGATATGTGCAAAAGCTCTCTAGTCAATTCATACCAAGTTGTGAGCTCTGGCAAAACATAGAGCACTTGGAGATGAGATGATGCCAATCCTCAAAAGCAAAGGACAACCAACTAAAGTAGAACAAGAGAGGTTAACCACATGGTGTTCTAAGGATTCTCTAGCTAGGTCATACATTGTTAACTCAATCTTTGATTTTTTACTTCCACACATTAGGAGCTACAAGACTTTAGAAGAGACTTGGAATGCTATTGAAGCATTCTTCTCATCAAGTACTAAAGCAAGGAAGAACCAACTTTGGATGGATTTTACCACACTAAAGAAATGCCCAAGCAAAGTGTGACTGATTTTATCACCAAGATGGACCTAGAAGATGAACTTCAAAGCATTCGAGAAGTCATTGATGAAGAGAAGATAGTAAGGCAAGTGATCAATGGAATAAAGGAAGATGAAAAATGGGAAGCTTTCACCATAGCCATGGACCTATACATGGATATGTAGGTTCCTGATTTCAACACCCTCATGGGTCAATTGTTCACACATGAGGAAACGCTTATGAAGAATGGAGAAAACTCAAAAGGTAATCAATCATGTGCCCTATATATAGATACAAACAAGAGTAAAGATTTTAAAGGCAAGAGTAAAAAGTCTGATGATGAAGGTAGTACCTCTCAAGGAAACCTTGTAGGTAGAGGTAGAGCCTCAAGAGGGAGAGGTAAAGGAGGAAGAAAAGGTAGGGGGAGATCTCAAAGCTCCTCTCCATGTGCCATATGTGGCTGTACTAACCACATTACTGAGAATTGTTTGAGGATCTCTAGGAAAACAAAGAGGAAGAGGCTATAACAAAGGTGGATATGGAACCTCAAGAGGAAGATTCAACAACAACAATTACCAAGGAGGATACAGATGAAGGAGAAACTACAAAAACCATGTAGATGGTCAAACTCAAGAGGAGTCATTAGTTCTAATGAATATGACTATGAAACAAGGTAAAGCAGATGAACATGTATTCTATATAGTCTTAGGTTTTTCAAATCATGTAGCATGGAATGTAGCTCTACTCTCAGACTTGGAGGATCCAATGAATAGACATGAAGTCCAAATACGAGATGACACAAGGCACTTAGTGGAAAAGAGAGGAAATGTAAAGACTTCAGATGATAATAAAAACCCATTCAACAAGGTATTGTATATGCCTACCATAACCAAAAATCTCATAAGTATTGGTCATAGTGTTGAGAAAGGATTACATGTCAGACTCACAAAGAATGGATCATTTGTTGAGGATCCATGTTAGGGTATCAAGAGGATAGAAAGAGGACAAAAGTCATGTGGACTATTCATATTTGAGCTCCAAGATACTAGGAACATTTCTTTGTTCAACTATGGTAGTCAAACCTTATCAAAATTAGAGGTTTGGAACAAAAGGCTAGCTCATGTAGGTGAAAGAACCTTGAAGCAAAATAGTAGGGATCAAAGTGTACTTGGTTTACCAAAGATCCCCAAGCAACAGATGATTCACAAATGCAGTGCATTTCAATTTGTCAAGTCTCACAGACAACCATTCACAAAGAAGGGATACATTCATGGAGAGCTATTGGAGCTGGTCTGTATAGATGTATGGGCCCCATGAAAGGAGCCTTCAATCTCTGGATCTAGGTATTATGTGTCTTTCATTCATGATTGTAGTAGATGGAAAATTCTTTAGTTTATGAAGCATCAAGATGAAGTGTTTTCTTGTTTCAAGAAATATTTAGCACTTCTTGAAAATCAAACAAGAAAGGATTTTAAGAGGCTACGGTCACATGGAGGGGGAGAAAATTCCTCCCATGAATTTGACGCTTATCTCCAAGAGAGAGGAATCAAAAGAGAGATTATAAGTAGGTGTACTCGAGTTGAAAATGAAGTGGGAGAAAGGAGGAATAGAGCCATAGTGGAGGCTACAAGGTCAATGCTTAATGAGAAGAAATTTCTCAATTACCTATGGGCAGGGGTTGTATCTACATCCACCTATCTGATCAATAGACTCCCATCAGAAGCATTTGATGGGATGACCTTATGAAGCATGGAATGGAATAAGACCTAGCCTTGACCATTGGAGGATCTTTGGGTGCATAGCATATGCACACATACATTCACAAATGAGAGGTGAATTGGATCCAAAGGTAGAGAAGTGTATATTCATTAGTTATGACCTTAATCTGAAAGGCTATAGATTATATAATCCAATTAATAAAGGTTTCCTTGTTAGAAGAGATGTTGTTTTTTATGAAAACAAATCTTGGTTTGAAGATGATTGTAGGAAAATCAAACTTCCCTATGACCTAGAGGAATAATTTCCCACATTGTCAAATAGGAATGAGCATACGCATGAAGACTCAACTGATTCTGATGATGATTAGAAGACTCCAAGAAGAGAAATCAATTCTTGGAACTCCAAAGGAAAAGCTAAAGTGAAGGAGTTGAGAGATGTGGTAGAGTCATCTTAACAAACTATAATAAGATCTAATAGAGAGAAAAGGAATCTAGAAAGGTATGGTTATGACACATCTTGGTCAGTAAGCATTCTATTTACATTGCTCATGATACAAACTCAAAAAAACCATCAACATATGAAGAAGCCAAAATGGAGAGATGCCATGGAAGAAGAGATAGAAGCTCTTTAAGAGTTTGAGACTTGGGAATCGGTTCCCAAGAAACCATCCATGAAGCTTATTGGATTGAGATGGATTTCCAAGGTAAAAAAGAAAGAAGATGGCTCAATCAATAGGTAGAAATCAAGGCTTGTGACTAAAGGGTTTGATCAAACACAAGGTAAGATTGTGAAGAGACATTTTCACTTGTGGAAAAGATGCCTACAATTAGAATACTCATGATTGTTACATCTTCTAAGAATTGGAATATCTATGAAATGGATGTAAAAACTTCTTTTCTTAATGGTTCGATTTCAGAGAAGGTATACATGGCTCAACTTCTTGGATTTGAAGATCAAACATATCATGAACATGTATACATGTTGAAGAAAGCCTATCTCCACTTTAACAATTTACGGATGGCAGATGGATGGCTTGTATTATATCAAGAGGATTCTATCACTCTCTGATTTTCTATTCAAACAACAAAAAGGAAAAACTCTACACCTCAAACTATCAAACATACAGAGATGGAAGCTAGATCGATCAAACAATGCCATTAGTGTTAATGAACATTATATGCCATGAGATTCATTATGAACGTACAAAAAATAGGTATGCTAAGGAGTGTTTATAAACACTACAGTACACATAAGACTAATTATCAACTCCACAACATGTGTAAATTTGAAGTAGACTAGCAAATATGCTGGCACAAAAGAGGGTGGGAGAGAGGAAAAGTGGGGGTAAAAGGTGTACGAAATGATGAAAATGGGTGGGAGGGTGGGCAAATGGGCAGAATGAATCCCAAAAACTAATGGCCAAAGGCCTCTCTCAATGAGGAGAAAGCACGCCACCAAAATGAAGCACCACCACCACCACCAAAAAGACTGCCAAATGCACAACCAAGACCTCCACCTAGCACTTTGATACCATGTAGAGAGTACGAACGCGGAAGCAAAATGAAAAGTAAAGTATTCTCACAAAACAAAGAATGTGTGAGACACAAAATGAGTAGACCATGAAATGGGTAAACTCATGTGGATTAGAAATGAGCTTGCTAGGAGCATGGAGTAGGCTCCTCAGGCTTCTAACAAACTACAAATGAGGGGAGAGGCCCTCCTTATATAGATTTGGGAGGGGCTCTCAAAAGTACATCATATGTGGGATAAGTCTTCTGAAAGGGGAATAAATACAACTGGTAGAAGCACATGGCAAGGTACCCAAATACAAAGGAAATACAATATAAAATGGAAACAGAATAGAAATGGAGTGCCTCCTTGATACAAAATGGAGATGCACTCATGCAGATACAAATGTAGATAAAGTAGGAGCAATCATGTCGTCAACATATTCTTGGGTGGAGAAACTAGGTAATTTGATAGGGAAAGTCTTGGGGCAAAGACCTAGGAATGGATTTAATCCCAGTTGGGATCCTCAACTAATGATTGAAGTTAATGTTTCTAAAGAAATCAAAACTATGCTCACCATAAAGGATTCTGACGATTTTAAGTGACATCAGCAAAAGGTTATCTATAAGAACCTTCCTCATGCTTGTTTCAATTGTTACAAGCAGGGTCATGTGATTTGAGATTGCCTTATTTAACAAAAAGTTCAACAACGAGAAGCAAGAAGGCAACTCCTCTAAATTTGGTGATTTTGCAACAAAGAACATAAATCTATAGGTATTGTGAATAGAAAGGGTATGGCTTAAACCCAAAAGAAAAGAGTAGCCAGACTAATAGTTATGATGTTCTTTTGGATAGTGTTAAGAAACGACTATCAAGGATGGAACGCACAGTGATTTGGATAACAACTCAATCCAAAACATCAACATAAATGAGAAAGAATCATCTCAAACTAGATAGGGAATTTCGGTCATGAATTCCTTTTCCTCATCTAATTTGGGGCAATCATCCTTGCTCAATTTCACATATGTGGGTAAAGGTGTACTCAATGCCTTTCCACCCTGCATATTGAAGTACTGAAGTACTTTGGATATGTACTCACTTTGAGACAAGTATATGCATCTTTTACTCCTATCATGAGTAATGCACATGCCAAGAATATGATTGGCATCCCCCAAATCCTTCCTATCAAATGTTAGACTTAACTTCTTTTGAGAACAGACAAATCATAAAAGGACTTCCCAATAATCAACATATCATCGACATAAAGTATCCAACAAATCAAGCTGTCATCTGAGCATCTCTTTGTGTAGACACAATGATCCTCATTGCTTCGAGAATAGCCTTGAGGTTTCATAAAAGCATCAAAGTTTTGGTACCATTGTCTAGGGGACTTCTCTTCTCAAGCTTACAAACTACACTTTCCTTGCCAAGAACTACATAACCCTCTGGTTGTTCCATATAGATCTCATCAGTAAGATCTCCATGCAAGAAAGCAGTTTTCACATCCATTTGGACTTGCTCTAAGTCCTCCATTGCAACGAATCCAAGCAACATGCATAGGGTAGTCATTTTGACTAGTGGAGAGAAGATTTCCTCAAAATCAACACCATGTTGCTTAAAACCCTTTGCAATGAGTCGTGCTTTATACTTTGGAGAAGCACTATCTGATGTGAATTTCAGCTTATATACCCATTTACATGGTAAAGCTTTCCTACCCTTTGGCAAAGTTACTGAATCCCAAGTACCATTCTTGTGAATAGAATCCAACTCACTCTTCATGGCACGCTCCCACTTGACATGACACTGTCTAGATAGCCTCTTTGTAGCAAGAAGGCTCACCGGTATCTGTTAACATAACAAAATCTAAACCTGGAACATATCTATCAGATGGATGTGAGACACGTGGAGAACGTCTCAATGGTTGTTGAACATGAACATGTGCAGACTAATCTGAATGGAAATTCTCTTGAACATCCCTATGTGCATCATTTTTATGCATGCTAACTGGAGGACTAGTATCCTCAAACACCACTCTTCTCACTTCAACCTCCTTAATGGGTTGTTTATGCATCGTAGACTCAAAGAAAATGACATCACTAGTTCTAATCACTATCCGTATTTCAAGACCCCATAAGCAATATCCAAATTGTCCTTCTTGACCATATCCAAGGAAAATGCATTTCTTTAACTTATGGTCCAAATTTTTTCTAAGATTCTTGGGTATATGAACATATGCTTCACACCCAAAAAATTGAAGATGATCGTAATATGGTGGCTTCCATATCCACAACTCTTGTGCCACTTTCAAACGTTTGGCAGTACTACGTGAAAGGTTAATCACATGAACTGCAGTCAATACTGCTTCTACCCAAAAACCTTGTGAGAGGTTTGCATGATGCAACATAGAGAATACTCTATCTTGAATAGTTTTATTCATCCTCTGAGCTACACCATTCTATATTGGGGTTTAAGGAGCTGTAAACTCTCTACAAATCCCCCGATTGACAGAAAAGGCTAAATTCATGTGAGGTATACTCACCCTCATTATCTGAACGTAAAGCCTTAAGATTATTTCCTTTTTCAGTCTCAAATAAAGCACGCCATTCTTTGAAAGTAGGGAATACCTCGTGCTTCGATTTGATAGGATATACCCAAACTTTTCTAGTAGCATCATCTATGAAAGTGACAAAGTAGAGAGAACCACCTAAGGGTCATCTTTCTTTATGAGGCTCTGTATTTGCAATTTTGCATAGCTCAATGGGAGCACTCACTCATTCACTCCTTTGACTTTGGCATTTGGCTGTGTCAAAATTCAGCTCACCGAGAGAAATATTCAGTCTCTTTTTTTTTTAAATAAAGGAAGTTCGACCTTAGCCTACTCTCCCAGAATTGAATTAAATAAAGGAAAAGTACAAAAGAAGGGGACTAGTGCCCATGGGATTCCCCGAATCCCATAGAGCAGGGGAATCCTTTACAAATTGTAGATGGCTTTATAAGAAAAAGGTTAATTGCCCACTCATCACCCTCATGCAGGGCCCACATGGGTAAAGTGTGTTCTTGATCAAAAGGAATACTTGATGATTCCTACAAAAAGGGTGGGGGTTTCTTACAATTAGTGATCCTTTTGCCAAGGAGGAATAGTGAATACTCAATCGACCAGAGTTTTGAGTGTTGCAGAGAGTCGCGGAGCAACCGCGTGCTTCTTGCAGTAGAGCTAGCTTCCGATTGATATATTTTTGAAGAAAAATTTTCATTCCGATGATCTACCATAGCCTTCGTGGTAGGCCTTGCAAGTATTACATGGAGTTATAGAGGAAGTTGATAAACCTCACATCCCCATCATGTGGAGCCCACTTGGTTTTAAGCTTATTGTTGACATATTCAAGGTCTTTGTGATGTCTGAAGGGGGGGGGGGGGGTTTCTTACAATTAACAATTCTTCTGCTGATAAGGAAAAGGGACTTCTTGATTGTTGGTGCATTTCAAGCCTTCACACATTGGCTTGGAACCTTGGAAGATTAGCTTGGACAAATTTCATCAAGGCCTTACTTGAAGGAAAGGGCATAGGAACCCATACCTATGACTTATTATCTTTTTACCCCTTGTAAAAGCCTATATGACTTGGCATCTCATGTAATCACTTACCTACCTGATTAGTCGTGGAAAAGAGAATGGTTTAGTGGAGAGAATATCTCCCTACTTTTAGAGGAGAGATTCTAGGGAGCCTTAGTTTGAATTTGAAATTCAAATCAACTTCCAATTCATATAAAAGGTGAAGAAAAAAAACTCGTGGGTTAGTTAGTCCAATTGAGCTCACTCCCCGAGGCATTCTACTGTTGTAACTCAGTGTGTGATAGAGCTACTTCATAGCCTACACCACCACACCTCATTTAGCTATGCTTGTCAAGCTAATGAGATTGTACAAACACATTAATCAATAGAAGTATACACATTCACTATCTCTGTTGGTTCTGAGTCATCTACTCCAAGTCTGTCAACTTCTGAGGAGCATATCTCAGGATCTACTGAACCAAATCAAGTGATTCAAAGCACATTGGATTCAGCTCAAAGTCTACTATACACCTACAAAATTTCAAGGTCATTGGATCAGCTATTACAGAGAAATATTAGTCGAGGTGCTCACTGGTCTGTGTCTGCAAAGCTCCTAAAATATCGGGGGTAAACTTTATTTTGCTAAAGTGATTTCTCAGTGAGTAGTTTATCATTTCTTCTCATTCCACTTGCAAATGGTAGCTTGTTAAGCTAATTTAATATGTCCAGAAGGAATTAGATCAATTGTAAGTGTGCTGGTCACACTGAGTGTAAGACTGAGCAGGTGTCACTACAGAAATGGAAAGTTTTTCTTGATTTTGAAGTACCAAGTTATCTGTTTTGATTTGGTCATTACACATATCATTTGCAAAGCACATATATGCTTTCTTGGTATCATTTGGAAGCTCAAGGTGTGTACTAAGCATATCTGGAATCAAAGGAGGGCTGGTGTGAAGCAAGTATAGCAGCACCAACTCAATCTATTGAGTGCATCCTACCATCACTCCCAACAGTGGTATCAGAGCAAATAAGGTAAACATGGGAGATGGATTTCCTTCATTCATTGACAAATTGGACAGGAACAACTACCAAGCTTGGTCTCTGAGGATGAAGACCTATCTACAAGGAAGGAGCTTATTTGGATACATATCAGGAGATGAGGAATTGCCCTCATTCAAAACTAGAGGACTACCCACAAAGGATGAACATGAGAGGCTCAACCAATGGTGTGCAAAAGATGCTTTGGCAAGGTCTTACCTTCTAAACTCTATATCTGATTTTCTTTTACCTCATGTAAGGAACTGTAAGACTTCCCAAGAGACTTGGGAAACCTTGTCAACATACTTTTCTTCCAACACAAGGGCCAGAAAGAATCAACTGTGGATTGAATTCACAACCCTTAGGAAGCAGTCCAAGCAATCAGTCTCAGAGTATGTGACAAAGATTAAAGATGTGGCAGACCAATTAGCAAGCATTGGAGAGGAGATTGAAGAAGAGCAAATAGTCAGGCAAGTAACAAATGGACTCAAGGCAGATGATAAGTGGGAAAGTTTCACCACTGCAATGGACCTCTATATGGACATGCATACCCCAGATCTCACAACACTCATGGGCCAACTTTTCACACATGAAGCAAAGTTTACAAAGGCAGGAGATCAATCAAAAGGTAACAACCCCTCTGCTCTCTATACTGATAAGAAAGTTAAGGATAAAGGTAAAGGGAAGAAACAGGATGAAGAAGGCTCTACCTCCCAAGCTAATTATGCAGGGAGAGGTAGATCATCAAGAGGCAGGGGCAGAGGAGGTAAGTCAGGTAGGGGGAGACCCTACAACTCGTCACCATGCAACATTTGTGGATTGTCCAATCAGACCATAGATGAATGCTACAAGAACTACAAGAATTAGAGAGGAAGAGGCTACTCAAGAGGTGGATACTCTCAAGGGAGAGGCAGATTCAACCAACACCAAGGCTACAATGGATACAACAATCAATACAACAACAATTACAACAACAACCACAATGGTAATTACCAAGGTGGATTCAAAAATAGAAGAAACTACAACAATTACACAGAGGAGCAAGATGACTCCCTACTGATCATGAATATGACCTCCAGGGCAGGTACAAATGATGATCATTTATTTTATATTGACTCAGGATGTTCTAACCATGTAGCTGGCAATGTGGCACTACTTTCTGATTTGGAAGAACCCAAGGGCAAACATCAGGTACAAACAGGTGATGATACTAAACATTCTGTTGTTAAGATTGGAAATGTAAGGACATGTGATGGTAACCAGAACCTATTGAGCAGGGTACTCTATGTACCAACCATCACCAAGAATTTAATGAGTGTTGGTCAGATTGTGGAGAAAGGTTTGCAGGTCAGATTCACACAACATGGAGCATATGTGGAGGACCCAAGACATGGATTCAGAAGGATAGCCAAAGGGGAGAAATCAGGTAGATTGTTTACTTTTGAGCTAGAAGACACCAAGAATATTGCTTTGTACAATTACAAGGATCAAACACTTTCAGAGTTAGAAATATGGCACAAGAGGTTAGGTCACATAGGTGAAAGAACCCTAAAGCAAATGTGCAGGGATCAATGTGTGCTTGGGATACCTAATGTATCCAAGCAACACATGATTTATAAGTGTGGAGCATGTCAGTTTGGTAAGTCTCACAGATTGCCCTATTCAAGGAAAGGTTTCATGCATGAAGACTACCTAGACTTGGTACACACAGATGTTTGGGGACCTAGCAAGGACCCTTCCATTTCAGGTTCAAGGTATTATGTGTCCTTCATTGATGATTATAGCAGATGGACCATCTTATACTTTATGAAGCATAAAGATGAAGTGTTTAATTGTTTCAAGAGGTATCTTGCACTTGTTGAAAATCAAACAGGAAGAAGCTTGAAGAGGCTAAGGTCAGATGGTGGAGGAGAATACTTCTCCAATGAGTTTGAAGATTTCTTGCAAGAAAGAGGTATCAAAAGGGAGATTACTACAAGGTACTCACCTGAACAAAATGGGGTAGCTGAAAGAAGGAATAGACTCATTGTAGAAACAACTAGGTCTATGCTTAATGAAAAGAAATTGCCAAATTATCTTTGGGCAGAGAGTGTGTCCACTGCCACCTATCTCATAAACAGGTTGCCATCCAAATCACTTGATGGCATGACACCATATGAAGCTTGGCATGGTAAGAGACCCTCTCTGGATCATTGTAAAATTTTTGGTTGTGTAGCATATGTGCATATTCCCTCACAGGTAAGAGGAAAGCTAGACCCTAAGGCTGAAAAATGTATCTTCATTGGTTATGATTTGAACCAAAAGGGATACAGATTCTACAACCCAACAAACAAAGGCTTCAAGGTAAGCAGAGATGTCATCTTTGATGAGAATGACTCATGGTATGAGAATGAATGTAGGAAAGTTAGTCTACCCTATGATATGGAAGAAGATTTCCCAAAGCTCACCAAGGAGGAACCAATCCAGAAAGATGAATCAAGCTCAGATGATGATGATACAATAAATCTTGAGGAGTTCAAGGCATGGAAGTCCAAAGGAAAGATGAAGATGAAAAAGCTAGAGGATACACCAGAATCCTCAACTCAAGCAATGAGGAGATCTCAGAGAGAAAAGAAGAAGCCTATCAGATTTGGGTATGACACATCACTTGTAACTAAACATTCTGTATATCTTGCAAAGGATTTGTTGAATGAAGAACCAGGTACCTTTGAAGAAGCAATCACCAAACCAGTATGGAAAGAAGCTATGGATGAAGAAATGGAAGCTCTCAAGGAGAGTGATACTTGGGACTTGGTACCCAAGAAGGACTCTATGAAGGTGATAGGATCCAGATGGATCTACAAACTAAAGAGAAATTCAGATGGAACAATAAACAGGTACAAAGCTAGGTTGGTAGCCAAGGGTTTTGCACAAACCCAAGGCATTGATTATGAGGAGACATTTTCTCCTGTGGCTAAGATGCCAACTATCAGAATATTGGTGAGTGTAGCTGCATCCAAAAATTGGAACATGTACCAATTAGATGTCAAGAATGCTTTCTTGAATGGATGGATATCTGAAGAAGTCTACATGTCACAACCACCTGGCTATGAAGATCCCAAGAAGGTAAATTATGTTTGTAAATTGAAGAAGGCTCTATATGGTTTGAAGCAGGCACCTAGAGCATGGAATTACAGGTTGACAACCTACCTCCAAGACCAAGGATTTGTGATGAGCAAAGCTGATACTTCTCTGTTCATAAAGAGAAGTAGTACAGAGGTAATCTACTTGTGTGTTTATGTTGATGACATCATCATTACAGGCAATGATGTCAATGGGATTAGACACATCAAAGGACAGATGATGAAAGAATTCAAGATTAGTGATCTTGGATTATTAAAGTACTTCTTAGGTCTTGAGTTAGTCTACACCAACTCAGGTATATATATCACTCAAAAGAAGTATATACAGGATATGGTCAAGTAGTTTGGTTTGCAGGATGCTAAAGTCTCAACTACTCCAATGGAGGTCAACCTAAAGCTAAGTGCTCATGAAGGGGATGAAATACAAGACATTACAGGATATCAAAGTATGGTATGTAGTTTGAACTATGCTACCTTGACAAGAATTGACATAGCATATGGAGTTAGTGTGCTTAGCCAATTCATGCACAAACCAAGGGTACCTCATCTAGAGGCAGCAA
Source organism: Ceratopteris richardii (assembly GCA_020310875.1). Classification (NCBI taxonomy): domain Eukaryota; kingdom Viridiplantae; phylum Streptophyta; class Polypodiopsida; order Polypodiales; family Pteridaceae; genus Ceratopteris; species Ceratopteris richardii. Next base: position 35,008,677 of record CM035413.1, on the reverse strand, counting down.
AGAAGATTTTGAAGTACTTGAAGGGAACTCAGAATCATGGTTTGTACTTTCCTTATACATCAGATATTGACATTAAAGTTTACTCAGATGCAGATTGGGCAGGATGCAAGGATGATAGGAGAAGCACATCAGGCTACATTTGTTTTTTAGGAGATAAGCCTATTTCTTGGTCAGCCAAGAAGCAACCTACAGTGGCATTGTCATCCACTGAAGCAGAGTATAGAGGGCTTGCCAATGCCACTCAAGAAGCTATCTGGTTGAAGCTTCTATATACAGAGTTAGGCCTATATACAAGGCCACCAATCATATTTGGAGATAACACTAGCTCTCTTCACCTTGCAGCTAATCCAATTTATCATGCCAGAACCAAACACATAGAGGTTCATTACCACTATGTGAGAGAGAAGTTGCTTAGTAAAGACATTCAATTGACATATGTGTCTACTAATATGCAATGTGCAGATTTTCTCACTAAAGCATTGGATGGAAACAAGTTATGCAGATTTAAATCCATGATTGGATTACAGGATGTGATTGAAGACTAAAGATGAAGAAGATGAAGACTTAAGCCAAAGTGTTTGGCTTGAGGGGGAGCTGTTGGTGCATTTCAAGCCTTCACACATTGGCTTGGAACCTTGGAAGATTAGCTTGGACAAATTTCATCAAGGCCTTACTTGAAGGAAAGGGCATAGGAACCCATACCTATGACTTATTATCTTTTTACCCCTTGTAAAAGCCTATATGACTTGGCATCTCATGTAATCACTTACCTACCTGATTAGTCGTGGAAAAGAGAATGGTTTAGTGGAGAGAATATCTCCCTACTTTTAGAGGAGAGATTCTAGGGAGCCTTAGTTTGAATTTGAAATTCAAATCAACTTCCAATTCATATAAAAGGTGAAGAAAAAAACTCGCGGGTTAGTTAGTCCAATTGAGCTCACTCCCCGAGGCATTCTACTGTTGTAACTCAGTGTGTGATAGAGCTACTTCATAGCCTACACCACCACACCTCATTTAGCTATGCTTGTCAAGCTAATGAGATTGTACAAACACATTAATCAATAGAAGTATACACATTCACTATCTCTGTTGGTTCTGAGTCATCTACTCCAAGTCTGTCAACTTCTGAGGAGCATATCTCAGGATCTACTGAACCAAATCAAGTGATTCAAAGCACATTGGATTCAGCTCAAAGTCTACTATACACCTACAAAATTTCAAGGTCATTGGATCAGCCATTACAGAGAAATCTTAGTCGAGGTGCTCACTGGTCTGTGTCTGCAAAGCTCCTAAAATATTGGGGGTAAACTTTATTTTGCTAAAGTGATTTCTCAGTGAGTAGTTTATCATTTCTTCTCATTCCACTTGCAAATGGTAGCTTGTTAAGCTAATTTAATATGTCCAGAAGGAATTAGATCAATTGTAAGTGTGCTGGTGACACTGAGCAGGTGTCACTACAGAAATAAAAAGTTTTTCTTGATTTTGAAGTACCAAGTTATCTGTTTTGATTTGGTCATTACACATATCATTTGCAAAGCACATATATGATTTCTTGGTATCATTTGGAAGCTCAAGGTGTGTACTAAGCATATCTGGAATCAAAGGAGGGCTGGTGTGAAGCAGGTATAGCAGCACCAACTCAATCTCTTGAGTGCATCCTACCATCACTCCCAACATTGATCGACCACTCCTTGGGGGTATTGCCAAAGTTTTGAGCACATCTTTCTTGCCAAATCTTCTAGTGGATCTCTCGCCTAATCGCATTCCACAATGCCGCAGGGCAACCGATCGCTTCACCAATGAGGGCTTGCTTCCAGTTGATTTGTTCTTAGAGTCCCAAAGAACGACCAAGCACCATCCATAACCGAAGGGATTTAGGGCAAGCAAAGAACATGTGACCAATATCCTCTTTGCTACGGGAACATTGCTTCCACCAGGGTGGAACCCCACAGATCTTGTTAGCTTTTGCATTCGTCCATATTCCATGGTGTAAAATCTGCCATAGGAGAACCGACTTTCTGTTTTCAATGAAAGGGTGCTAGATAGACATAAATTTCATATCCCATCAAAGCTGCGTCTAGTTGAGATACCATTTCTTGTTGAGATGTGAATGTCATTGCAAGCTTTGGCATATGGAAGCTTGGAGAGGTGATAACCATTTTACCATTTAAGGCCCATTGGGTCCGAAGAGTCTTGTCCCATAAGAAGTCAGATTTTAGATCAGTCCCAAGCATGGTGCCTACTCAGTAAAACATTCCATTCCTCGTACGTGACCGCAGTAGTAGGGTCAAGGTCCTCAAAGTCCACCCATCTGTTTGTGTCCTATTTCTAGAGGTGTTTCCATTGTTTCAATCCCTTATTCCATAGTCTCTTGGCACTCAAAACATTCCAAGGCTCCACGTTTCTCCTGCCTTGGATCGGGAACCAAATAGAGTCGTTTTGTCTTATACCTGCAACCCACTTCCAATCTTCACTGATTCTAATGTGAGGTTTGAATGTGTATATTCCTCATATCTTCTGAATGTATCCTTCTTCCAAGCTTCAAGAATTGAATCTTCCTTCATTCTTTAATCTTCCAAACATTCAATTGGTGATTGGTCTGCACCAACATGGATTGGTCCAAAGTCAGGAAAATAGTGTTTAATGGAGGTCTTTATACATTCTGTGGCAAGGAGGAAGATGTTATTCATTTGTTCTTTGATTGTAAGCATGCTAAGAAGTATTGGGCCATTGTTGAGCTTTATCTCTCATCCAGAGGGTACCAGGGGCTCAGCCAAGACTCCACCATCATTGACTGCTGCAGAAATATGGATATCTTATTATGGAACATTTGGCGAGGACATATTCTATGGCGTTTTTGGTGCTACAGAAATAGTAGGGTATTTTGTAATCGTAATAGGAATTCTCTGCCTAGAACTCTCAAGAAAGCCACGGACAAATGTATTCAATGGATCTCTAGACCATCTAACCACAAGGAAAGTATCCTTGAACTTGTAAAAGGCAATAAATTCTCCAAATGGAGGAGCATTTTAGTCACTGTCTAGTCAGCCCAAAGGCTTGATATGGCCTCTTTCTTGTAATCCCTGGGTGCCTGTGGCTCTTGCCCCTTGCACAATTTGTATAGTCTCCATTTAATCTAGTTTTCCTGCTTTTTAAAGAAAAAAGGCACCCTATTGCCTACAAGGAAGCGAAGTCACGACAAGCATAAACAACAATTCAATGAAAATCAAGTGGTAAAGGGAAAGATGAACCTGTCGCGGACAATTAAAGTGCCTTTTGAAGGAGTGTGACATATTTAAGTGCAAAAGGACAAAAGACTGACTATTTCTCTTAGTGAACTGAATTTTGACATAGCTAATTGCAAGAGTCAGAAAAGAGAGTGGCCCCCCATTGCCAATGCGATTCATGTGAATATAGAGCCTCATGAAGAGAGGTGAGACTAAGGCTACCCGCTGGAAATAGATGGCCAAAAATCTCGTCAAGGGAAAGATGAACCGGTCGAGGACAATTAAAGTGCCTTTTGAAGGAGTGTGACATATTTAAGTGCAAAAGGACAAGAGACTAACTACATCTCTCAGTGAACTGAATCTTTTTTTTTTTTGCAGAGAACAAAAAATTTAAAATTGATGCAAGTCTAAGAAAAGTTACAAAAGCCTTCCAAGAGGAAGGACCAAGACCCCAAGGGTCAATAAATCAATGTGCCTTCAATACACAGTTTAATAAAGGTGGACATAGTGTCTCTACTTGTCAAGTGGACTTGAAGCATTTTGGCTGTCGACAAGTTACAAGGATACTTTTTGAGGATTACAAAAGGGCAATTTTCAACCAAAGGGAGGCTTCATACAGTGTTTCAGAAGTCTTATAATACCCATCATGCAAGAGAAAAGGTAGCCTTTACAATTCTTGTCATAAATTCTGCTATTCCTATTTTTCCAGATAGCCTAGAGAATGTGAGCCCTTAGCATTTTCCAGAGAACAATATCCATCTTGCTACATTCACCAATAAGAAGCTCTCTAAAGTCTGGGGTCTTCACACCAACAACTTTGCAGTATAGATAAATGACTTTCCAAAATCTTGAAGAGTCCTTGCATTTGAAAAAGAGATGCGCCAAATCTTCTTCAACTCCACAACAGTGACAAAGACCTGCATCAATTTTAAATTTTCTGGCCTTGCTACCAGTCCAAATACCTTTATGAAGAATCAGCTACAGTAAGCAAGAGTGCTTATTAGCATTAGGGAAGGACCAAGTGCTCTCGAACCGATATCTCCATTGTTGAGCAGACCAAGAGAGACTCCATTTCCTGTTCAACCTTCCAACAAGATCTCTGATGCTGCTAAAGGATCTTTTGTAATTATTGTACATATCCTAAGCAACATCCCAAAGAATAATACACTTCTGCTAAAGGTTGTGCTCAGACAATTCCATCAGCTTGAGCTTCTTTTCCCGAATTATCTGCTTACAAGTAAGAGACAAAGTATCAATGTTCATTATAAATCTGTCTTCATTCACATCTCCATTCGTAAGCAGATCTTGCCATTTAACAAAGCCATTCCTTCTACATTTGTTCCATCTAATGGGAAGAGGAGAGATGATACCATAATCATACCAACCAATCCACAGGGATTCCTGCAATAAGAAAGAATAATTATAATAAAACCAATCAGGTAATTTATACTTCCCTTTGAAAGTCATCCAAGCTATCCAAAACTTGCAGACCAGAGCACTTCCTTTGGGCACAAAAATGGTAGGAGAGACTATAAGATCCCAAAGGTTAAAATCAGACCAACTCTTGTTATTCTTTAACCATAATTTATTAATATTTCTTTTAATGAAGCAAGCCCAAAAATCATCAGAAGAGACAGCTCTAAGGATCCATTTACCAGCCATCTGGGTAGCCATCCTCTTAGGGCATATCAAGCCCAGTCCTCGCTTTGATTTCTTCATACAACAAATTTTCCAGGAAACCTTGGGGATTTTGTTCCCTTCCCATAAAAATTTTCTTGCCAAAGAGATGGCTTGAGAAACCTACTTCTTAGTAGGCTGCCAACAAGCCAAAAAGTATGTCAAGCAAGGAAAAATATAATTTTTTAGGACAAAGGATCTGTGAGAGATATTAGACTGCATGTCCGTCCACTTAAACACTTTAGCTTTGAACTTATCTAAGACCTAATTCCATCTTTGATCATTGGTGATTTCAAATCCCATACGAATGCCCAAAAGTCTGAACGCGATACCTTTTTTGATCAAGTCACAACCTGCTACCTTTACACAGTCAAGAACCACATTATTAGTAGTATAAAAACCATTTTTACTATGGTTAACAACAGAGCCACTAGCAAGACAAAAAATATTAAGACAATTGAGAAAATCAGTAGTAGATGAATCATCAGCTCTCATCAAATAGATAGTATCATCAGCAAACATTTGGAGACAAAGTTGGGATTGAGCTTGAGGGATCACTATACCTTTGATAGTGTCTTGGTTGATACCGTCCTTAACCAGCCACCCTAAATCGTCTGAAGTGATAGCAAAAAGAAGAGGGCCCAAAGGACAACCCTGTCTTATGGATCTACACAGTTTGAAGGGGGAGGACAAATGACCATTCATAGAAACTTTAGACTGAGCATTACCAAACATGATGCTAGTATACTTTATAAAGTTTCTACCAACTCCAATATCATGCAGGGATTGAAGAATAAAATCCCACTCAATCCTATCATAAGCCTTATCAAAATCAATCTTGAAAAAGTAGGCATCCATATTCAACTCTTTGGCATAATCAAACCCTTCCCATATGGAAATAATAGCATGAAGAATGAACCTACCTTTAATAAACCCTTTTTGCTGAGGGACGATGATACTATCCATCAAGGGACTCAGCCTTCTAGCCAAGGAGGAGGCATAGATTTTGTATAAAGGAGTCAGACAAGAGATGGGTCTCCAATTGTTAAGATCATCCTTAGATCCTCTTCTATGAATCAACTTGATAACACCAGTATTGATGAAGGTAGAAACGGAACCTCTTGTTATGGCTTCTTGCCAGATCCATAGAATAATGGGCACTAACACTTCCTTAAACTCTTGAAGAAATTCATTAGGAATACCATCATGACTAGGAGACTTACAAGTTTTCATACAGGTTTTCAATTTACTGATGGTTTCTCTAACCTCACCAGTAGAGAGGGGGGGATCAAGGAGGGAGACCAAGCCATGAGGAATCATTTTCTTCCTTTTCTAGGCAATGGCAGCTCTTGCACTCCAAATGTGGTCCTCTCTCTTGGGAGGCATAGAGAAAACAAACAACCTCCTACAAGTTCTCCTTCATACAAGAAGCATACTCACCAGTACTTTTTTTAATCAAAGGAATAAAATCCCTAGATTTTTTCTTCCTCATAATCTCAAGCATGTGTTTGTTAGGTTTGTCAACTTTTCCAGCCCAAAACTCTCTAGACGTGACAAGGACACCACAAGCAAGAAGATAATCTTCATACCTCACTTTTTCCTGAATCTCAAGGATCTTCTGATTCTTAACAGAGTATGTAAGATTAGAGTTATTAATATTTTCTATCTCTTTTAGCATCATCATCCTTCTACTGTATCTAATGAGTTTGGCCTTATTTTTATACTCAATAAGCACTTTCTACACATCTTTGATAGCCTCCTCCCAAGCCTTGAAGGGGGAGCAATCCTTTAAAAAATGAATCTTAAAAATGGACTTGATTTTATCTTTCACAATCGGAACCCTAATAAGGGACATGTCAAGATGAGGCCAACCAGCTCTATAACTAGGATTATTTTTTAACAGCTTAGTAATAAGGGGAATATGTTCAGAAAGGTGAAGGGAAGGATCAACTTCACAACAACTATTCCAAAGATCATGATACCTATTGGTGTTCATATAAAACCTATCCAGCCTAGCAGACAATCTGTTGCTAACACTCTTGTTATTCCAAGTATGACCAATATTAACAGATAAATCAAGAAGATTGTGAGCAAGAACCATATTAAATCAAGAAGATTGTTTATAACTAGAGAGATTATTATTATTGTTCCTAGTTCTATCACCAACATTGGTAACCATATTGAAATCGCCTGTGAGAATAAGGTCACCATTCAGCTTACCAATTTCCTCCCAACATTTGGATCTAGTCAAGGAGCAATTGGCAGCATAGACACACACAATCATAAGATTTAATGGCTCCTTACATCTTAGGGCCGCCCACTGATTGGAGTCACTAACCACAACTTCTTCAACCAAATGGTTAAGTTTAAATTGATACCTATAGCAACACCACCCTTACCACAATGATTAGTTTGATACCAAGAGGACCTACTATAGACAATCTTCAAATTAGACATAAGTTGAAAACCACCAAATTTTACTTCCTGTAAGCAGATGAAGTCAGGCACCAAAGAGGAATCTTTTAACCATCTGTTAATAACTTTTCCTCTGACAGGGTCAAATAGACCTTTCATATTAAGGGACATAATTTTGAGGTTATCCATGATAAAACATCAGAAGGAAAAAAACCAAGCAAATTACTTCTTAAAATTTTTAAGAGGCTTGACTACCAAGGTAGAAGTCCTCACTGCATCTTTTCTTTTAGATTTTGACTTCTCCTTGGCAATGGGACTATCATTAGCCATAGATACATCACTCCTATTAGCAAAACCTAATTCTACCTGCAAAATAGTTTCCTCATCACTTTTGTTTAATTAAACATCCCACAATTTATAATTACTCCAACTTTTATTATTTTTAATGTGGAATTTACTAACCTTTCTTTTACTCAGACAAGGCCAAAAATATTTAGAAGCAAGAGATCTATAAATCCATTTAGCTGCCATTTTGGTGGCCATTCTAGAAGGGCATATGAGACCAAGTCCTCCCTTAGACATCTTCATGCAAAAAATTTTCCAATCCACTTTGGGGATTTTGGATCCACCCCATAAAAACCTCCTGGCTTGAGCAATATCCTTCTTAGTGGGCTGCCAGAGGTTCACCTGTACTCCCTCTTCAGAGGTTCGCCTGTACTCTTCTTTTGACCAGCATCAATTTTAAATTTCTAATATTCTAAAAAAAAAAATGTGATTTTGATTGATTTGTCTTTTTAATATTTATAAATCTTTTTTAAATAATGTTTTTAATGTGTCTTATAGCTCCAGATGAACCTACCAGGGACATCCATGTTGCCTCTTCAAGGAATTTCAACATAACGAAGTGCCAGATTAAGAAGAGTGAGTGTGTCACATGTGGCCCCCTGTTAAGCAATGCGAAGCGAGAGAGCCTCTCACTATGGTTAATCACATTTAGTATGATTTAAAAGGAAAGGGTAAGGTCAACAAGGATCCTCATCACGTTAATATTGAATATATGAGGAAAAATGTCGATAGTAACGAATCTCTTCAGGAAGATGACCTTGATAGGCTACATAAGAGTATGTTAGTGATAGATAAAGTAGCATCAGAAAAGTGCCATAGCCACTTGGAAGATAAGGTTGTGATGGGCACTTTTCCATGGTCCTTTTCTTGCATAGGAAGCTATGAAATCTTGGATTAGGGCCAATTGGGAATCCGAAGGTCTGGTTGTCAAGCATGTTCAATGTCTATCTCATAATTTCTTTCTACTATTTTTAATAGCAGCAACAGTGCCATGCAAGTCATCATTGAAGGTCAATGGTTGATATGAAAAACACCTATAACACTTTTTAAGTGGCATCATGGATTTAACCCTAGAGTGGAAAAGCCCTCTAAAGTTCGTGTTTGGGTGAAAATTTCTGATTTACTTGTTGGATATTATTCTTGGGTGGAGAAACTAGGTAATTTGATAGGGAAAGTCTCGGGGCAAAGACCTAGGAATGGATTTAATCCCAGTTGCGATGCTCAACTAATGCTTGAAGTTAATGTTTCTAAAGAAATCAAAACTATGCTCACCATAAAGGACTCTAATGATTTTAAGCGACATCAGCAAAAGTTATTTATATGAACCTTCCTTATGCTTGTTTCAACTATTACAAGTAGGGTCATGTGATTTGATATTGCCTTATTTAACAAAAAGTTCAACAATGAGAAGAAAGAAGGTAAGTCCTCTAAATTTGGTGATTTTTGCAGCAAAGAACATAAATCTATAGGTAATGTGAATAGAAAGGGTATGGCTTAAACCCAAAAGAAAAGAGTAGCTAGACTAATAGTTATGATGTTCTTTTGGATAGTGTTAAGAAAAGACTATCAAGGATGGAAAGCATAGTGATTTGGATAACAACGCAGTCCAAAACATCAACATAAATGAGAAAGAATCATCTCAAACTTGCCATGAGGATAAAGAGGAAGATTGGACATAGGTAAAAGTGGCTCAAGTGGCTATGAAGAGTGAAGTATTTCAGTGCCAATGCACCATATTGTGCTCTCCTTCTCGAGAGCTCCACGAGGATATGATCGGAGTAGAAAACCGAGCTCCTAAGGCCACACAAAGTACTTCACACACATGCAACTGAATACATAGAAAACACAGTAGACACAGAGCACGAAGACAGACTTCTTAGGTCTTACCAGCGCGGTCGAACTTATAGTCTGTGACTGACCAGACCACTATATGTTTTATTAAAGAACATATACAAGGAAGTGTCTAGTGTCCATTTGGCCTTTCACATGGACACTAACAATAACAATCTCCTACTAAAGGCCAACATGGCTAAAGTAACTGTGGGAGAAAAATAAAGAATGATAAAGAATACCCCAGTCTAAGTATAAAAACTATACCTCCCACCTCATGGGCATGTTACATAGTATACAAGTGACTGTGTAAGATCAAGAATCAAGTTGCCCCCATCAAGTGACAAAAATGTCGAAAGCTATTGTGTGGTAGAGCTTTAGTTAAAGCATTTGCAACATTATCTCAAGTGTGAACCTTCTCAAGAATAATGTGCTCAGTGACTAAGCAATCTCTAATGAAGTGATACCTCACCTCAATGTGCTTGGTCTTTGCATGATAGACCAGATTCTTAGCCAAGGCAATGGCACTCTAACAATCATGGAGCAAGCAAGGTACATGCTGAGGTAAACCCATATCAGAAGAAAGACGAGAAAGCCACAATGCTTCCTTACATGCCTCACTTGCTGCAACATACTCTGCTTCTGTGGTGAAAATAGTTGTACATTCTTGAAGACGAGATCTCCAAGGAGGTAGCAATGTACCCTGATGTGGGCTTCCCTGTCCAAAACTATTGTACCACTTTCAGACCTTTGGCAGTACTAGGTGAAAGGTTAATCACATGAACTGTAGTCAATACTGCTTCTGCCCAAAAACCTTGTGAGAGGTTTGCATGATGCAACATAGAGACTACTCTATCTTGAATAGTTCTATTTATCCTCTCAGCTACACCATTCTGTACTAGGGTATAAGGAGCTGTAAACTCTCTAAAAATTTCTCTAGACTAATAGAAAAGGCTAAATTCATGTGAGGTATACTCACCCCCGTTATCTGAATGTAAAGCCTTAAGATTAGTTCCTTTTTCAGTCTCAACTAAAGCACACCATTTTTTGAAAGTAGGGAATACCTCATGCTTCGATTTGATAGGATATACCCAAACTTTTCTAGTAGCATCATCTATGAAAGTGACAAAGTAGAGCGAACCACCTAAGGACCTAGTGGGCATAGGACCACACATATCTATATGAACGATATCTAAAGGCTAAATGGAAGAGTCAATGTGCATTCTTTTGCACATTTCTGGTTTGCTTTCCATATTGACAATGCTCACAAAATGAAAAAACGGAGAAAGATAACACAGGTAAGTAGCCAGAACAAAGAAGATTTTCCATTCCACTATGAGATATATGGCCCAAATGACCATGCCAAATACAAGCCATAGGCTGTTCAATAATAGCTAACAAGTGTTCTTTTTGTGATACAAATAAAGGATAAAGTGAGCCAAGTTTGCTTCCTTTTACAAAAACCATATTGCCCTTTGATATGCAAAAGGACTGAGCATAGAAGGCCACCAAGGTCATCAAGTTGACCAACTGACATCAAACTAGGTGATAACTGAGGTACATGGTGTACGTTATGCATAGTGAATTTTGAACCATCAATGAACTGCAGAACCACATCTCCAATCCCCACAACATCACACTAGTAAGAGTCACCAAGTGTCATGGTACCAAGAGACTTTGCTGCATAATTAGAGATCTATTCTCTGTGTGGTGTCACATGGAAAGAAGCACCAGAATCTACTAGCCATGTGTGGAAAAGAGAATCAGCCATAAGCGCCTCAGATGGCACAATACTATCAAGTGTCAACACATCAGCATCATCGAAAATAGCATGAATTTCTTCAATCTTCATAGTCGAACTAGATGGTGTAGGTAACTATTTAACATGCCCATCAATGTTATCTCCTTTACCTTTAGCATTCTTTAATGCATAACAATCTTTCTTCATATGTCCTCTCTTATGACAATAATGGCGTTCGATATCCCTCTTCCTTGGTTTACTTCTACTCTTATTCCGTTGACCATTCTTTTCCTTGTTTTTGCTTCTGCCTCATTGCTGATTCTTTCCTTGGTAAGAATCACGAACATTATATGCATCTCCACTCTGAGTGCCAACCATAGATTTTCTACCAATCTCCTCACTCAAGAGTGCTCCACATATGTCATCATAGACAAGTTTACCACCAAGTGCACTATTGCTAATACCTGTGCAAAATGTATCCCATGATGATGGCAAGGTGCATAACAACAATAGTGCTTTGATTTCGTTATCCATATGCATTTTCTGAGCTTGTAACTGGGAGAATATAGCATCAAACTCATTTAGATGAGAAACAACACTATCTGTGTCCTTCATGCGAAGGTCATATAATTTTCTCATTAGATACACTTTATTTGATGCCGTCACTTTTCATATGTATTGCATAACTTCTTCCTAAGCTCCTCTGCACTTTCACAGTCTAATACTGTAAAGTAAACATTATTTTCCAGATGCAAGCAAATTGTAGACCAGGCCATTTCATCTAACTCATCCCAATCATCTTCATCCATGTCAACAGGCTTCTTTCAAATCCCATTTACTTACTTCCATTGCCTCCTTTGAATCAGCACATCTTTAATCTGATTCTTCCATAGAGGAAAGTTTGTGCCATCAAATTTTTGGATCTCAAAATGGTCTTTGCCCTGCAAGTTATAGCTCCTCCTCGGAACACTAGCACTAGACCCTGATCCACCAGATGTGCTTGAGACCTTTGATGCCATGATGGTAGAGAAGTGAATAGAATGATAATGGAGCTAGAAGAGTCCAGACACCAATGAATAAGTGTATCAAAGAGTAAATCGACAACTGTATAGTTGACTAAACCAAGAATCTTGAAAAATTTTGCGAGAGTATCCTCTGCAAAATGAGCATATGACCAGTGTCAAAATATCATAAAACTGCAAGTACTAGCATGTTTACCTGCATAGTGAATCACTGACTCCACTGCATATAATCAGTTACCAAATAGAAGCCAACTCGGCTTATCAAGCACCTATGAACAACTATCATACATCTCCTATGGCAAGGCTAGGTAAGTCTTCCACCTGCATCACCGAAGAGACCCCGACATCATGGTGTCTCCGAGTTAAGAAAACCTCATCATGAACCTCTTTTTCAAATGTAAAAGGCTTTATGCAAGAACGTAACTGCTATATCAATGACCACATGAACGTACATAAGCGGTATCCACAGAAGTGTACATGGTGTGTATGTGCTCAATATATGTAGTAAAACTGACACTTAAAGGCTGAATGCACAACCCAAAAACTAGCCAACAACAGTTGCAGGTGTCTGTCAACTCTGATGTTTTAGGCTCAAAAGTCCTGCATAAATTTGCAGCAGTTGCTCCCACCAAAACTGAAAACCTTTCCAAAAGCCTATAGTTTTGCGAGTGTGGCTAAAAACACAGCCCCAAAGGTTGATATTTATTATCCAAGAAGTACAAAGAACAATTTTCTTGATGTTCATGGACCTATCTAAAGAGAACTATGTGCAAAAGTACTCCAAAATGGCTCCAAAAGACACTAAAAAATGCTTCAAAAATAGGCTTTGAAATTAAAGAATGATGCTTTGAGGGACCAAAACATGTTCAAGGCAATGTCAACCTTATTCTTTCCCCTTTTTCAAACACCACAAGAGTGTATCTTATTGGCAAGAGATTGCCACAGTTAAGCGAGCTTAGGGGGGAACAGTTTTGGGATGGGTGACCTCCCGGGAAGTACAGAGAACCTCTATCTTCCTTGATCATTGAGGTCCTCCCTCGCATGCCACCAACAGTGACTTTGGTGGCTCGGATGACAAGGTATGCCAAAGTCTATGCCTTGGTCTCCGCCTTGGTTGTAAGCCTTGGAGAAAGCCTTGGGGGGGGGGGGGGGGTTCTTGCTTTGCTCGCACAAAAGGAACAAAGCCTTTTGCATCAAAGTGCTTTGATACTAGTGAAGTATTATGATGTCAATGCACCACAATGTGCTCTCCTTCTCAAGAGCTCCATGAGGATATGCTCATAGTAGAAAACCGAGCTCCTGAGGCCACACACAGTACTTCGCACAGATGCAACAGAATACACACAAAACACAATACATAGGGATCACGAAGACAGACTTCTTAGGTCTACAACTTACAGTCTGCGATTGACCAGGCCACTATATGTTTTATTAAAGAACATATACAAGGAAGTGTCCGATGGCCATTTGGCCTTTCACATGAACAGTAACGATAATAGATAGCCCTAAGCACAAGGGAGTCTCTTAGACAAAAAGAAAGGACATGGTTAGAGTTTTTGGCTTAGTTGTAAAACCTCTTAAAAATCATAGAAAATGATTGTGTCTCTATGTAAGGTAAGCTTTTTGACTAATGAATTTGTTGGTTATTATTGGATTTGCTATTTCACAGTCTTTGAGATGATGCATTTATTGGGAATTTTAGTTTAAAGTTGTAATCTCAATTTCTTCTTCCATATTGACGTTTATAGCTTGTACACCCTTCACCTCAGCTTTCAACACAATAAGCGCCATTTGTATAAGATCGATTTTGGTGTCTTTATTATTCTATTATGGACTATATCAAATTGATCTCCTTTAATTCCAAAGGTCTCATTGACCTTGTGACGAGTAAAGCTATTCATGTCTCGCTACATGATCTATCCTTGATGCTTGATGTTATTTGCTTGCAGGAGGTTGAAGCGACTGATTTAAGCTTAAAACTAACCTTAGCATTCTCTCTTCTAATCATTATTGGTATATTACTAATCATGTGGAAGGTAAAGGAGGGGAGGGATGCTATGGGTATGTCTTCTTACTTAAGTCATTTTGTGGTTGATATCCTTTTAAGTCCTACTAACTAGTGGGTGGGCATCAAGTGATCTTGTCCTTTGAATTTGACCTTCACTAGTATATATGTGGCTAATAACTCTAGGGATAGGACTTATTATTGGTTGGAGATTTCGAGAGTTCCTTGAGATATCGTTCTCCCTAGGGATTTCAATATATGTATGGTTGTTAATCCTTAGGATAGATGTCGTAACAGGGAGAATGTTGCTCAACTTAAAGAAAAAGATGCCTCGTTTCAATGCATCAACAATAAAGGCCTAGTTGATATCTCTTATTTCATAGGTCACACTTGGAATAGTGGAAATCTAGATAATCCACTCTCTACTAGACTAGATAGGGTTTAAAAGAGCTTATTGTTAGAATGAATAAATGCAAGAAGTATGGATCTGAGGATTGACATTGTCTTTGTGGGAGCCACAATATTAGCTATGATGATGAAATAAATAATGGTACTAATCTTTCTTTTGCATGAAAAAAAATTCTGTTGGAGCAGAAAAATTTGATGGAGCATAAAATGAGCATATGCATCCATTATAAAGAGCTCGATTTGTATAATATTCTTGATGACATGCTTCTTCGATTCCAGAACAAATCCTTATCCTTCAGGCCAATTTTCAATAGGATTAATAAGTTTAGGAAGCTCTCTTGGACCTCATCTGAATGGAGATATAGATTCAAGAGCTTATGGGCTTTTCCCTTATTGGCTAGGCACTCAAGCGTTTTGTGGTTGATCATTCATCAAGGTGTGGATTAGCAGCAGTCAAGAAAATAAATATTAATGAAGGTCTTTGTTGCTTCTCGGATAGGGAGGAGGATCTTGCTCATCTATTCATCAACTTCCTTCATGCTCAAAAATTTTGGAGATTGCTTACCGAAATAGGTGGTTCGATTGGCATCTCCAAACTTGGGTATAAAGAAATTCTTCATTGTGAGAATAAAAGGATGGATGTACTCCTTTGGCAGCTTTGGGGATCTCAGATTTTGTGGAGTATATGGAGTAATAGAAACAACCAAGTGTTCAAGGCCTCTCAAAAAGATCATCTGTTTAGTTGCATAGTTGAACTCGTGGACTGTGTATTAAGCATATTAGTGATGTCCCCCTCAAGAAATGTAACTTAAAGGATGTCTTATGTAACAATAAGTATTCCAGATGGAGAAAGATTTTGATGTCTATGTACTCTACTAGGATCTTCAGCATGTATTACTCTCTCTTTTGAGGTGGATTTGTATGATAGATGAGATTCTGATCCCTATACAAATCATAACACCATTAATATTTATCTTTATCTTTGTTATCTTAAAAAAAACTGAATATTTACATAATGCTACTAGTATTGAAACATGAAACTAAAGATTAAGATGATGATTTTTCTAAGTATGTACAACATTGTATCTTTATCTTTATTGATGCTATGATCGTTTACAATTGCTACTAGATTTTTTACAATGATTTGCCGAGGTATTCTTGGTTCCTTGTTTAATATCCTGTTGGCCTTAAGATATTTTGTTTGATATCCTTGTTTGATATCCTATTGGCCTTAAGAGATTTTGTACTAGAGACTTCATTAGGGATAATGATAATATGTTATTCTTCTTATAGTTAAATCTATTATGGACTTGATTAAGGCTCTTTCTTAAATTATCAAGGAATGATAGATGCTTTAAAAGGAAAGGTGGTTAACAAATGGATAAAGGAACTTATCTTGATTCTTGATATGATTTGTCTCTAAGAATTTAGAATCTCTGGTTTTTAGCTAATGGCCAACGTTAAGACCCTATCATCTAATAATTCTTGGCACAGCACTATGCATGTTCCTTGTAAAGGTTGTGGAGTCATTGGGATTGTTTCTAGTACTCAGCATGTGATTGTTAACAAGTTTGTGAGTCCTACTCACGAGTGCATTGCTTTGAAATGTGTTAATCCTCATAATCTCGTTGTTGTTAGTGTTTATGGATCCACTAATTCTTTTGAGAAATAATTTTGGGTATAAACTATGTGATCTAGATGGTGATTTGTTCCTTCTTGTGGCTTCAATATGGCTATTAACGTGATGATAGACTTGGTAATAAGCATATTGTCTAAGGGAGGGAAAAAGTTGCTTGGTTTGCTTCCATGTGCACTAAAAAGCTGATTGATATCTTTGCTAACTATGAGCATGCCTAGAATAATAGAAATAAGAATTCTTTCATGGATGCTAGATAACATAGAGGGTGCCTTGAAATCAATATACAGCAAGAGATTTTCCAAATCAATTGTGATCTTGACCGCTCCCTCCACATGTTAGACCATTCTCCTTTGATATTTAGGATGTATAGAAATTTTCTTGACCATAGTGCTAGGTGTCCCCATATTTATCCTTCCTTACTTAGAATCAAGTAAAAGATGATGTCAATGAGATTGAGGAGAAGAAGTGGGAAAGGAGCATGCAAAAAGCTTTTTGCTATAAGATGTTGATCTTTTATTGCTTTTATTGAATTCATTGTTGATCTTTTATTGCTTTTATTGAATTCATTTGTAATTGCTATGAATCAAAATGTATGCAATAAATGTATTCATGATGATCTTTGTACTATAACTTTAGTGTATCCTCCACTTTCGTGGCATAGATTACTAGAACAATAGTCCACCTCCAGACTAGTATGTTATATTGCCACCTATGTATGCACATCCGGAGGTGGATAGCGATAGTTGGGGTCATTGCTACCATGTCCTTTAGCTTGGTTAGGTTTTTGTTCTTCATGTACTCTAGGATGATTGTCTCCTTCTCTATAGGAATGTGCATACCTCTCATTTCCAGAGCTTCTCTCACCAAATTGTTGGTTAATTTAAAGCGCTTCAGTTCATTTCCTCGTGTAAGAGAAGGAAGTACAAAGGTGCCTATCCGCTTCTTATCTTTGTTGGGAGTGAGTGTGCTAATTAGGTATGAACACCTCAAGAAGTCCAACTTTGGTAACTGAGCACGAAAGTAGTCATCCAATCCAGCCTTCTTCCATATTGTTCGTAATCCTTCACTATTCTGAAGCTTTTCAAACTCTCGTGTAAAGAAATGATACCGACCCCACTGTCCATTAAACTCTTTTCAGCCTCCCATAAATAGGTGCCCTCTCCAAGGGGTCTGCCACTTTGTAGAACCAATGAGAGTTCTTGCTAACTGGTGATGTATGCCCTTGGGAAGGATTTTGAATCGGTATGACATGTGTTGTTCTTAACGCCTATGGCCATTCCTTCAACTGCTCCTAAATAAGGAGATTTTCAATGTCTACTATCTAAGGACTGGTGCCTGCTTGGGAGCTCGTTCCTACAGCCTCGACCATGTTGAGGAAATAGGTGGCCGGTTTTGTGAGAATATACAAAGGAATGCTAACATTGCAATGGACACAAAGTGATCATGTGTACTCGTTACAACATTAACATGATGAATTGTGATGTGGTGAGCGGGTTAGTTAGTGCACGTGTGATCATGAGTGCGATGTGTGGTTAGTGTATGATGGTTCCTAGGTGCTAATAGAGGTGGCTAGGTGCAGAGCGGATAAAGTTAGTAAACGGATGTGGTGTTACATTGGGATCACATGGTTTATTACACGATTTGAGCTCCCAAACATAATGTGTGGCCTTACATTTTGATTTCCTAGGGATTTTTGAAGACTCGACAAGAGGGTCTACTTGCAAATGAGGCTTTTTAGGGACCCGTTTTCCAATGACCCTGCTTGTGCATGTGAATGAGTATGTGACTCTGCATGCCAAACAATTATGGATATCGACTGCTTGAGCGTTGTCATAGAGGGGTGTGAAGGTAGGCTGACGTTCATCCAAAGGAATCACGTTGACCTAACCGTGTGACTGCACGCCGGGTGCTTTTACGTATGCCTAAGGCCTTCGGTTGCTTTTTCAGTGTTTTCAATATTACTGTGCTTAGAATTTATGCAATAACTCAGAAGACATCAAAGAAATCAATGGGAAATAATATTGATGTTAAATCTGCTTGAACAAATGAATTGATAAGCTAATGGCCCAAATCAATAACTCTAATACAAATGTAAGGGTTTAGTAATAGGATAAATGTCTAAACAAATAAATAATTGACTAAATGAAAATATAAGGTAAATGGATCTTCAAT
>CM035413.1:34967696-34987696 GCA_020310875.1 Ceratopteris richardii | reverse complement strand
TTAATTATGTTGGAGAAACAATCACTAATTGGACATATATTTGAAGTTCAAATCTTAGGAAGAAAACCCCATGCCTATGTGAAGGGACAAATTCACAAATATATTATACTTGTAAAGTTAGTTCACTTTAGTTCTAGAAGTTTTCTAAAAATCACGGGAATGAGAAAATCTATATAAGTTAGTTAGTATTAACTGACGCGGTGAGAAGAAGAAGGAGGAAGACAATGAGAAAGTGAGAAGAACTCATTTTGTATGACTGAGTATAGTCGGGCTTCTCTGAGCGAGAAAGCACTTGTAAGCTTCTGAGTTTTCATAGTTATGACAAGAACTAGTTAAAGTTCTGTGTATAAGTCTTCTTCCTCCATCTCCAGTGTTTATCTTCTGTGTAATGATTTGAAAGGTTGAAGTTTTCCAAGCAAGTCGATGCGTGGCATCGAATCTCACTTGATAAGTCCTTATCTTCATATCTGATTTTTATCTACTGCCAAATCTTCTTGAAAAGATGATGTTGTTGGAGCAACTCGATGCCTGGCATCGAATTTCAGTTGATAAGTCATATTGTAAGTGTGCATGAAATCACCTATAGTTTTGGTGTCCAAAAGATCAAGACTTTATGCGGGAAGTCGATGCCCGGCATCGAATCCCTGCTGAAAAGTGGCCAGAAACATCCCAAGTCGATGCCCGGCATCGAAATATCGTTGCAAGTCGATGCTAGGCATCGAATTCTAATCTTAAACAGGCGCTCTTACTAAAACAGGTAAAATTTCCAATTTTGGAAGGTCATACAGGGTCATCTTGTGAGAGCTATAACTTGAGTTCTAGAGATCCGTTTGATGCATATGATAGCTTGTTGGAAAGCTCTACTCTTTTAGTTTCAGCCTATAAAGTTTCAAGGAGAAATAATATTTGAGCTAGGAGAAATTAGCAAAATACTGAAGGTATGTCATTTCGGTGACTAGGAATTTCTGTAGAAGCAAAGTTCTCACTTTAGGCTATCATTTCTCAAAGTTTGGAGTGGCAATGAGTTAATGGTGACCATAGAGGTGTTCTAGTGTCACATTAATTCATTTCTTGTGGTGTTTCATACATCAACAAGTAGTATCAGAGCAAAAAGATTCTCGAGAGCAGAAGACGACAAAGGTACGAGAAGTTTTGTAAAGTTTTCCATTAAAGTTTCAAAGGTGAAGCATTTGAAGACACAAGGCATTAAAAGGTTACTTCGAAAGTATCTTCATACACAAAGAACTCCAAAAGGTATTATCCTTTATCTTTTAAGCTCACAGGTTGCAGCAGAAGGAAAGGAGTATGGCAGATCATATCTCCATTGGCAAACTGGACAGAGATAATTACCCCGCATGGGTAATGAGAATGGAAGCCTTACTTATGAGTAAGGATCTCATGGTATATGTAACAGGTGAAGAAGAGAAGCCAGTATTTGAAGATGAAAGCCGACCAAAGAAAGAAGAACTTGATGCTTTAAAGCATTGGCAGAAGAAGGATGCAAGTGCAAAAGCATACATCTACAATACAATCTCTGATCATTTGCTACCACACATCAGAGGATTGGAATCATCTGAAGATATATGGAATGCATTGGAGTATCATTTCCAAAGTACTACTAAAGCACGGAAAGCAAGTCTATGGTGAGAGTTTACAACATTCAAGAAGAAGCCAAGTCAAACCATTAGTGATTATTTCACTAAGATGAAGGATCTAGCAGATAGTCTTGGATCCATAGATGAAGATGTTGAAGATCACAGATTGATTGCTCAATTACTTGCAGGTTTGAGAGGGGATGAAAGGTGGAAACCTTTTGTCTTATCAACAGAACTTTCATCAAATCATTATGTTCCAGATTTGAACCAGTTGCTTGGTTTGATGCTCACATATGAGCAAGACTTGAAGGGAGATGGAGATAAAGGACAAAGTTCTGCAATGTACATGAAGAATAAGAAGAAAGGAGATAAAGGTAAAGCAAAGGATGAAGAGGAGTCTAGTTCTCAAGCTTATTATGCAAGAGGTAAAGGCACTGGCAGAGGAAGCGCAAGAGGTTTTGGAAGAGGAAGAGGTAATCAAAATAACAACAAAAAGGCTTGCTGGATCTGTGGATTGAGTAATCATTTGGCTCATGATTGTTGGCACAACCAACAAGGATCAAACCAGAATCAAAACAACAATAGCAGAGGCCGAGGTGGAAGATATCAAAGTAATTTCCAGAGAGGTAGACAAAGTCAAAGAAGAGGCTATGGTAGAGGTGGAGGAAGAAGTTGGGGGCAGAATCAATCCTACAACACCACCTACTACAACTATGCAAATGACACACAAAATGAAAGTCATACATCATTGATGATGAATTCAATCAGCACATCAGACAAAGAAGATCTAAAGGTATTTTACATTGACTCTGGATGTTCTAATCATTTGTCAGGAAACATAGAATTGATGTCAGAATTGGAAAAAGGTATTTCGAGTCATACAGTTCAAACAGGTGATAATACCAGACATAGTGTACATTCAATTGGAAAAGTGAAATGCAAGAGTGGAGCAGATTTGCTAACCAATGTTTTGTATGTTCCTACAATACCTAAAAACTTGATTAGTGTGGGACAGATAGTTGAAAAAGGTTTTCAAGTCAGGTTTACAAATGAAGGAGTATTTGTGGAAGATCCAGAGAATGGATATAATCAGATTGTCTCTGGTAAGAAAGAAGGTAGACTCTTTACTTTAAGAGTGCAAGGAAACATTGGTCAAGCTTTGCTCACACATGGTGAAGCAGTGATTACAGAACTTGATCTCTGGCATAAGAGATTAGGTCATTTCAATGAAAGAGGAATTAAAGCTATGGTTGCTAATCAGTCTGTACTAGGATTACCAAATGTGCAAAGTCAACATATGGTTTATAAATGTGAAGCATGTCAAATGGGAAAAGCACACAGGTTACCATTTCAGAAGAAAGGATTCAAACATGATGGAATACTTGAGCTCATTCATACAGATGTATGGGGACCAACAAAAGAAGGATCTATCAGTGGCTCAAGGTATTATGTTCTTTTCATTGATGATGCTACAAGATGGATAACATTATATGTTTTGAAGGAGAGATCAGAAGTGTTTGGAGCTTTCAAGCATTTTCATGCATATGCAGAGAGAGTCACAGGTCAAAAGCTTAAGAGACTGAGGTCTGATGGAGGGGGAGAATATTTCTCCCAAGAGTTCAATGATTATCTTTGGAATGCAGGTATTAAGAGAGAAATAACTTGCAGGTATACACCACAACAAAATGGTGTAGCAGAAAGAGGGAACAGGACTTTGGTTGAGTTTGCTAGAGCTATGCTGAAGGAGAAGAACTGTCCAAATTATCTTTGGGCTGAAGCTGTAAATACAGCTACATATCTTGTGAATAGATTACCATGTGCAGCTCTCAATGGTATGACTCCATATGAAGCTTGGTGGGGTAAGAAACCAACACTAGATCATTGTAGAGTGTTTGGATCAATTGCATATGCTTATGTGCCATCACAGCTTAGGCATAAACTTGAACCAAAGGCAGAAAAATATGTGTTCATTGGTTATGATGAAAAGCAGATGGGTTACAGATTGTGGAATCCTCTAACCAAACAATTTATTGTTTCTAGAGATGTTACATTTAATGAACAGAAAAGTTGGTATGCAGATCAAAGTCATACAGCTGAAGAATTTGAAGAAGAGGTAAGAAGATGTGAGAAAGGAAAATCAATTGTGCAGGTAAATAGAGATGAAGACTATATGCAAGCAAGTACATCCACAAGTGGATTAACAAGAATAAATGAAGAAGCTCCTATATTTGATGAAGAAGTGTATCCAGACACATATGAAGAATGTGAACCAAGAAGGTCAAGCAGGACAAGGAGACAACCAGAAAGGTATTCTTATGATACTTCTTACATAACTCAGAAGAACTATGCATATATGGTCAAAGATGATGAAGAACCTTAGAACTATGATGAAGCTAAAGGTAAGAAGCAATGGGAAGAAGCAATGAAGGAAGAGTTCAATGCACTAGAGGAGAACAAGACATGGGAACTTGTTCCTAAACCAAATGGTAAGAAAGTTATTGGAAATAAATGGGTTTATAAAGTGAAGAAGCTTGCAGATGGAAGTATAGC
This sequence comes from Ceratopteris richardii, assembly GCA_020310875.1. Classification (NCBI taxonomy): domain Eukaryota; kingdom Viridiplantae; phylum Streptophyta; class Polypodiopsida; order Polypodiales; family Pteridaceae; genus Ceratopteris; species Ceratopteris richardii. Next base: position 34,983,551 of record CM035413.1, on the reverse strand, counting down.
CAGATACAAAGCTAGATTGGTGGTGAAAGGCTATGCCCTGACCTATGGCATAGATTATGATGAGACATTCAGTCCCGTAGCTAAGATGTCAACTATAAGGACAATCATTGCTATTGCAGCTTCAAAAGGATGGACTCTAAGTCAATTGGATATAAAAAATGCATTCTTGAATGGATACATAACAGATGAGGTATACATGGAACAACCTCAAGGGTTTATAGATTCCAGGTATCCAAATTTTGTTTGCAGGTTGAGAAGAGCATTGTATGGATTGAAGCAAGCTCCAAGAGCTTGGAACTATAGACTGGTGAAGTATCTCAATGAACTTGGATATCAAAGTTCAAAAGCAGACCCAAGTCTACTTATCAGAAGAACAGAGGAAGGTACAATCTACATTTGTATTTATGTAGATGACATTATAATCACAGGTACTTCAGATGAAGGAATCAAGGAGGTAAAGAGATTGCTTGAAAATGAATTCAAGATCAGTGACCTAGGAAAGTTATCATACTTTCTTGGAATGGAAGTTACTTATACAGATCATGGCATATATGTGTCACAAGAAAGGTATCTTCTGAACTTGTTGAAGAAGTTTGATATGGAAAATTGCAGAGAAGCTTCAACTCCACTTGAAGTTAATCACAAGCTCAGTAAATATGATGGTGCAGACTACAAAGATATGAGGAAGTATCAATCTCTTGTGGGTAGTTTGATTTATGCTACACTAACAAGACCTGATCTTACTTATGCAGTGGGAGTTTTGTCACAATTCATGCATTGTCCAAAGGACCCACATTGGATTGCAGGTCAAAGAGTTCTTAGATATATCAAAGGAACTATAAAGGAAGGATTATATTATCCTTTTATATCAGATTTGAAGTTGAGAGCCTATAGTGATTCAGATTGGGCAGGTAATCAAGATGACAGAAGATCAACTCATGGTTACATGATATATATTGGTGATAAACTTGTAAGTTGGTGTTCAAAGAAACAACATACAATAGCATTATCATCAACTGAAGCAGAGTACAAAGGACTTGTGGAAGCAGCTAAGGAAGTCATATGGATGCAGACATTGTTCAAGAGCTTAGGCATTGATCAAGGTACACCTACAATACATGGAGATAATATGAGTTCACTTTATCTTGCAGCAAATCTAGTATTTCATGCAAGGACAAAGCACATAGAGATACAGTATCATTTTCTCAGAGAAAAGGTAATGGAGAAGGAGATTGAAGTGGAGTACATTTCTACTAAAGATCAGTTAGCAGACATAATGACAAAGAGCTTGGATGGTGTGAAGACCAGCAGATTCAAAAGCATGGCAGGAGTAAAAGAAAAGAAGATGATATGAAGAAACAGGGAATGTCAATTAGTGATTGAGGGGGAGCTGTTGGAGAAACAATCACTAATTGGACATATATTTGAAGTTCAAATCTTAGGAAGAAAACCCCATGCCTATGTGAAGGGACAAATTCACAAATGTATTATACTTGTAAAGTTAGTTCACTTTAGTTCTAGAAGTTTTTTAAAAATCATGGGAATGAGAAAATCTATATAAGTTAGTTAGTATTAACTGACGCGGTGAGAAGAAGAAGGAGGAAGACAATGAGAAAGTGAGAAGAACTCATTTTGTATGACTGAGTATAGTCGGGCTTCTCTGAGCAAGAAAGCACTTGTAAGCTTCTGAGTTTTCATAGTTATGACAAGAACTAGTTAAAGTTCTGTGTATAAGTCTTCTTCCTCCATCTCCAGTGTTTATCTTCTGTGTAATGATTTGAAAGGTTGAAGTTTTCCAAGCAAGTCGATGCGTGGCATCGAATCTCACTTGATAAGTCCTTATCTTCATATCTGATTTTTATCTACTGCCAAATCTTCTTGAAAAGATGATGTTGTTGGAGCAACTCGATGCCTGGCATCGAATTTCAGTTGATAAGTCATATTGTAAGTGTGCATGAAATCACCTATAGTTTTGGTGTCCAAAAGATCAAGACTTTATGCGGGAAGTCGATGCCCGGCATCGAATCCCTGCTGAAAAGTGGCCAAAAACATCCCAAGTCGATGCCCGGCATCGAAATATCGTTGCAAGTCGATGCTAGGCATCGAATTCTAATTTTAAACAGGCGCTCTTATTAAAACAGGTAAAATTTCCAATTTTGGAAGGTCGTACAGGGTCATCTTGTGAGAGCCATAACTTGAGTTCTAGAGATTCGTTTGATACATATGATAGCTTGTTGGAAAGCTCTACGTTTCTAGTTTCAGCCTATAAAGTTTCATAGAGAAATAATACTTGAGCTAGGAGAAATTAGCAAAATACTGAAGGTATGTCATTTCGGTGACTAGGAATTTCTGTAGAAGCAAAGTTCTCACTTTAGGCTATCATTTCTCAAAGTTTGGAGTGGCAATGAGTTAATGGTGACCATAGAGGTGTTCTAGTGTCACATTAATTCATTTCTTGTGGTGTTTCATACATCAACAAATTACACTTAATTTCTACTCCTCTCTTTTCATCTTCACTAATTCTCTCCACTCTTTCTCTTAACCAACTTTTTTCACTTTTAAGTGCATCTTCTATTGAGACCACTCCTTAAATCTCTTTAGTTACACAAGTTATATAAGACATTCTTTTTCCTAGCACTCATATAGTCCACTAGTTATTTATCCATTTAATTAATCATTTTAATCTAATTAGCCTACATTTCTTATTTAAATAAATCATTTAATTTAAGCTTAGTTTAAGGGTTTAATTAAGTAGAACCTTAGTATTTAAATACACATATTTGATTAAAGTAATTTTTAATGACAGAGTTTAATGTTTAATACATAAATATGTAATTTATATATTAATGTTTTTAAATAACATCTATTTTAACCCTTTAAAAATAGTAAAACCCTAGAGAAATCTACTTGGAACGCATCTGAAACCCATAAAATCCTTCTGAAACCCTACCATTAACTCATTATAAATCATCTAAACCCTTTGGCTTAACCATTAGCAACATACAATCTTTGAGCTTATGAAACCCTAGGGTTAAATACCCATGAATCTTGCATGTATGAACATAAAACTCATTAAATGTGAAATTAGGGGAAACCCTAATATGAACATATGTTCTGCATCATTATTCATACCTGTAAACACTTTCAAAAGTGGTTACATCAATCCAAAACAACTGATCAACAGTGATATAAAAGGTTTGAGATCACCAATAAAGTTTTTGTTTCATTTTCTCCGGTCATCAACGGAAAGGTTGAAACCTTTCCGACATTCGCCCCGACCAATCCTGCACATCATCCTCGATAGGCCAACTTGCAGATCAGAAAAGGCAATATCAAATTCTTTTGAAAATTATTCATGACTCAAATTTAGATAGCCTAAAAAACATGCTTCTAGTACATCTTCTGATAGCTAAGAAAACTTATAAAATTATGTAAACTTGAATTTAAACTTTTTCGTTCAATGCATAAATTGGAAACAGGTTTTAGAAGGAAAGTATAGAAGTCATTCAAATAGTGTTCGTACTAACTCTTCTATTAACTTTGTTCATAAGTAAAGCATATGTTATATAAGCCTTCTATCCTCATCTCCTAGCCACTTGCCATTAAGATACAAAAAAACCAATTCCCCTCTAGCATACATCCGCCTTATATAGCCCGCTTTTCAATTCAGAAGTGATTTCAAGACCACAATTGATTCATTGAAATGATTTGATTTTTCTTTCATCTCTTTTTTCATCATAATTTTTCTTTTTATCATTTTTCCTCTTTTCATATGCAGCAACCATTAATGTACTGCTTTCAATTTTTCTTCGCAACTTTTTTGATGAAGGGGAAAGGCTTAACCCCTAATCAGAGCAAAGGATCTAGAGGTAAGCTAAAGCAGGAACTAGGATCTCTTTAGCTAAATGGGTCAGATTTAAGGAAGCTTACCTATATAAAACAAGCCTACTTTTACTAGGAGTTGCAAGTTAAGGGTTCCTTCAACTATTCATATGACAGCCATAGGTCTTTAATCCCTATCTTCTCTTCAAGCACATCCCTACTTCAGCATAAATTCTACTTTTCATAATTTTAAGAGGTTTCTTAACCTATCTGAAGAATGTACACAACTAATTATGATAATGCATCAATCAAAAATCATATTAACAACTAGAAAATGTAAAGTTTAGAACTTTTTCACCAGATCATTTTTATTCTTCTTCTTCGTTGTCCTCCAAGAAATCTTCGTCCAATTCAAATTTACTACTTTCTCTTCTCCTAAAGAGCTTGATTCTTTTTCCTGCAATCAAATTCTTTAGCATAGAACCATCAATTTCACGTAATTTATATGTACCTGTTTCATAAACTGAAACAACAACGTAAGGTCCGAACCAATGTTTAGTTAGTTTCCATCGTCCATCGTATTGAGTATCAAACGTACTATCATATACAAGCACCCAGTCACCACTCTCTATTGGTTGCGGTCTTAGTCTATGTTTCTTATCAAAATACAATTTGTTTTTCAACCTAGATGTTTTTAATTTTTTTATTGCTTCTATAAGATTTTCATTTCCTTGTTTTAATTGTTTAATTCTAAATGCTAATAAGTCCTCTCTTGAAATGTTTTCTTTCCAACCTAAGTTCATCCAATTAATTATCTGAGTATGAATGGGAAATAATGGTTTTTGATAGTACATGAGTTCAGCCGGCATTAAACCAGTTGTTCTCGTGTACGTCATGCGATCAGCCCAAAGAGCAAATGGGAGATATTTTGTCCATTGACCAATATCTCCATGGCAAGCTTTAGAAATAGCCTTCAGTATGGAAGGATGTCCTCGTTCAATTTTACCATTTGCTTCTGGGTTATAGGCAGTCATAAGAGACAATCGAATTCCATGTTGTGCAAAGAATTCTCTCGCTTCTCTCACATCTAATTCTCCTCTATCCGCTACTACTTTTTCTATATATCCAAATCTGGATAAAACTTCTTCCAAAAGGAATATGCATACATTATAAGTAGTATTGGAACGAAGCACTCTACCTTTGACGTCGTTTGTCAAGTCCTCTCGTGCAAGAACAATATATCTCATACCATCATTGCTTTTAGGCATGGTCACGAGGTCAGCTACCCATTTGTAATGAATACAAGGTGGATAGGTCGAGTGAAGGGGATCTCTATGCTTGACAGAGGAGTGTAACTGGCACGTACTACAAGTGCTCACAAATTCTTTAACAGTTACATACATCCTCGGCCACCAGTAGCTTTCCCTAATCTTTTCATATGTAGCTACAAAGCCTTTATGACCAGCCCAAAGACTTTCATGCATCTTATGCATAACTTGCACTTGAAAAACCTTCAAACCTAGTACTCTTTGAGGGTTTCGAACCTTTCCTCTAGCATGTCTCCAAAGATATCCATCTTTCAAGAAGAAGTTGAAAGACTTCTTCCTGATCTTCTAGAATTGATTTGAAGACCAGCTTGGGGAAGGTTGAAACGAACTCAAATAATTTCCTATATCTCGCCACTCTCCTTCATGACCATTTCCTTTAAATCTTTCATACGCATAGGTAGATGTTTTCATAATTTATCAAATTAATATGATTATTTAATGCTTCACTATCATTATCGAACTTTGCTCTTGAAAGCATACCAGCAACGGTGTTATGTTTTTCGGCTATATGAACAAAAGCAGGATTAATGAATTTAATATAGGCTATCCATCGTAACATAGCTATATCAGGAGATGAACAATTAGCTATTAAACCTATTAATGGAAGACAATCGGTTTCTACTATTACATTAGCTCCTATAAAGTATTCTTTATCTGTTTTTATAGTTGTAACTAATCCCCATAGTTCTCTCTTAATTTGCAGGTAATTCTTTTGAGTATCATGAAGAATCTTTGCTCCAAAGAGAACTGCGTACCTTTGCTCCTTTTCGTCATCGTGCCCAATGACCCAGCCTATACCAATAGGACTAGTGTCAACAGTTAGGATTACAGGCTTATTTCCTGCATAGTCAATACGTTTCAAAACTGGAGCATTGATAAGAAAATGCTTTAGACGCCTCATAGTTCTAGAATGCTCATCAGTCCAAAAGAATTTCTTCCTTTTTCTCAATAAATCATAAAGCGGATTCGCTATATGAGCAAAGTGAGGGATCCAGATGACATAGAAAACACATGCACCTAGGAATCTCCTTACTTCACTTACATTGCAACATCTCTCAGAAATCCTACTAATGGCATCAACTTTTGCTGGATAGGGTCTACGACCATAATGGCCACATAAATGCCCAACTATTAGCACTTCATTAACACCAAAAGTTGATTTCTCTAGGGAGAAAGTTAGTCCAACCTCTTCAAATCTTTCAAATATCTTTTCACAATCTGAAATATGGCTGGAAACAAACTTTCTACATCCAGACGAATCTAAACTTTCATCCTTTTCTTTTTCCACGCACCCTTTTATTGGAATGTCATCAATAAAAGTCATCGTCACCTTTGGGATAAAGTCATCTAGGACCAGATTCATAGCATTCATCATGTGTGCCACATTATTCGTTGCTCCTTGTGGTAAAGTACACATACGTACTAACCCCAAAGGAGTCCTCATCGTGGTCACATCTCGACTCTCAATTGCTAATTGAAACTCATCATACCCTGAATACAGGTCTCCCATTGAATAGATGGAGTGACCAACAAATGCCTCGGCAAACTCATCTACAATGGGACCCCTCCCTACATTCCTAATAGTGACTTTATTCATAGGCTGCAAATCCTGAATAAAGCGTAGCTTCCCACTCTTTTTCGGTACCGTGAACCACCTATTAGAGTATGGTGCTGAGGATGGTTCCAAGATTCTCATGGCAATCTTCTCCTTTAACAGTCTCATTAGCTCAGGTAAATGTGCCTTTGGGACTGGAATTGGACGAAGATTCCAAGGAATATGCGGTACTGTGAAAATAATCATCGGAGCTACTAACTTTGGATCTGCACATCCTATCTCATGAGGGAATAAAGAAAAAGCTTTACCATGACGAACAATCATCTTGGAAAACTGCTCGTTTTCAATTTGAGAAAGAAATTCATCACCGAATTTAATATTTTTCTTACTCTTCTCAATAAATATGTGAACTATCTTAGATCCATCTCTAAGAATAGGATCATTTGATACTTGACGAAGTATGTCATGACTATCTTTGGGTAAGGGTTGAGCTATAGGCTTTATTTTCTTTTCTACAGTTTTGTATTTGGTTTCTTTGTTAACTTCATGTTCTAGGATAAATTCACTAATAATCTCATATTCTTGAATAGAGTTAAGAATTATTAGATTTGATTCTAACCTTTCATAAGAAACACTTTCTAGCTCTTCTAATAAAGTAGAACTTTTTTATAATTCAATTATACTCTCAATTTTCTCGTCACTTGAAATTAATCCGGTTTGTCTGAAATATTTTTCAGTTTGTTTTTTACATGTTTTTGTAAGGTTTTCTTTAGTAATATAATGCAAACTAGTTGTAGGAGTACAAATTAGATAATTTTCAAATTTATGTTCATTGATAGGCGAGACATCAAAACAACGTCCACTATTGTCTCGTTCAATAGTGGAGTCTAGCAGAAATTTTGATCATAATAAGCCCCATATTCTCTTACAGCCAGTGGATCATCAAAAACATGACTGATCGAGTCAATGGGATTTCTTCTTAAGCTCTTTCTATTTCTAGTATGGTTTGGGCAAATCGTCATAACTTGCAAAGAATCCATCCCTGATTTGGATCGAATTCTTGCATACGCTGATCCGTCGTTCATTGCTTTTGTTTCCATCCTCATTTCAGCTATAAATGGCTGTCTAAGAATCACTTCATATGAACAATTATCTTGAACGAAGAAATGAAACTCTTCTCGAACACCACCTATCATAATAGGGACATTGGCACATGCACCTAATAAAATGCCAGAGCCATTGTGAGCTGTTCTCATCCTCCAGCCGTGCTCTTTATCGATAGGCCATCTAAATTTATCAAAGAACTTCTTTGAAATAACGTTTATCCCTGACCCTGAGTCAGTGAGACCCAAAGCTAAACAACAATCCTTTTCATCACCGATTCTAACCTTTACTTCTGGTGTACCTCGTGCCCAGAAAGTAGAATTAAATTTACTCTCACTCGTTAACATTTCTTCATCAGGTTGTATGGGTTGTTGGAGCAAGTCTATGACAAGCCTAAGTATTGGCTTGAGTCCCACAAAGTCATAGAAAAAGCCTTAAAATGAAGACTATGTAAAGTTCACTTGTGAACTACCTCTTGTAACTTTTGAAGAGTTTACTTAATGTAAAAGTAAGAGAATCTTAAGTGGTTGAGTCCACATGATCAAGAATGGAAAGAGGAGCCACGAATTCTTGATTTGTGGTAGGTAGAGAATCAAATCAATCATTGATTGATTGGAGAGTGATTGAGGGAAGTTAGCCTCCCAAACTCAACTATAAATAGATGGCAATTTTAGTCGTGGTTAGAGAGACCTATGTGAAGACCTCCAAGAGCTGAGCTTTATGCCATATCAAGGTGTGATTACAAGGCACACATATGTATCAGTAAGTCATTGTATTGTACAAGCAATATACTTTCATTTTCATGATTATTTGAGTTCATCTTTCCATGTTCTTGTGAAGTGTACTACTCACTGCCATTACTCTCAGTTTTTCTCAGTCAGCTTGCCGAGATGTTTTCTCTGAGCTTGGTGCATCATTTTCAGGGATTTAACTTGGTAAAGTTAGCTCTATAAGTCTACTATATGCTCATAAATTTTCATGTCATTTGGATGTTGCAATCTTCAGTTATGTTGATTTGAAGTCAACAGGGTCTGTTCATCTTCACCTCTCTGTCAGGTACCTGACTTTTTCACTCATCGTGTCAGAGCCATTGCTCAGTGGTTACGTATCCAAATTCAGTGATTTAAAGCTTGTTGGATTCATCTTACTGTCTAGTATAACCATACAAATTTTCATAATCATTGGATTCCTACATTGTGAGTTATGTTGATTGTTCTGCTCACTGTTCTATTTCTGTAGCAGCCCGTGAAAATCGGGATGATGTCATCGCTTGTTAAAACTCATTCTCTGTGTGTGGTTCATTATTTTTGATGAGATTACTCTTGAAAGTTAGCTCTTTAAGTTGCCTAGACTTCCCCAAGAGGAATTGAGCTAATTGCTGCTGTGATCAGAGAATTATGTAAAACACTGGACAGGTGTATGAACCAAGAATAGCAAGTTTTCACCTCTGAGCTAACTCCAACTTATCTGTTTTGATCTATCTTTTTGAGAGTGATCTTCCAAGGTACATAGGGTGTCTAATACATCCATTGGCAAGCTAAAAGGGCCCACCATATACTCGTGGAGTTCATTTGGCTGGTGTATATCAAGGATTTTGCAACACCTCTTCATCTTTAAGCACATACCTATCCATCTCTTCAGAGTGGTATCAGAGCAAGGTTGGACAACATGGCAGATGGATTTCCTTCATCAATTGACAAATTAGACAGAGGTAACTACTCAGCTTGGTCATTAAGAATGGAAGCCTATCTCCAAGGTAGAAGTTTATATGGTTATGTGGCTGGAGATGAAGTTATGCCAAGTTTCAGGAACAAAAGTCAACCAACACAAGAAGAGCAAGAAAGATTGAGCACATGGTGCTCCAAGGATGCACTTGCAAGGTCTTATCTCCTCAACTCTATCTCAGATTTTTTGTTGCCTCACAATAGAAGTTGTAAGACATCTCAGGAAGTGTGGGATGCACTTGAAGCTTTCTTTTCTTCAAGTACCAAAGCTAGGAAGCATCAACTATGGCTGGAGTTCACAACTCTCAAGAAGGCTCCCAAACAAAATGTGACTGATTTTGTCACAAAGCTCAAGGACATAGCGGATCAGTTGGGAAGCATTGGAGAGGTAATAGATGAAGAGCAAATTGTAAGGCAGGTCATCAATGGCTTGAAGGCAGATGATAAGTGGGAAGCATTCACCACAGCTATGGATTTGTACATGGACATGCATGTACCTGATTTCAACACACTCATTGGACAACTACTTACTCAAGAGGCAAAGCTTATCAAAAATGGAGAAAGCTCTAAAGGTAATCAATCTTCAGCTTTATACACGGATAAAAGCAAGTCTAAAGATAACAAAGGAAAGGCAAAGAAAGTGGATGATGAAGCAGGTACATATCAAGCTAACTATGCAGGTAGAGGAAGACATGGCAGAGGTAGAGGAAGAGGAGGTAGACAAGGCAGGGGGAGATCCCAAGACTCCAACTCATGTTCTATTTGTGGATTAACTAATCATACAACTGAAAATTGCTTTAGGAATTCCAGGAATCAAAGAGGCAGAGGATACAATAGAGGAAGTTATGGCTACTCAAGAGGAAGGTTCAACAACTACCATGGCAACTACAACAACTACAATCATTCAAACTATCAAGGAGGCTACAAAGGAAGGAGAGACTACAATAACTACACAGAACAAAGAGGATTCATTATTGATCATGAACATGGCTATGCCACAAGGTAAATCTGATGAGCATGTTTTCTACATAGATTCAGGTTGTTCAAATCATGTGGCAGGAAATGTGGCACTCCTATCAGACTTAGAAGATCCAAGGAATAAGCATGAGGTACAAACAGGAGATGATACAAAACATCCTGTGGAGAAAATAGGCAATGTCAAAGCACCTGATGGAAACATCAACCTACTCAGTAAGGTACTCTATGTCCCTACCATTACAAAGAATTTGATAAGTGTTGGGCAGATAGTAGAGAAAGGGTTGCAAGTCAGGTTCACAAAAGCAGGAGCATTTGTTGAAGATCCAAGTCAAGGATTCAGAAGAATTGCAAAAGGTGAAAAGACAGGTAGATTGTTCACATTTGAATTACAGGACACTAGAAACATTGCTCTCTTTAATTATGGTAGTCAGACACTCACAGAATTGGAAGTATGGCACAAAAGGTTAGCACATATTGGTGAAAGGTCATTAAAGCAAATCTGCAGGGACCAAAGTGTACTTGGACTTCCTAATTTGTCAAAACAACATATGATTTATAAGTGCAGTGCATGTCAATTTGGAAAGTCTCACAGGTTACCATTCATGAAGAAAGGTTATATGCATGGAGATCTCTTGGAGTTGGTTCATACAGATGTATGGGGACCTAGCAAGGAAGCTTCAATATCTGGATCAAGGTATTATGTTTCCTTTATTGATGATTGCAGCAGATGGACTATCCTATTCTTTATGAAACACAAAGATGAAGTTTTTTCATGTTTCAAAAGATATTTGGCTCTTGTGGAGAATCAAACAGGTAAATCACTAAAAAGGCTAAGGTCAGATGGAGGGGGAGAATACTTCTCCCATGATTTTGATTCTTTTCTTCAAGAAAGAGGAATCAAAAGAGAGGTAACTACAAGGTACACTCCTGAGCAAAATGGAGTGGCAGAAAGGAGGAATAGGACAATTGTTGAAGCTGCAAGGTCTATGTTAAATGAAAAGCATTTACCTAATTACTTATGGGCTGAGGCTGTATCTACAGCCACTTACTTGATTAACATGTTGCCTTTAAAATCCCTTGATGGGATGACTCCATATGAGGCTTGGAATGGAAGAAGACCAAGCTTAGATCATTGTAAAATTTTTGGATGTATTGCTTTTGCTCATGTTCCTTCACAGGTTAGAGGCAAGATGGATCCAAAGGCAGAAAGGTGTGTATTTATTGGATATGACAACAATCAAAAGGGCTACAGGTTATACAACCCTACCAACAAAGGATTCTTGGTAAGCAGAGATGTAGTTTTTGATGAGAACAATTCATGGTATGAAGATTCATGCAGGAAGATCAATTTACCATATGATCTTGAAGAAGATTTTCCAAAGGTTGGTAGAGAACAATCAAAGATTGAAGAACAAGACACCTCAGAGGATGATGAAGAATCTCACATGGAAAAGATCAAAGCATGGAAGTCTAAAGGTAAAGCAAAATTGCAAGAACTTGGACATGAGGCAGAATCATCACATCATGGCCTAAGAAGATCTATGAGGGAAAAGAAAAAACCACAAAGGTATGGGTTTGACACCTCATTAGTAACTAAACATTCTATCTACATAGCACAGGACATAAACCAAGAGGAGCCATCATCATTTGAAGAGGCCAAAGCAAAAACAGAATGGAAGCATGCAATGAAGGAAGAGGTTGAAGCACTTGAGGAAAACAACACTTGGGATTTGGTGCCCAAGACTTCATCCATGAAGGTAATAGGCTCAAGATGGGTCTATAAACTCAAGAAGAATTCTGATGGTTCCATTAACAGGTATAAGGCAAGGCTTGTAGCAAAAGGCTTTGCACAAACTCAGGGAATTGATTATGAGGAGACCTTCTCTCCTGTGGCAAAGATGCCTACTATTAGGGTTTTGCTTAGTATTGCCTCTTCCAAGAATTGGAAGATACTTCAACTAGATGTAAAGAATGCATTTTTGAATGGTTGGATAACAGAAGAGGTATATATGGCACAACCACCTGGTTTTGAGAATCATGTTTATCCTGATTATGTGTGTAAACTTAACAAAGCATTGTATGGTCTCAAGCAAGCTCCAAGAGCTTGGAATTTCAGGCTTGTTTCATTCTTGCAGGACAAAGGCTTTCAACCAAGCAAGGCAGATCCTTCACTCTTTATTAAAAAGAGTAATTTTGAGGTCATCTACCTATGTGTATATGTAGATGATATTATATTGACAGGAAATGATGAAGATGGTATGAAGAAGATCAAAGATCAGATGAGAGAAGAGTTCAAGATAAGTGATTTGGGTTCACTTACCTACTTCCTAGGTTTGGAAGTTGTCTACAAAGATCATGGTTTGTTTCTCACTCAAAGAAAGTACATTAAGGACATGTTGGCAAAATTCAAGATGCAAGATTGTAAGATTGCAGGTACTCCAATGCAGGTCAATCACAAATTGAGCTCACATGAAGGTGAACTCATAGAGGACATCACATCATATCAAAGTCTAGTGGGTAGTCTCAATTATGCCACATTGACCAGAGTAGATATATGTTACAGTGTAAGTGTGCTAAGCCAATTTATGCACACACCAAGGAAACCACATATGGATGCTGCCAAAAGGATTCTCAAGTATCTCAAAGGAACCATAAATGAAGGACTTTATTATCCTTATGTATCTGATTTAGGTTTGAAGCTATTTTCTGATGCAGATTGGGCTGGCTCCAAGGAAGATAGAAGGAGCACTTCAGGTTATCTTACCTTTGCAGGTTCAAAGTTTATTTCATGGTCATCCAAGAAGCAACCCACAGTTGCTCTCTCTTCTACTGAAGCTGAATATAGAGGTCTTGCCATAGCTACACAAGAAGCTATGTGGATGAAGACATTATTCAAAGATCTTGGATTGGAGTTCGGAACTCCAACTATTTTTGGTGACAATATGAGTTCTATTCACTTGGCTGCTAATCCTATTTTTCATGCAAGGACTAAACATATTGAAGTTCATTATCACTATGTACGAGAGAAGGTTCTAAGCAAAGAGATTCAAATATCATATGTGTCCACTCATCAACAATGTGCACATATTCTAACCAAAGCATTGGATGGTACAAAGCTTTGCAAATTCAAGGCTATGATTGGTTTGCAGGTAATCTTGGAAGATTGAAGACCTCAAGCATACTTGGCTTGAGGGGGAGCAATTGGAGCAAGTCTATGACAAGCCTAAGTATTGGCTTGAGTCCCACAAAGTCATAGAAAAAGCCTTAAAATGAAGACTATGTAAAGTTCACTTGTGAACTACCTCTTGTAACTTTTGAAGAGCTTACTTAATGTAAAAGTAAGAGAATCTTAAGTGGTTGAGTCCACATGATCAAGAATGGAAAGAGGAGCCACGAATTCGTGATTTGTGGTAGGTAGAGAATCAAATCAATCATTGATTGATTGGAGAGTGATTGAGGGAAGTTAGCCTCCCAAACTCAACTATAAATAGATGGCAGTTTTAGTCGTGGTTAGAGAGACCTATGTGAAGACCTCCAAGAGCTGAGCTTTATGCCATATCAAGGTGTGATTACAAGACACACATATGTATCAGTAAGTCATTGTATTGTACAAGCAATATACTTTCATTTTCATGATTATTTGAGTTCATCTTTCCATGTTCTTGTGAAGTGTACTACTCACTGCCATTACTCTCAGTTTTTCTCAGTCAGCTTGCAGAGATGTTTTCTCTGAGCTTGGTGCATCATTTTCAGTGATTTAACTTGGTAAAGTTAGCTCTATAAGTCTACTATATGCTCATAAATTTGCATGTCATTTGGATGTTGCAATCTTCAGTTATGTTCATTTGAAGTCAACAGGGTCTGTTTATCTTCACCTCTCTGTCAGGTACCCGACTTTTTCACTCATCTTGTCAGAGCCATTTCTCAGTGGTTACTTATTCAAATTCAGTGATTTAAGGCTTGTTAGATTCAACTTACTGTCTAGTATAACCATACAAATTTTCATAATCATTCGATTCCTAAATTTTGAGTTATGTTGATTTTTCTGCTCACTGGTCTATTTCTGTAGCAGCCCGTGAAAATCGGGATGATGTCATCACTTGTTAAAACTCATTCTCAGTGTGTGGTTCATTATTTTTTATGAGATTACTCTTGAAAGTTAGCTCTTTAAGTTGCCTAGACTTCCCCAAGAGGAATTGAGCTAATTGCTGCTGTGATCAGAGAATTATGTAAAACACTGGACAAGTGTATGAACCAAGAATAGCAAGTTTTCACCTCTGAGCTAACTCCAACTTATCTGTTTTGATCTATCTTTTTGAGAGTGATCTTCCAAGGTACATAGGGTGTCTAATACATCCATTGGCAAGCTAAAAGGGCCCACCATATACTCCTAGAGTTCATTTGGCTGGTGTAGATCAAGGATTTTGCAACACCTCTTCATCTTCAAGCACATACATATCCATCTCTTCACATGGGTCCTAGAAAATTTCCATTTACACTTCCTGTTGTAAATTCTTCATTATCCTCATAGTCGCTTTCACTCAATGTAAGTGCATCATTCATAGCTAAGGTTTCCTCTCCCAAGTCTTGCATGTCTTCATCTTGTGCAAAGGAAAGCGTCTTCTTCTAATAAGTCGAATAAAATTGTCCTTGAACTCCGGTTTCGCTATGGAAAAGCCTTGCTCGAGTGACATCGTTACTTGGCTTTTTAGAAGAATGTCATTTAAAATCTCCCTAGCATCATTTTTCTTTTCGAGCTCGGAAATCATAATAGCACGTGGAGCTCTTCTACCTTTCTTCTTCCCTTTCTCTTCATTTTGCTTTTGATCCTCTTTATTTTCAGGTTTAGAGGTTTCTTTTTCCACTTTCTTTTGTTCTTCTTGGGGTTGAATATTTTCATCGATCGGCTTTTTTCCTTCCTTTATCATTTTCCTCTTCTCTTCTTGAGATAAATTTGATTCATCAAATTGAACTTTTTTGTCAGTTTTCTTTTCATCGTCTCTTGTTTGCCTCCTAGTTACCCTCCTATCACCTTCTTCTACATCATCCTGTTGATCTTCTCGTCTTTGGTTTTCCTCCACATTTGCAATGTGAGAAAAGACAGAGGATTGATCTACAGGAGATTTCCATGCGGTCTTGCACATTATTTCGTCTCTAGCTCGTACCAATGCCTGTATTGAATATGGATTTTGGCTAGGCATTGAAGAAGACCTATTCTCGAGCGGCTCTAGTCTTGCAGCCGAAGTACTGGCAGTTGCATCTGATACTGTTAAATTTTCATAAAGCTTTTTCATTCCTCCTTTGCCCCAATTGACGGATAAAGGAAGACGTGACCTAAAGTCAC
>CM035413.1:34792696-34960196 GCA_020310875.1 Ceratopteris richardii | reverse complement strand
AAAGCAAATTCATATCTTTACAAAAACAACTTGCAGATTTGGAACAGGATATTGAAGCAAAACAAAGCACAATTTCAAAGTTTACCGCCAATCTCGAGCAGCTAAAAGATACTCCACTTGGTATGAGACATAAGAAAAGAGCATTGTCATCCTTTGACGCTCTTTCAAAAGGTGGTGGAGCACGCAAACGACGTATATATGCAACAAGGTGAGTGTTTGTTTTACTTTTATATGTTTTAATGAAGAGTTGTAATGGAATCTTTCGTTGTGTAGGTCGTTTAATCAAGACATAACTGCTTCATCAACAACACAAGACCAATTCAAGCTGATGAATAGCTATATAAACACCAAAGAAATTACTTCTGCTTTAGACTCACACATAGGAAAGTGTATTAGAGTTGTTGTTGAAGCTAAGTTTTCAAAGAAGTTAAAAAACCTTATCACAAAGCAAGATGTGCAGGCAATATATGACGATGCAGGCATCAGTAGAAATGGGTATACTCCAATGTACACCCTTCTCAGGCAAGCCTTACAATCACAAGGTATTTCTCAAAGTATATTTCCATGCCCATATAAAGTATCTATAAAAACAAAAACTTCAAATGAGGATGTGACTCGTACTATTGGACAATATTTATTCATAGAAGAAACTATGCCTGCCTCTGTTTATCATCCAAATATTCCCAAGAAGGAATCAAAAATCCTATCTACACAAGGATTTACTTACACTAAATTCAACAATATATTTTTGGATCTTCAAAAGCTTCAACAAGCAATGGTTCACTTTTATAGTTCAACAATCAAAGGTACCCCTACTACATTTTATTTGGTGTTGAAGTTTTATTGCATTCAAGTGTCATATTAAGATAATGTTTTTCTCTTTTGTGCAGACTGTAATGTTAAGTTAAAGTTCATACTAAAGCTTGATGAGTGTCAAATCATAAAGGGTCGATGACTATAAAGGTTGAGTGTGATGCTAATGAATGAAATTATGGACCATGCAATGAGTGATGAAACTTTAGGAGGGAGGGACCATTTTACTTACAGTGTGCAATCAGAGAGAGATATATGGTGGTTAGGTGCTATAGAAGTTCCCAAAGAAAGAAACAATGTTATTTCATGGATTTTTAGTAGGACTCCATGGATTACGGAAGTAATCTCTTCTCAAATACATGGGCAAAAGCTTTCTGTAGATGATATAGGTGATTTTGAGGTAGAATGGCATTTGGGTGGAGACCTTAAGAGTATAAAATGCATGTTAGGTCGTAAACAAGGAGCATCATCTCTCTATCCTTGCCCATATTGTACACAAGGTTACAAAGGATCTAAGAGACAATCTAAACATGCAAGGGCATTGATGAGAGTTGATGAATCTGAAGAAATTGATGAAACAGACTCATTGAATCCTAGTGAATGGGATACATCACTTTTGAGGTGTCCAATGTTATAGGAACCAACTCGTGATAAAATAAGCAATGATTGGAACCCCATTATCCCATTTCCATTAGTCAATGTTCACTTTTGTACTTTGCATGCATTCATGAGGATCTTTGATAGGCTTTTGAAGCTCCATGTTGAATATGCATTTGCAATGAAACCACTAGAGAGGTCTACAATAGCAATCCAAAAAATATGTCAAATGCTATTCTAACTGTCAGAAGTGTGTTTAAACGATTATTGGGTTCTTGGGAGTGGAAGGGGTCTATAAGGACAGAGGCCCTATGCTTATTTCCCAAAATTACTCCACACCACAATATACCAACATTCAAAACTTCTATCAAGAATTGGTATACCCTTCTCAATCTTTACGGTTCGTCATTCTAACTCTTCTAGAGTCTACCGAACACGCTGTACCAGACTATTAGTATCGTGATACCGAGTTACCTCAGATCCTTTTCTCCGAATACACACTACTGTAATATTAGGGAGAATAACAATAGCTCAACCTTCACTGAATAGCGCTCACAGTCAAACAAACCGAAGACACAGAAGGACTCAAGAGTTTCAGGCACACAGTGTAGAAAGGCCAATACACACTTGAGATGACCCTTACCGTAGCCTAATCTCACCATACAAGTATAGATCTCAATACTGAGGGCAACACAATCCTATACAATGTTTTTAGAAACACTACCACAGCTACACAGACTTCACCAAACAACTGGCAAAATATTCCAAGAAAGAGTAACACCACGATATGCGTAATTAACACAACAATCATAGTAGAGACCCGCAAGCGAGTCGCTCAGACAACAAGTCGGCGATCTACTGGATGTCGAGGAAACTCACAACAACCAGATATCGATAGACAATAGAATAGAATCAAGAACCATACACTACAGTATACTCAGAATGACTTCAACAACACTACATCAACGCTCAGTCAATCACCCAGACAGACAGTCTGGTGATTTCTCATAATGTCCCCGAGCATCTCTTTTCCATTGCTTTATATGAAGATTACAAATGTCTATGTAACAACCTTTCGCGCATGCGAAAAAAGATTCAGTTATACAGTTGCCAATCCGGCGGCCGACTAACACTGGCATGCACGGTGGACTCGAACCCGCAGGTTTTACAAAATTACTGTTCTTCTATAATGCCTTCTAAATACATGTTTCTGGCTAATCTAAAGGTTCGGGCAATTTTCTTCTTTAAAGTTTCTAACATCTGTTTGAGAATATCCGGTTCTACTAATTGTGCATCTACTCTTACAGAACTTAATGCAATGGCTTCGGTCAGCAAAATTTCTACCTGAGTCTGCAGGAAGGCTTCTTGTAAATAGAAGTTGTTCAATAAGGCTGCATCTCTAGAAACCTTCATCTCAGCAACTTGCTTTTCCATTCTCACTACTCTGTCTTTTTGATTGTCTAGATGATTTTCCCTTCTTTCGATCTCTTGATTCTGAAACTATATGGTTCTGGAGTATGCATCCCTTTCTCTTCGGAGATCTGTTACCTTCTGTGTTTGAGCTTCCTTGGTCAAATAATGTTTGAGCATATTATTTACATCATCTAATTGATCCTTGTATCTCTCGAGTTCTTCAGTTGTCTTCTTGGCCAGATCATGTTGTTCTTGGCCTCGTTGTACTACTTCGTCTAGTTGAACTCTTGTTTCTTCCAATAAATTCCCTAAGGCTACTCTGGCATCTTCCTTGTCCTGTAGTTCTTGTTTCAATTGACTGATGACAATATTTGCATCATTTAATAACTCTTCTTTGGTTTTGAGGTCGGCTAGTGTCGCATCTCTGTGATTGGTAAGTGTCTACTGTTCTGCGAGTTGTGCTTGGAGATGGGTAATCTGGTAGTGCAACTGATGGTTTTCTGCTTTGATCGCATCTATCTGTTCCTGCAGAGGAGTGATGTCTGCTTCTAGGACATCAACCTTGTGCTCTAACTCGTTTCGGATGTTATCAGTGGCCGCTTTCAACTGTAATGGTAATTGCTGCGATAGCTGAATGAGCAATTGACCCATTGTGGCAAGCTCCAAAATCACGGGAATCGAAGGAAGTGGCGGGTGAGTGCGGGGTTGGGATGAGGATGTGGTGAGAAGTTGTTGGGAATTTGGTGGGGAGTAGTTTGGTGATGAGGAAGAAGAGGCAGTGGGTTCTTCGGGAAGAATGGCTGGAGTAGGGATAATTGGGTTGAGTAGAGGTTCCGCTGGGGGAGTGGGAGGAGCAGAGTGAGATCCTCTTACCTTTTCTGTGGTTTGTTGTGTAGTGTCGGCGGTATCAGCAACTATAGATTCTACTGCTCTAAGCAGTTCGTCGAAAACATCTTTAATGATTTGTTCCTCATTTCCTTGATGTTCCTGCTCAGATTGCTGCTGAGATGCTTCTTTGGAAGAGCTTGTGTCAGACTCGGTGTGATCCTCCTATTCTTTTTGTCGTTTTGAGGATGACTGTGCTGATGAATCGTGTTGCATAGAGGTTGCGGTGTCATGGAAGGTTTCTTCGTCCTGTTTTTCTTCTTCTTTGTCATCTTCTTTATTTCCTTCGGCTGAACCCTATGCTTCACTTTCAGATGAACTGATTCTAATTCTTTTAGGGTGGAAGAGTTGATTGAGTTCCTCTTCGTCTTCTTCATCATCTTCCAATAATTGTGCCGACTCTTCATGGTGCAAGATCGGGCCTCTAGGTGGTGGTTGTGCTGCAAGTATGGCCGAAAAAAGGAAAGATATTATGTGTGGCAGTCTAGACCTTGGCATTCCTCCCTTGTTTACCTGTTTGATGATTGAAACGCATTCCTTGTGAATGCGGTGGAAGAAGTAGGATGCAAAATTGACTGGTTCTCGAGCAGCTAAATCAATAGTGGAGTAGAAAGGCCTAGAGATGCCATAAGTTCGCTTCTGGAGGTTAAGAATGGCTACTAGGAATTGCAGCACGGATCTCTCAGGTTCTAGTCGACATAGGATCGCGTATTCGTTTGATGAATACCTAGGAAACAATTCTATCATTGTTGCTACTGGCAGGTTCGGGCCATTTTCCCGACCTTCCCAAGGGAGTCGAAACGCATCAGCAAAAGCTTGGAAGGTGATTACGGTTCTAGTAGGTAAGGATGTGATAGGCCAACTCTGCTCTGTAGCAGGTGTGTTGGCGATGGCGGTGATTATCTGGGCGTAGAAGGGGTGGCAATCCACTGAATGCCATGGTAGTTCAGCGAAATTGCTTAACCCTCGGGTGCGCAGAAACTCTCCTACCTCGGTAGGGAGTCCCTCACAGAAGGCCGAATTTTTTGCCAGAGCTTCCATGGTGCAAACGATGACAACAAGCACAAAACACAAACGCACAGGGTATACACAGTCACACAAATCACGCAAGCACAATAGCGATTTTCAGCGAAACGGAGAAGGTTAAGTAGATGTGTTGCAGTGGAGAGCAATCAAAATCATTAATCATCGTGCGACATTGAGATGATAACTTCTTAACTTCGGTGTGCATGTATGAGCAGTTGGAAAGAGCAGGGTGGCTGTTGACACAATTAGGTATTAAAACGCGGATATTTACAAACTTATTTTTGTTTTTAAGTGCGCAAAAATCAAAAGGAAAGAAAAGAAATGAAAAGGAAAGAAAAGAGAATGCCAAAAGACGCGGCCAACCACGAAACGTTTCAGTGTGGGTTAGATGTTTGTTGATACAGCCGCAGCTTCGAACCGTTGATGAATTTCAGAAGAGGAATTCTGGTCAAAGTAGTCAACCGAAAAGTGGTTGGGTCCACCTGTTCTGAAATCCGGTAGGGGCCAAACCATCGTAACTTGAATTTGCCACCAGAGCGATTCGAATTTGATTGTAAAAGAGTACAAGTTGTCCCACCGTAAAAACTGGAGTCTTTAGATATCGATCATGTGTTTGAACTTGTCTTATCTGTACTTCCTGAATAGTCAAAAAACTTTGCCATCGATGCTCATCCAGTTCTCTGAGTGTATCTAGCCGAAACGATAGAGATTCTTCAGCTAGCAGTTTGTGATTGATGGCTACTCGGAAACTTGGTACAATGATCTCCATTGGTGCTATGGCTTCCAATCCGTAAGCTAGTTTGAAAGGTGTTAATCCTGTTGCTACCTTATATGTAGTCCGGTATGCCCATAATACTGTAGGTAACAGTTGATCCCATCTTTCTGGTGATTCCAGAATTAGTTTTCGAAGCATATTCAACAAGGTTTTGTTTGTACTCTCAACCAACCCATTCGCACGAGGATAATATGGTGAACTGAATTTGTGCATTATCTGCAAAGAATGTGTGAGTACTTTCATTAAATTGTTAACAAAATGAGTGCCTTGATCTGTAACAAGTTCCAGCGGTAAGCCAAAACGAGGAAAGACATCTTTCATTAGACACTTTGCAACCGAAACAGTTGTGGGAGACCTTAAAGCCCAAGCTTCTGCCCATCTAGTTGCATAGTCTATACAGGTCAGAATATAACGATTATTACTGAGTATAGCCGATGGTGTAATAGGTCCGATAAAATCTAGATCCCACTTCTGAAAAGGTTCTAATGGCAAGACAGGTTGTAGAGGGAAAAGATGACGTTGCAGGGGCTGTCCAGATCTCTAACAACTATCACATTGAAACTGTGATACATCCTTGTATATAGTAGGCCACCAAAGTCCGCTTTGTAGAATTTTTCAGTGTGTTAAATCTGTAGCAAAATGTCCGCCGGAAGGAATTGAGTGAGCCAAAGTAATGATTGAGTTAACTTCATGTGGAGAAATACAGCGAAGTAAAACTTCAGTGTGATCCATATAGTATAATTCCCCAGCAATCAACCGAAATCGGCGGCTGAAATCTGTAGTTTTTCTACGCATTGCAGGAGAAGTCTGAGAAGGAAGGCATCCATCAGTGAGAAAGGTCAATATCTGATCAAAATATGTAGATGGCACAGGTGGGTCTGCAATTTCATCATTAGTTGGTTCAGAAGTATAAATCGTTGGTGTCGTGTCATCTACACCGACCGGAGCTTCATCGGAATCTAAGCGAGAAAGGAAATCTGCTAAGGCATGTGAATTGCCTAGCCGATGAATAACTTCGTAATCAAACTCTTGTAAAAGCAGAACCCATCATGCTAATCGACCACCTAAATGCTGTTGCTGAACCAGATAGACAAGTGCAACATGATCTACATGAAAAGTAAATTTACGGCCCAGCAAATAATGCCTGAATTTCTTGACAGAATATACTAAACCCAGACATTCCCTTTCAGTTACAGAGTAATTCTTTTCTGTAGGGGCAAGCCTTCAACTTGCATAGTACACAGGCCTGAACCATTCATCAATTTGTTGCATTAGAACGCTCGCAATCGCTATATCTGAAGCATCAACAAATACATGAAATGGGTGATCCCAGTCAGGAGGCTGTAAGATTGGAACCTGTGTTAGTAATCCCTTTAAACGATCAAAAGCAATTTGACATTCCTGAGTCCACTCAAATTGTCGAGGAGTCTTGGTTATTAACCGGTTCAGTGGTATCGCCAAATGAGCAAGCCACCGTAAGTGCCGACCATGCCATCTTACTTGGCCCATGAAGCGCATTACTTACTTAGGTGTAGTGGGCACATGTGCTTCTAACACAGCTGTAATTTTATCTGGATCCACCTGTATACCTTGTGCAGATACAATGTGGCCAAGTATCCTACCACTTGAAACCGCAAACACAGATTTGTTTGGGTTCAAACAGAGTCAGTATTCTCTACACTTCTCAAAGAAACACCGTAAATGGAACAAGTGTGCTACCATTTTACCAAATAACAAAAAATCATCAAGATACACTTGCATAAAAGAGGTAAGGAAGGGTGAGAATATTTCCTGCATGCATCTTTGAAAAGTACTAGGGGCATTTCTTAACCCAAACCACATAACAGTACAAGCAAAAACACCCCAATTGGTAATGAAAGCGATCTTCAGTATATCCTGTTCAGCCATTCTAACTTGATTATACCCACTGTATCCATCTAGGAATGAGTACATTTCATGTCCTGCTCTATCAAGCATCGTGTCAAGAAAAGGTAGCGGAAACGAATCGGGCACCGTAGCTGCGTTTAGTTTTCGGTAATCCACACATATTCGTAAATTCTTATTCTTTTTAGGCACAATAACAATTGGTGATATCCATTCAGCGTGCTCTACTGGTACGATGAATCCGACTTTGAGTAGTCTATCAAGTTCTGCCTTTACCTGTGATGCATAGTTCAGATTCATCCGATAGCTGGGTTGTTTGATTGGTTTTGCTTCCGGCTTTAGCATGACCCGGTGTTGGTAGATGCATGGATCTAGACCTTTCATATCTTTGTAATCCCATGCAAATACATCAGAGAACTCTCAGAGTAGCTCGACTAAGTCTGCTTGAAATACTTCCGATAAGCTTTCCTTTATCTTAACAGGACGTGGATTTTCTTGATCCCCTAAATTATAGGTGATCCGCTGATCCTCTGGAACATAAAATTATTGAGGCATCTTTGTATCCTCAACTGGCTTAAAAAGTCGTTGTAGGTCCGCGTTATCTATAGTAGCAGTATCTTCTTTTTTATCTTCTTCCGTTACAGGCATCACCGTACAAACTGCGGGATTCCAATTATCTACAACGGATTGTAGATCAATAGTTCCTAAGGAGATCAAATCAATATTGTTCTTCAAAAAGTCTTCTTCTTCATCATCTAGCAACCCATCTAACATATGAACTGGTTCTGCAAAATACGGTCTAGCATGCAATTCGCAAGGCTGTATAGCATCTAATTTTACAACATATTTACGATTATTGTCTTTGAAAGTGAGTTCCTGTGCAAACCAATCTTGTATCACCTTAGCTTGCTTCAGCCAAGGACGACCAAAAAGAAGATTATAATCAAGACTGGATTCTAGTAATTCTAGGACAACAAAGGTCATTTTAAATGTTGTACCCTGCAAAGTTATTGGTACATTTCGCACAAGTCCTACTGGATGGACTCTGGACTGATCAGCCATTCTGACAAAGAACTGAACTGGTTTGATTTCGGTACATTCTAACTTCTTACACAGTGTAGCAGTAGCAATGTTGACACCAGATCCTCCATCAATTAGTACCTGTGTAATTTTATGATTTTTACACCATACCGTAATTAAAGGAACTGAATGATCGACCGTAGAATCAGGTTCCGGTTGCACTGCCGCTGTTGCTGGAATGCAAGAAGGTACATGACTGAACTGTTATTAGAATTGTTGCCGAACTCCCGGTACTAGTGCCAGCAACTGCCCAAGGGGGAGGGTAATGGATTGATTTAGATAAAATTTCCCAGGCCTTTTGTGATTGAATTTTATTTTCCATAGATTCTGAAGATGATGCGTCTACTGAAGATGATGTGCCTGCTGCTGAATTAGAATCTTGTTTTTGTGTTCCTTCCTCGATTAACGGAGCCTGGGTCACCGGAATAGGATCTGGGAACACTAGAGGTTCTACGGTGGTCCATTGACTAGCCTTATCATACATCCTTTGTTGTTCACGTACGCCTGGTTCAAATACTTCTGCTGCTGGTTGCAGTTGTTTACGGGATCGGGTCTGAATTATTGCAGCTTGCATTTCTACTGGTGTGATTTGTATCATATTAGTCATTGGGTTTTGACGTTCTTTCTTCCTCTGATCATACTCATCTTCATCCTTACAAAATCTTCTGATGTGGCCAAATTCACCACAAAAATTGCAGCGCTGTCATAGAGGGGTCTAAAGGTAGGCTGGCATTCATCCAAAGGAATCACGTTGACCTAACCGTATGACTGCACGCCGGGTGCTTTTACGTATGCCTAAGGCCTTCGGTTGCTTTTCAGTGTTTTCAATATTACTCTACTTAGATTTTATGGAATAACTCAGAAGACATCAAAGAAATCAATGGGAAATAATATTGATGTTAAATCTGCTTGAACAAATGAATTGATAAGCTAATGGCTCAAATCAATAACTCTAATACAAATGTAAGGGTTTAGTAATAGGATAAATGTCTAAACAAATAAATAATTGACTAAATTATTCAAATATAAGGTAAATGGATCTTCAATCTGTCACTTCACTTCACTTCACTTCACTTCACTTCAACTGCTCTTTAAATCTTCAATGTTTCTGCAGAGAAACATTAGGGATTAGTAATATTACAAAAAATCAATAAGAACTTAAAAAACGTTAGTCACATACATTAAAGCATACACATGCTCATGCATGCTAAGATACATTCATGCACATGCTAACATTTAACTTAGACATACTAACATGTTGACATGATAACATTATGCAAATATAAACACACTTATGCTTAAAAGAACCCATGTACTTACATCTAAACACACACTCTTAAACTAGCATAGGCTAACGTAGGCTCACATTAACTCTTATATGTAGATACATTCATTAACTTAAGCACTAACGTGCTAACTTAAAACATACAAATGCATCTAACATGCATTCATACTCATGATAAGATACATACTTACTAAGATACATATACATCTTTTAACTTATGCATACATACATCTCACATCACTTTCATATGCATGCACATACTCACTGACATAAAAATATATGCATACTTTCATATACTAACACACACTTGTCATTATATTAATATGCATGCTAACACTTGTGCATATACTCTCATGCATCTACCTTAAATATATATACTCAAATAATTATGTTAATACACTTCTCATGATTATAGTTATGTTAACTTATTCATTAACACCTTTATTCATAAGTTAATATTCATTCTTACCCATGCTAATGTATCTCATAAATAATACAATCTTAAATTAAATTGAATCTAATTAACATTAACCTAACATGACTCTCTCTTTCTTTTTTTCTCTCTCTCTCACACTCTCTCTCTCTATCTCTCTCTTTCCCTGCCGATCTCTCTCTCTTTCTGCGTTCTCTCTCTCTCTCTCTCTCTCTCTCTCTCTCTCTCTCTCTCTCTCTCTCTCTCTCTCTCTCTCTCTCTCTCTCTCTCTCTCTCTCTCTCTCTCTCTCTCTCTCTCTCTCTCTCTCTCTTTCTCTCTCTGCTGTTGCCGCACGCAGCTCTGTAGGGGGGGGGGGGAGGGAACCTCTCTCTCTCTCTCTGCGCGATCCCTCTCTCTCTCTCTCTCTCTCTTTCTCTCTCTGCGTGTTGCCGCGTGCAGCTTTGCAAGGGGGGAGGGAACCTCTCTCTCTCTCTATGCGATCCCTCTCTCTCTCTCTCGCTCTCTCTCTCTCTTTCCCTGCCGATCTCTGTCTCTTTCTGTGCTCTCTCTCTCTCTCTCTCTCTCTCTCTCTCTCTCTCTCTCTCTCTCTCTCTCTCTCTCTCTCTCTCTCTGCGTGCTGCCGCGTGCAGCTCTGCAGGGGGGGGGGAGGGAACCTCTCTCACACACACACACATCACACACACACACCACATCATATACGTGCACATACACACATTACATACACACACACATCACATCATACACGCGCACATAAACACATCACATACACACACACACATCACATCATATACGGGCACATACACACATCACATACACACACACATCACATCATACAATGCTGCAGGGACCCAGACCAAGCCATGGAATAGGCATGGGCATGCTTCTAGCCAGACAATCAACATTCATGTAGTAGCATGGGCACATGAAGATCATCATACACAGCAGTACACGATGGCTTAATATCCCGAGCACGAGGAGGGTCTATTGAGAAAGAAGGAAAAACAGAAGAAAGTAAAGAGTAGGAGAAAGTACCTGCAAAGAAACATTAGGAGAAACTTGAGCTCAACACTCATTTAAATACATACACAAGTCATTTCTAAACCACTCTTTTTAGTTTTAACTTTAATCTACAACCACACTTTAATCTCCTTACTTTCACCACACTTTCCAGTTTAACTTTTCTATTTTAATTACACTTAATTTCTACTCCTCTCTTTTCATCTTCACTAATTCTCTTAACCAACTTTTTTCACTTTAAGTGCATCTTCTATTGAGACCACTCCTTAAATCTCTTTAGTTACACAACTTATATAAGCCATTCTTTTTCCTAGCACTCATATAGTCCACTAGTTATTTATCCATTTAATTAATCATTTTAATCTAATTAGCCTACATTTCTAATTTAAATCAATCATTTAATTTAAGCTTAGTTTAAGGGTTTAATTAATTAGAACCTTAGTATTTAAATACACATATTTAATTAAAGTAAATTTTAATGACATAGTTTAATGTTTAATACATAAATATGTAATTTATATATTAATGTTTTTAAATAACATCTATTTTAACCCTTTAAAAATAGTAAAACCCTAGAAAAATCTACTAGGAACCCATCAGAAACCCATAAAATCCTTCTGAAACCCTACCATTAACTCATTATAAATCATCTAAACCCTTTGACTTAACCATTAGCAACATACAATCTTTGAACTTATGAAACCCTAGGGTTAAATACCCATGAATCTTGCATGTATGAACATAAAACTCATTAAATGTGAAATTAGGGGAAACCCTAATATGAACATATGATCTGCATCATTATTCATATCTGCAAACACTTTCAAAAGTGGTTACATCAATCCAAAATAACTGATCAACACTGATATAAAAGGTTTGAGATCACCAATAAAGTTTTTGTTTCATTTTCTCTGGTCATCAACGGAAGGGCTGAAAACTTTCCGACATTCGCCCCGACCAATCCTGCACATCCTCCTCGATGGGCCAACCTGCAGATTAGAAAAGGCAATATCAAATTCTTTTGAAAATAATTCATGACTCAAATTTAGATAGCCTAAAAAACATGCTTCTAGTACATCTTCTGATAGCTAAGAAAACTTATAAAATTATGTAAACTTTAATTTAAACTTTTTTGTTCAATGCATAAATTGGAAACAGGTTTCAGAAGGAAACTATAGAAGTCATTCAAATAGTGTTCGTACTAACTCTTCTATTAACTATGTTCATAAGTAAAGCATATGTTATATAAGCCTTCTATCCTCATCTCCTAGCCACTTGCCATTAAGATACAAAAAAACCAATTCCCCTCTAGCATACATCCGCCTTATATAGCCCGCTTTTCAATTCAGAAGTGATTTCAAGACCACAACTGATTCATTGAAATGATTTGATTTTTCTTTCATCTCTTTTTTCATCATAATTTTTCTTTTTATCATTTTTCCTGTTTTCATATGCAGCAACCATTAATGTACTGCTTTCAATTTTTCTTCGCAACTTTTTTGATGAAGGGGAAAGGCTTAACCCCTAATCAGAGCAAAGGATCTAGAGGTAAGCTAAAGCAGGAACTAGGATCTCTTTAGCTAAATGGGTTAGATTTAAGGAAGATTACCTATATAAAACAAGCCTACTTTTACTAGGAGTTGCAAGTTAAGGGTTCCTTTAACTATTCATATGACAGCCATAGGTCTCTAATCCCTATCTTCTCTTCAAGCACATCCCTACTTCAGCGTAAATTCTACTTTTCATAATTTTAAGAGGTTTCTTAACCTATCTGAAGAATGTACACAACTAATTATGATAATGCATCAATCAAAAATCATATTAACAACTAGAAAATGTAAAGTTTAGAACTTTTTCACCAGATCATTTTTATTCTTCTTCTTCGTTGTCCTCCAAGAAATCTTCGTCCAATTCAAATTTACTGCTTTCTCTTCTCCTAAAGAGCTTGATTCTTTTTCCTGCAA
The DNA here is from genome assembly GCA_020310875.1 of Ceratopteris richardii. NCBI lineage: Eukaryota > Viridiplantae > Streptophyta > Polypodiopsida > Polypodiales > Pteridaceae > Ceratopteris > Ceratopteris richardii. Next base: position 34,947,023 of record CM035413.1, on the reverse strand, counting down.
TCAAATTCTTTAGCATAGAACCATCAATTTCACGTAATTTATATGTACCTGTTTCATAAACTGAAACAACAACATAAGGTCCGAACCAACGTTTAGTTAGTTTCCGTCGTGCATCGTATTGAGTATCAAACGTACTATCATATACAAGCACCCAGTCACCACTCTCTATTGGTTGCGGTCTTAGTCTATGTTTCTTATCAAAATACAATTTATTTTTCAACCTAGATGTTTTCAATTTTTTTATTGCTTCTTTAAGATTTTCATTTCCTTGTTTTAATTGTTTAATTTTAGATGCTAATAAGTCCTCTCTTGAAATGTTATCTTTCCAACCTAAATTCATCCAATTAATTATCTGAGTATGAATGGGAAATAATGGTTTCTGATAGTACATGAGTTCAGCCGGCATTAAACCAGTTGTTCTCGTGTACGTCATGCGATCAGCCCAAAGAGCAAATGGGAGATATTTTGGCCATTGACCAATATCTCCATGGCAAGCTTTAGAAATAGCCTTCACTATGGAAGGATGTCCTCGTTCAATTTTACCATTTGCTTCTGGGTTATATGCTGTCGTAAGAGACAATCGAATTCCATGTTGTGCAAAGAATTCTCTCGCTTCTCTCGCATCTAATTCTCCTCTATCCGCTACTACTTTTTCTATATATCCAAATCTGGATAAAAATTCTTCCAAAAGGAATACACATACATTATAAGTAGTATTGGAACGAAGCGCTCTACCTTCGACGTGGTTTTTCAAGTCCTCTCGTGCAAGAACAATATATCTCATACCATCATTGCTTTTAGGCATGGTCACGAGGTCAACTACCCATTTGTAATGAATACAAGGTGGATAGGTCGGGTGAAGGGGATCTCTATGCTTGACAGAGGAGTGTAACTGGCACGTACTACAAGTGCTCACAAATTCTTTAACAGTTACATACATCCTCGGCCACCAGTAGCTTTTCCTAATCTTTTCATATGTAGCTACAAAGCCCTTATGACCAGCCCAAAGACTTTCATGCATCTTATGCATAACTTGCACTTGAAAAACCTTCAAACCTAGTACTCTTTGAGGGTTTCGAGCCTTTCCTCTAGCATGTCTCCAAAGATATCCATCTTTCAAAAAGAAGTTGAAAGACTTCTTCTTGATGTTCCGGAATCGATTTGAAGACCAGCTTGGGGAAGGTTGAAACGAACTCAAATAATTTCCTATATCTCGCCATTCTCCTTCATAAGCATTTTCTCTAAATCTTTCATACGCATAGGTAGATGTTTCATAATTTATTAAATTAATATGATTATTTAATGCTTCACTATCATTATCGAACTTTGCTCTTGAAAGCATATCAGCAACGGTGTTATGTTTTCTGGCTATATGAACAAAAGCAGGATTAATGAATTTAATATAGGCTATCCATCGTAACATAGCTATATCAGGAGATGAACAATTAGCTATTAAACCTATTAATGGAAGACAATCGGTTTCTACTATTACATTAGCTCCTATAAAGTATTCTTTATCTGTTTTTAAAGCTGTAACTAATCCCCATAGTTCTCTCTTAATTTGCGGGTAATTCTTTTGAGTATCATGAAGAATCTTTGCTCCAAAGCGAACTGCGTACCTTTGCTCCTTTTCATCATCCTGCCCAATGACCGAGCCTATACGAATAGAACTAGTGTCAACAGTTAGGATTACAGGCTTATTTCCTACATAGTCAATACGTTTCAAAACTAGAGCATTGATAAGCAAATGCTTTAGACGCCTCATAGTTCTAGAATGATCATCAGTCCAAAAGAATTTCTTCCTTTTTCTCAATAAATCATAAAGTGGATTCGCTACATGAGCAAAGTGAGGGATCCAGATGACATAGAAAACACATGCACCTAGGAATCTCCTTACTTCACTAACATTGCGACATCTCTCAGAAATCCTACTAATGGCATCAACTTTTGCTGGATAGGGTCTACGACCATAATGGCCACATAAATGTCCAACTATTAGCACTTCATTAACACCAAAAGTTGATTTTTCTAGGGAGAAAGTTAGTCCAACCTCTTCAAATCTTTCAAATATCTTTTCACAATCTGAAATATGGCTGGAAACAAACTTTCTACATCCAGACGAATCTAAACTTTCATCCTTTTCTTTTTCCACACACCCTTTTATTGGAATGTCATCAATAAAAGGCATCGTCAGCTTTGGGATAAAGTCATGTAGGACCAGATTCATAGCATTCATCATGTGTGCCACAGAATTCGTTGCTCCTTGTGGTAAAGTACACATACGTACTAACCCCAAAGGAGTCCTCATCGTGGTCACATCTCGACTCTCAATTGCTAATTGAAACTGATCGTACCTTGAATACAGGTCTCCTATTGAATAGATGGAGTGACCAGCAAATGCCTCGGCAAACTCATCTACAATGGGACCCGTCCCTACATTCCTAATAGTGACTTTATTCACAGGCTGCAAATCCTGAATAAAGCGTAGCTTCCCACTCTTTTTTGGTACCGTGAACCACCTATTAGAGTATGGTGCTGAGGATGGTTCCAAGATTCTCATGGCAATCTTGTCCTTTAACAGTCTCATTAGCTCAGGTAAATGTGCCTTTGGGACTGGAATCGGACGAAGATTCCAAGGAATATGCAGTACTGTGAAAATAATCATCGGAGCTACTAACTTTGGATCTGCACATCCTATCTCATGAGGGAATAAAGAAAAAGCTTTATCATGACGAACAATCATCTTGGAAAACTGCTCTTTTTCAATTTGAGAAAGAAATTCATCACCGAATTTAATAAGCTTCTTACTCTCATCAGTAAATATGTGACCTATCTTAGATCGATCTCTAAGAATAGGATCATTTGATACTCGATGAAGTATGTCATGACTATCTTTGGGTAAGGGTTGAGCTACAGGCTTTATTTTCTTTTCTACAGTTTTGTATTTAGTTTCTATGCTAACTTCATGTTCTAAAATAAATTCACTAATAATCTCATACTCTTGAATAGAGTTGAGAATTACTAGATTTGATTCTAAATTCTCATGAGAAACACTTTCTAGCTCTTTTAATAAAGTAGAACTTTTTGATAATTCAATTATACTCTCAATTTTCTCGTCACTTGAAATTAATCCGGTTTGTCTGAAATATTTTTCAGTTTGTTTTTTAAATGTTTTTGTAAGGTTTTCTTTAGTAATATAATGCGAACTAGTTGTAGGAGTACAAATTAGATAATTTTCAAATTTATGTTCATTGATAGGCGAGACATCAAAACAACGTCCACTATTGTCTCGCTCAATAGTGGAGTCTAGCAGAAATTTTGATCATAATAAGCCCCATAGTCTCTTACAGCCAGTGGATCATCACAAACATGAGAAATCGAGTCAATGGGATTTCTTCTTAAGATCTTTCTATTTCTAGTATGGTTTGGGCAAATCATCCTAACTTGCAAAGAATCCATCCCTGATTATCGAATTCTTGCATACGCTGATCCATCATTCATTGCTTTTGTTTCCATCCTCATTTCAGCTATAAATGGCTGTCCAAGAATCACTTCATATGAATAATTATCTTGAACGAAGAAATGAAACTCTTCTCGAACACCACCTATCATAATAGGGACATTGGCACATGCACCTAATAAAATGCCAGAGCCATTGTAAGCTGTTATCATCCTCCAGCCGTGCTCTTTATCGATAGGCCATCTAAATTTATCAAAGAACTTCTTTGAAATAACGTTTATCTCTGACCTAAATGTCAATGAGAGCCAAAGCTAAACAAGAATCCTTTTCATCACCGATTCTAATCTTTACTTCTAGTGTACCTCGTTCCCAAAAAGTAGAATTAAATTTACTCTCACTTGTTAACATTTCTTCATCAGGTTGTATGGGTCCTAGAAAATTTCTATTTACACTTCCTGTTGTAAATTCTTCATTCTCCTCATAGTCGCTTTCACTCAATGTAACTACATCATTCATAGCTAAGGTTTCCTCTACCATGTCTTGCATGTCTTCATCTTGTGGCAAAGGAAAGCGTCTTCTTCTAATAAGTTGAATAAAACTATCCTTGAACTCCGGTTTCGCTATGGAAAAGACTCGCTCAAGTGACATCGTTACTTTACTTTTTAGAAGAATGTCATTTAAAATCTCCATAGCATCATTTTTCTTTTCGAGCTCGGAAATCATAATAGCACGTGGAGCTCTTCTTCCCTTCTTCTTCTCTTTCTCTTCATTTGGCTTTTGATCCTCTTTATTTTCAGGTTTAGAGGTTTCTTTTTCCACTTTCTTTTGTTCTTCTTGGGGTTGAATCTTTTCATCGATCGGCTTTTTTCCTTCCTTTATCATTTTCCTCTTCTCTTCTTGAGATAAATTTGATTCAGCAAATTGAACTTTTTTGTCAGTTTTCTTTTCATCGTCTCTTGTTTGCCTCCTAGTTAACCTCCTATCACCTTCTTCTACATCATCCTGTTGATCTTCTCGTCTCCGTTTTTCCTCCACATTTGCAATGTGAGAAAAGAGAGAGGATTGATCTACAGGAGATTTCCATGCGATCTTGCACATTATTTCGTCTCTAGCTCGTACCAATGCCTGTATTGAATATGGATTTTGGCTAGGCATTGAAGAAGACCTATTCTCGACCGACTCTAGTCTTGCAGCCGAAGTACTGCCAGTTGCATCTGATACTGTTAAATTTTCATAAAGCTTTTTCATTCCTCCTTTGCCCCAATTGACGGATAAAGGAAGACGTGACCTAAAGTCACACAATCGTCTATCTGTTTCCACAACTAATTGACTTGCCTTAGCACTTTTTAATTCTTCACAAACAAATGATAGGTGCTCTTGACTATCACACCAAACACAGCGCTTCCCGCTAGTCCCTCTTCTCTCATTAGTTTTCTGAAAAGGTGGCTGAACAGCAAACTGAGGAGCTTGCTGTGGTGCTAGTTGAAAGACTGGTTGAGGTGGAACATACTGAGGCATAACTGGTTGAATAGGTAGTACTTGTCTTGTACCACTATTACTAGCCCCTGGATCATTAAAGCTCATGGAATAAACTTTTTTATTCAAATTGGCAACTTCTTTTGAAAGAGATGCTTGCATGTTCATAACATTTTCCATCTATTTACATAGAATATCCAATTGAAATTCTATGGGAGCTTTAGTGGCAGCTGAACTATTAGCCGTAGCCGTAGTAGAAGGCATTGGCATGTCAACTTGCCTTGTAGTAGGAATCTCTCTAGGCTGAGAAGCATCAGATCTAGCATACAAAAGCGTTTGTCTTTGCTTCATTTGAGCAACAACCTCTATCTCTTTTTTGACTTTCTCCCAGTCATTAGTTAGCCCATACCTTTTTCCTGGCTCCTCTATTCATCTTTCAATTTCAGCCCTATCCTCAGGAGTAAGCATCTTAAGAAAATATATAATCACATCTGGATTAATAGCATTTTTGTCATCTTCAGGAAGTTGAGCCAGACGTCTCATAAACTCACCGTGAAGATGAGTTAAAGACTCATTGCTCTTAACAGTGTTTAACCAACGCAGAAATCCTTCCCTACTATGCTGGCTAAAATCCTCGAGGTAGAACATTTTATGAAGTTCCTTTCTAAATTCCTCTATGTTTTTTCAGCATGCTCTTGTATAGATTCTAGGATTGAACTAGAAACAACACGACTAAAGTATTTAACTAGCACATCTTCAGGCAATCCCTGGATTTGCACTTGCTCCTCAAATGCATCCCGGTATTCCGTAATATTCAATCGAGTAAATTTTCCTTTCTCTTTTAGAATAGCTTGGACTGTACGTGTCCGTGGCTTTTCTATCATCATGTTCCTAAACATCTCCTCCATTTTGCGTTCTTGATAACGTTTTGAATAGAGAAGAAGTTCCCTAATAGCTGGATCTAATTGCTCTCTAATTTGCCTAAATCTATCACTAGTTGATAAAGCTAGGGATGGCTTTACCCTAGTCCTAGGCTTTGCTAATAATTTTGATTTCAAAAACCTAAATTTATCTCTTATATTCAAAACCCTAATAAAGTACTTTTTATAAATGTTCTTAATTTAAGTCCTTTAGTTTAAGATTGATTTTCTTCTAAAAAATAATGTCTTTGAAAACAATAAAAGCATTAACTATGAATCAAAAGTAACCTAAATTTAATCTGTTTTTATGCTAAAAACGTTTTTCTTTATGCAATGACAATAAAGCAAAAAAATATAGAACTTAAAATAAACACCTTACTTGAGGATTGCTTTGCTGAAGAGGTTAAACAATCTTAAACACACAAACTAAAATGACTATGACTATGTCTTGATTCTTTTGAATGTTGATGAGGGGGGTTTGATGTGACGAAACTCCACCAGTTTGAAATCCTTTTCTCGTGGAGATGCTCACCAAGGGAAAACAGGAGATAGCAAACTCTTCACATATTGTCACTACTTCAATCTTCAAGTTCCCTGCATTCAAGAAAAAATGAAATTAAAAATTTTAGTTAAAACTAAACGTAATTCCTAGGCACACGATCGTCACGCTTCACGTTGGGTTCACCAAAGTTGTCATAGAGGGGTGTGAAGGTAGGATGACGTTCATCCAAAGGAATCACGTTGACCTAACCGTGTGACTGCACGCCGGGTGCTTTTACGTATGCCTAAGGCCTTCGGTTGCTTTTTCAGTGTTTTCAATATTACTGTACTTAGAATTTATGGAATAACTCAGAAGACATCAAAGAAATCAATGGGAAATAATATTGATGTTAAATCTGCTTGAACAAATGAATTGATAAGCTAATGGCTCAAATCAATAACTCTAATACAAATGTAAGGGTTTAGTAAAAAGATAAATGTCTAAACTAATAAATAATTGACTAAATGAAAATATAAGGTAAATGGATCTTCAATCTGTCACTTCACTTCACTTCACTTCACTTCACTTCAACTGCTCTTTAAATCTTCAATGTTTCTACAAAGAAACATTAGGGATTAGTAATATTACAAAAAATCAATAAGAACTTAAAAGACGTTAGTCACATACATTAAAGCATACACATGCTCATGCATGCTAACATACATTCATGCACATGCTAACATTTAACTTAGACATACTAACATGTTGACATGATAACATTATGCAAATATAAACACACTTATGCTTAAAAGAACCCATGTACTTACATCTAAACACACACTCTTAAACTAGCATAGGCTAACGTAGGCTCACATTAACTCTTATATGTAGATACATTCATTAACTTAAGCACTAACATGCTAACTTAAAACATACAAATGCATCTAACATGCGTTCATACTCATGCTAAGATACATACTTACTAAGATACATATACATCTTTTAACTTATGCATACATACATCTCACATCACTTTCATATGCATGCACATACTCACTGACATAAAAATATATGCATACTTTCATATACTAACACACACTTGTCATTATATTAATATGCATGCTAACACTTGTGCATATACTCTCATGCATCTACCTTAAATATATATACTCAAATATTTATGTTAATACGCTTCTCATGATTATAGTTATGTTAACTTATTCATTAACACCTTTATTCATAAGTTAATATTCATTCTTACCCATGCTAATGTATCTCATAAATAATACAATCTTAAATTAAATTGAATCTAATTAACATTAACCTAACATGACTCTCTCTTTCTTTTTCTCTCTCTCTCTCACTCTCTCTCTCTCTATCTCTCTCTTTCCCTGCCGATCTCTCTCTCTTTCTGCGTTCTCTCTCTCTCTCTCTCTCTCTCTCTCTCTCTCTCTCTCTCTCTCTATCTCTCTCTCTCTCTCTCTCTCTCTCTCTCTCTCTCTATTTCTCTCTCTGCGAGCTGCTGTGCGCAGCTCTGCAGGCGGGGGAGGGAACCTCTCTCTCTCTCTCTCTTTCCCTGCCGATCTCTCTCTCTCTCTCTCTACGTTGTCGTCGAGTTCGTATCAAGGAGGGTAGATTGAAGAATTATGGATACTTCTTACATATCACACTCTTTGGCTCTAAGAGAAAGCTTCAGAGTTGTGTCTTAAAATTTTCAAGAGAACCAATGCGAATGGATAAAGCCTTAAACTTACTTGTTCTAGAGAATGGTGTAGGCATGAAAGGCTCGATTGATGGATTAGTTCAATCACTACTAATACAGCACAGATAAGATGCTTGGGTCGAACTGACGTGATGAAAGAAAACAACACAAAATGTTAACTAACTCACTTTCGGAACTTGTTCTGAATGGATTAATTGTTGGTTCCATTAACTATGCATTAGTCATGCATCAAAGCTTGGTAATACTTAGCGCAAGAAGAAGAGACACTAAAGCATAAAAACAAGTATGCTCGACAAACAACCACTCACGAGACATAAAAACCATTCCTTATTCTTGAGTTTATCATCAATGCATATCCATACCATGTGCCCCTATGCTAGAACAAGTTTGTATATATATATATATATATTTTATTATTATTTTTTTTAAAGAAAACATCAAGTCGATGTAATAGTCGCAAGGCAATCGGTAGTTAACATATGAGCTTTAAGAGTCCCAAACATACCATTGACAATGTGAACAATTCCATCTCAAATTCTATCAATGAGTCGGAACACACTTCATAGAACAAAACACAGAACAGTCGAAGTCAGATAAGTCACGTCTCTCATATAATTCATAGAGATGGTTTATTTTCAAGAAGAATCATTCACATACCAGTCAAAGTCAAGCTTCCATACTTCACTGTAAGATCTCAAGACTTCGTTATTCTCTAACTCTATGGACACTGCCATACATTGACATAGTATTTAAAGTGCTGGCTACATGTTTGTAAACTCGAAAAGAAGATAAGGACTGTTTCATTAACTACTGCTACATATATGCAAACAATGCAGTTCTCATGACCGAGATCTTCTTGCAACATTCGCAAATGATTTAGTCCGTTCTGAAAAAAATCTTAAGTGGAATAGTTTAACTACAGCTTATGCTCAAAGAAAGTAAAAACCACTTCCATTATTATAAACATTTCTTGATTTGCCTATAATGTATATCTGTCTATATAGCTCTGGTCGTACAATTGCAAGTGCAATGCAGACATTCACAGCGCAAGAAAATTCTTCACTCTCCATAGCTTCATGAATCATATGATCATCTATTCATTCAAGTGAGGAATTATCATTCATTCAAATGAACTTTTGTAAAGTATTCACTGATATCTGAAATGAAAAACATTCGATCAAAACTTTTTCATTTAGCGCAAATGTTGTTCTTAAAAAAAAAAGAAAAACAACACAGAAAAGGGAAAAAAAAAAAGCATGATGACATCTCGTGTCATCCAACATGATGTTGAGAAATGCTTGGTACACGTAAAGAAACACAACAATAATTGGCAGTCCTAAACTGTTAACTTCTTTCATGTAATAATCAACAAAAAGATTGTTTGCAGTGAAAAAGCGAAAATAATTCTTTTATGTACCGATGACTTCAGCAGGCACAACTCCATTGAACTTCGCAAACCATCAGTCTGTAGCAGTCAGCCTTCAATATTTTTGATTTCGCAGCAAATAATTTTTTCCATTGAACACGAAGACATGGCCTTCCCGTTGTTGAACATGTGCTCTGCACGAATCCTTGAAGAACTTCTTGCATCAGATCTAGTTTGAATTGCTTCCATGCATTTTCGATGCCTATCAATTCATCAGTATACAACTCATGCTTAGTTCCCTTTTTATTTGAACTGCCACTCTATTCTTTCTCTACATCAGGAACAGATGATTGGATAATTCTCTCTGACGCAGCTCTGACCCAAAACATATAAAAACTTTGTGTTGCTTAAGCATCACATTCCATAGCTACTGTCCCTCCGAAGATGAGCTGCCCTTCTGTGCGCAATTATAAGAGCAGCAGTTGGCTTCGTAATACACCCTCTTATTCTTCGATATCTGTTTTTGAGACCCTATATGTCAGACGTCTATATCCTTCTTGTCCCCTTCACTTATTTCTCCATATGCAGTACATACTCCCCCGTAATTGATGCCATCCACGAACTCTTGGCTCGGGCCATCCCTCCCTTCAGGCGCAGATTCTTTTCTCTTCGAACAGCAACCGGGAACTCTCTCGTGCCTCCTCTTTCCAGCTCTCCTTCGTTACTAAAAGGAAAACGAAAAAAACGCAAGCACATCCTTCCACGTATATTGACACTACTTCATTTCCATATAAAGTCCCCATGTTAGAGTAGTCTCTTGCCATACACACATATTACATACATTCATATACATTCATTAGCACATAATCAACATCTTTAAAATGCACATAAGTGAATACATACATACTTATACTTAGGGTTTTGCAGGTACTTAGACTAGTGAACCAATCAAAAAGAATACTAGACACACATGCAATGGACCTACAGTCAAGGGTAGAGCTCACCGGTATTAGATGAGTTGCTAGTGTCGATCTTGGACGAGACACACATAAGAGTCATCTTTAATAGCGATTTAAGTTGGTGCTTGTGAATTTTTTTTTACAAGACTTTGCTTCGGATCACGACCACATCCATCCCCTCTGAACCTGTACATCCTCCGGATGTGCCAACCTGCATACATAACATCAAACACAAGCAAGGATCAAGTAGTCATAGCATATAAACAGAACTTAAAGAAAATTTTAACTTGATGCATGAAACCTGAAAATGCATTAGTCTTGCCATAGATTAAGAGAAGAAAGTAGACAAAAGCATCTCATACAACATATCAGAATACATTAATGCACTTAGACTAGAAATCACATGAGTAAATCGAAACTTCTTAGCTCTCTCGTTAACTCGACCCGGTCAGATCTAGTAGCCTATCCGAAGCATTTGCATATACCAGTCTTCACTAACTCGATTTATGAAACTCGCTTCTGGCTTCCCTATTGATCTTCCATCATCTAAACCCCATCAGACCTTTTCTTATTTTTCTCTTATTTTTGTTCTATTTTTCTTTATTTTCATTCTTTGACCCAGCTCAACCTTCATATTTTTGTTTATATTTTTATTTATTCTTTTTCTACACGTCGGCCTATGCCAAAATCGGATGCGACTCGTGGACCTGACCACCCGGACAGGTTTAGCCCACCCATCTACCGACCAGACATAGCGCACGATGCACAATGTCAGCCTCATACGAAATCAACGTCAGCTCGTGGCTCTAACCACCCGGTCAGAGTGACTCCACCCGCCTATCAACCCGTATGAGCGCATAACAACATGTAGGTCAGGCCATACGACACAACTAGCGTCAGCTCGTGGCCCTGATCACCCAACCAAGGTAGTCCCACCCGCCTGCTAGCTTATCGCAGCGCCCAACGGCACATACACGTACACATAAATAGCTGGCTGGTATAAGAATTCTTATTTTTTTTCAAGACATAATCTGTCTGAAGATCAAGTCAGATGAGAGATCAAGAGCAGAAGTCAAAGTGTCTCACTCATCAAGTGCTCATAAACACTAGTATATACAAATACTTAGTCTAGGTCTTCCCTTCACCTTCCTCGGTCTTGTTCTCGAAAGTTCTAGTCCATCTTCTAATCTTGCTCATATAATCCTGGTCCTTATACATTACATGTAATCTAATTAGTGGCACGAGATCTTTGGTCTACTTAATTTTCTTATTTATACGTTTCTATATGCATTATATGCTTAATCATGCAGTCTTTTTATATACACATATACAAGAGAGAAGAAAAAACTGAAGTGATAATATCTCACCAGTATGAAGTCAAAAGCCGCTTGAGCTTGTCGCATCCAATCTCCTCTTCTTGTTTCATTCTGAGTCGCTATCTTCAATGTATTGATTTGATTCCTGTGTCTTTCTTCAAATCAAAGCAAAAACATAAGATATATACATTCCTATTTACAAAAACATTCCTTTAAGCTTTATGGAATTTTATTGAAAAAGATTCTTCCTTCAATCTCACCTTCTTTAAAACATACTCACCAAAGAAACTGTGCTTGAAAAGAAGCCATCTCTGAACTGCATCAATCAAGGTAGCATTCTTAAATAAGTTAGATATGTGTACAAGCCACTTCATTTTCTTGTCCATCTCTTGGTGGCATGTTTGGCATACACAACTCTTGAAAAATTCAAAAATCCATGATTCAATCATTTGAGCATAGTTGCCTTTATTCACAACTCCCTCCAATGCATCATATGAAGATGCACACGATAAATGAGCACATGTATATAGATTTTTGAAATTTGGAGTGTTTAAAACATCATCAAACAAATCCATCATGCATATGTTTTGATCCATTTTAGGAATGAAATAATTTAAAAGGATTTCATCATTTCCATTATGATTATCCAATCTTTCTTCTTCATTGCCATTAAGGGTTTGAATACATTCATAAGATTTACACTCTAAATGGTGATGTTCATCATACTCTAAATGCAGTTTATACTCATACTTATCACTTAGACTGTCATGATTTTTTTTTACTTGAGTGCCACCAATTATAGAATCTGCTTCTATCTCTAATCTCTCCAAGAACTCCTCATCTTCTTCTTTTTCCAGATTCATTTGCCCATTATCATGAAGAAACTCAATATCATCACAATCAAGAAAATCTTGATCATCTAAATCACTAAATTCTTGCTTCTCCAAGTAAGATTCATTGGAAAATCTACATTCATCCATATTCTCCTGATCCTTTTCAAAGATATACATGTAATTTGATGTCAAATCAGTTTTCCAATTCAAGATGCCATCATCAGATTCTTTATCTATCTCAATTATTTCTTGTTTATTCTCTTTAGAGGATGTGTTTTTGCCACACTCTTCATACATTTCTTTGATCATTGAATCTTGCTCAAATACTTCATACCTGAATATCTCATCATAGACGCTTGGGTCAATTGAAACTTCATCCATCTGGTAACATTTATATATAGCTTCATCAATGCAAATATTTGACTCAACGGTTTCACATTCAATATCTTTTGATGCTATGCACACATCATATTTATCATACATCTCATTAAACGTTGTATCTTTCACTTCATGCTTGATTTCTTTGATATATGAACTCAACTCAACATGATCATTCTTAACATACATATCAATGTAAAGAGGAGTAATCAGTGGAGTATCCTCATCGCGCTCATGATCATTCATATGTCCTTCTTCATGGAGTACAATATCGTTCACATACATATCATTATATTGAAGCTCAATCAACAACTCATTCTTACACCTATAATTCAGATCACTCTCTTGTACCTCTAACGACTCATTTAATGTGGCATAACTCAAGAGTTTTTCACATTCTTGATCTTGATCTAAACAATCAGTAGGCTTAGCATCATGCTTTTCACCATCGGCATACATACCATTCTCTAGAGGACTCATAATTTACATGCCCTCCTGATTAGCATCATGCTCCCTTGCATTCTCTTCATACAAATTAGTCATTTGGCCATGATTCATATTTGAATCATATGCTTCAAGAGATGTTTCACTCTTAGATGGTATCAAATAGTTTCTCGAGCATTGCTTGGTTTCATCATTTAAGAAATCATTTTGTGCTTGATCTTCACATGGATTCACTAGATTATTTTGAATTATTTCATTTGCAATCTCTTTCTGATCACCTTGACTTCCCGTAGATATCTTTAAATCTTGGTTATTATCATATCTTGCCTCTTTGCTTGTTTGATTATCATCCCTTAGAAGTGAGGAGTCTATCAGATTATAGGAAGCCTCATGTTGTTTTCTTGGTGTGTTTTGATTATTTTTGTTTTGTTGTATGTTTGATGTTTGTTTGATTTTGTTTTGTTTAGCTTCCGTATATTCCTTTGCTTCTCCCATCTTTGGGATTTGTGCATATATAGTATTTGAAGATGTAATCAAAGTATCTACAGGCTCTTGGTACCTTGTAACCTTTGAGGTTATATCGATTGCACTTTGAGAAGTTTCTTCATACTTCCCATCATCACTATGTATGTTAAGCCCATGCATATCTACTTCATGCCCAAGTGGGGTCTCTACAACTTTATGGGCTTGAATGTTATCCACAGCTGGCAAAATGATTGGAGTCTGGTTATAATTTTCATCTACTTGAAGATCAGTTCTCCAATCATTCAGAAATTTCTCAATTGTTTGTTGTTTCTTCACATATCTCATCACAGCTTCATGGACGAGCATCCAATCCTCTGTGAGCCCCAAGTCGGAGTCTATATCTTGTAGAAGCGGAATTAGTTCTTCTCGGGCTTTAACATCAATTGTTCGAAGAAACAACGACACCCTTTCATGACTTATGCACCTCTTATCGTGCTCAGAAAGATCATCATATTGTCGCTCAAACTCTTCTTTGATCTCGAGAATCGGCTGGGTTTTGGGTATATGAACCCACCTCAAGAAAGATCTACGAGTTACTTTATCAAGATCCTCTAGCATAAACTGCTTGAGGAGTGTCGCTTTGTATTGGGACCATGTCGTTTGATTTATTCGCGTTATTTGGTCTCGCATGTCGTATCCCGACACATAGATAAAGTTTTCACATAATTCTTTTTCCGTCATCGGACTTAATCCGACACCTAGGTATTTGGCCTCGAGTTCATATTCTTTGCAGAACTTTGAGACATTCTTTCCATTGAAAAAGCCACACCGATTGACTAGACGTTCATGAAGTGATTGGATGGCTTTTTGACGCCTATCTTCTTCTTGAAAGCGTAGGAATTGAGCTAGGATATCTTCCATTTTGATTATGCTAATCTTTGTGGCTCTATAACTCACTCACCCCCTCCTTTCACGTCGGGTTCACCAAGTATGTCGTCGAGTTCGTATCAAGGAGGGTAGATTGAAGAATTATGGATACTTCTTACATATCACACTCTTTGGCTCTAAGAGAAAGCTTCAGAGTTGTGTCTTAAAATTTGCAAGAGAACCAATGCGAATGGATAAAGCCTTAAAATTACTTGTTCTAGAGAATGGTGTAGGCATGAAAGGCTCGATTGATGGATTAGTTCAATCACTACTAATACAGCACAGATAAGATGCTTGGGTCGAACTGACGTGATGAAAGAAAACAACACAAAATGTTAACTAACTCACTTTTGGAACTTGTTCTGAATGGCTTAATTGTTGGTTCCATTAACTATGCATTAGTCATGCATCAAAGCTTGGTAATACTTAGCGCAAGAAGAAGAGACACTAAAGCATAAAAACAAGTATGCTCGACAAACAACCACTCACGAGACATAAAAACCATTCCTTATTCTTGAGTTTATCATCAATGCATATCCATACCATGTGCCCCTATGCTAGAACAAGTTTGTATATATATATATATATATATATATATATATATATATATATATATATATATATATATATATATATATATATATATATATATATATATATATATATATATATATATATATATATATATTTAAAGAAAGCATCAAGTCGATGTAATAGTCGCAAGGCAATCGGTATTTAACATATGAGCTTTAAGAGTCCCAAACATACCATTGACAATGTGAACAATTCCATCTCAAATTCTATCAATGAGTCGGAACACACTTCATAGAACAAAACACAGAACACTCGAAGTCAGATAAGTCATGTCTCTCATATAATTCATAGAGATGGTTTATTTTCAAGAAGAATCATTCACATACCAGTCAAAGTCAAGCTTCCATACTTCACTGTAAGATCTCAAGACTTCGTTATTCTCTAACTCTATGGACACTGCCATACATTGACATAGTATTTAAAGCGCTGGCTACAGGTTTGTAAACTCGAAAAGAAGATAAGGACTGTTTCATTAACTACTGCTACATATATGCAAACAATGCAGTTCTCATGACCGAGATCTTCTTGCAACATTCGCAAATGATTTAGTCCGTTCTGAAAAAAATCTTAAGTGGAATAGTTTAACTACAGCTTATGCTCAAAGAAAGTAAAAACCACTTCCATTATTATAAACATTTCTTGATTTGCCTATACTGTTATATCTGTCTATATAGCTCTAGTCGTACAATTGCAAGTGCAATGCAGACATTCACAGCGCAAGAAAATTCTTCACTCTCCATAGCTTCATGAATCATATGATCATCTATTCATTCAAGTGAGGAATTATCATTCATTCAAATGAGCTTTTGTAAAGTATTCACTGATATCTGAAATGAAAAACATTCGATCAAAACTTTTTCATTTAGCGCAAATGTTGTTCTTTAAAAAAAAAGAAAAACAACACAGAAAAGGGAAAAAAAAAAAAGCATGATGACATCTCGTGTCATCCAACATGATGTTGAGAAATGCTTGGTACACGTAAAGAAACACAACAATAATTGGCAGTCCTAAACTGTTAACTTCTTTCATGTAATAATCAACAAAAAGATTGTTTGTAGTGAAAAAGCGAAAATAATTCTTTTATGTACCGATGACTTCAGCAGGCACAACTCCATTGAACTTCGCAAACCATCAGTCTGTAGCACTCAGCCTTCAATATTTTTGATTTCACAGCAAATAATTTTTTCCATTGAACACGAAGACATGGCCTTCCCGTTGTTGAACATGTGCTCTGCACGAATCCCTGAAGAACTTCTTGCATCAGATCTAGTTTGAATTGCTTCCATGCATTTTCGATGCCTATCAATTCATCAGTATACAACTCATGCTTAGTTCCCTTTTTATTTGAACTGCCACTCTATTCTTTCTCTACATCAGGAACAGATGATTGGATAATTCTCTCTGACGCAGCTCTGACCCAAAACATATAAAAACTTTGTGTCACTTAAGCATCACATTCCATAGCTACTGTCCCTCCGAAGATGAGCTGCCCTTCTGTGCGCAATTATAAGAGCAGCAGTTGGCTTCGTAATACACCCTCTTATTCTTCGATATCTATTTTTGAGACCCTGTATGTCAGACGTCTATATCCTTCTTGTCCCCTTCACTTATTTTTCCATATGCAGTACATACTCCCCCGTAATTGATGCCATCCACGAACTCTTGGCTCGGGCCATCCCTCCCTTTAGGCGCAGATTCTTTTCTCTTCGAACAGCAACCGGGAACTCTCTCGTGCCTCCTCCTTCCAGCTCTCCTTCGTTACTAAAAGAAAAACGAAAAAAACGCAAGCACATCCTTCCACGTATATTGACACTACTTCATTTCCATATAAAGTCCCCACGTTAGAGTAGTCTCTTGCCATACACACATATTACATACATTCATATACATTCATTAGCACATAATCAACATCTTTAAAATGCACATAAGTGAATACATACATACTTATACTTAGGGTTTTGCAGGTACTTAGACTAGTGAAGCAATCAAAAAGAATACTAGACACACATGCAATGGACCTACAGTCAAGGGTAGAGCTCACCGGTATTAGATGAGTTGCTAGTGTCGATCTTGGACGAGACACACATAAGAGTCATCTTTAATAGCGATTTAAGTTGGTGCTTGTGATTTTTTTTTTACAAGACTTCGCTTCGGATCACGACCACAACGTGCTACCGTGCGCAGCTCTGCAGGGGGGGGGAGGGAACCTCTCTCTCACACACACACATCACACACACACACCACATCAAATACGCGCACATACACACATTACATACACACACATCACATCATACACGCGCACATACACACATCACATACAAACACACACATCACATCATATACGCGCACATACACACACACATCACATCATACAATGCTGTAGGGACCCAAACCAAGCCATGGAATAGGCATGGACATGCTTCCAGCCGGACAATCAACATTCATGTAGTAGCATGGGCACATCAAGATCATCATACAGAACAGTACACGATGGCTTAATATCCCAAGCACGAGGAGGGTCTATTGAAAAAGAAGGAAAAACAGAAGAAAGTAAAGAGTAGGAGAAAGTACCTGCAAAGAAACATTAGGAGAAAAAACTTGAGCTCAACACTCATTTAAATACATACACAAGTGATTTCTAAACCACTCTTTTTAGTTTTAACTTTTAATCTACAACCACACTTTAATCTCCTTACTTTCACCACACTTTCCAGTTTAAACAGCGAGTCGTAACAAACGAGAACTATGTCGTAAAAAGAGAACACTCTCGTCAAAAATCAAGCAAATGGCAGCTTATGTTTGAGATTCCTTTATACCAGTATACATATATTACAAAAATGAGGTGAAAACATTTGATTTTTGACATTTTTTGTCATTTTCTCGTAAAAAAAGAGCTCAAAATGTAGTCAAAATTTCACTATAAAAGGCATATACATGTCCCAAAATGTATATGATAAGACATTGACATGTCCAAAATCTATATGATAGGACATTGACATGTCTAAAATCTATATAAAGAATGTAGAACTGAATAGTTCTTATACAAAAATAACATTTTAGACATATTTTTAATGGGTGGATATCTGATTGTTAGTCAAAATTGCTACAAAACATGGTTTCATTAACCAAACTACTTCGAGGCATTTACAAAAGCACTAAAAATGTCGGAGAGCTTCAATGCATCTCACAACTTTGTCGATCTATGTCTACACCCTCATCATCTGATGCACTTGATTCAGTCTCATATTGTTGAGAGCTCTCTTCTTCTTCTTCTATATCCACAAGAGCTCTATCTTTATCCACGTACATACCAAATTCTACAGGATCATGCACAACTCTTCTTGTTTGCCTATGATTTCCTGTACCACATACATCTGGAAGCTTTTGTTTTATCATGTTGATGGTTGCTTTCCTCAAGTGACCTGTTTTTGTCAAGGAAAAATCATAAACAAGAATATCTACATCATCCATTTTAAGAGTGGATGTGCTTCGAATATTCTTTTTCTTTTTTGAACCTGTTCGTTTAGTATCACACACCATTTCTAAGTTATATTTACCTGTGAATGCATTACTACTTTTAGTGTAATACCAATGCACCATCAAAGCCTCTATTCTTCTCTGATGAATATCTTTAGTTATCTCTAAAACCTTTGCAATCCAAAATGGTCTGGTAGCCTCATCACCATCAGCAAGAACTGCAATAAGTGTTCCAACATTTATCTCTATTAAATTTCCTTGCCATCTTGCTTCTGCCTGTTTTGTCATCCTTGGGCCTACATAAATATTTCTTTCTGGTGGATGTATAAAACTTTGAAGTGCATCTGCATTACATGCTTGGGCCACATTCACGGATCTTTGTGTACAAAAATCCCATGTGAATGGAACATCAACTGGCCAGTGACCTGCAATTGTATACTGTATAATCTCTTCTTGATGATTGAAAAAGTCCTCCCACCAAGATACATCTTGATCTCCAGCATATTTTTTTGCACGCTCAATATGTCTCTTCTTTTCAATGAGTGCATGCATCCAGCTTTTACTTTGATCAACCACATTTCCACATCTTTCTGTATTGTTTTTATCTTCATATGGTGATTGTTCTGCACCATACAGTGTTACAGTAGACAAATTAGGCACCTACAATAAGAATCTGCATCCCTCTTTAGGCTCCCACCTAAGAGAAGATGAATATTGCTTTGCAAATAAAAGGGTTATTTCATCAACCCTCCTCATCAAGAATACATGGTTGAAACTAATATTGTGCAATGGAGCCAAAACCTTAGCACTGTTATCAAGGTCCATTGAGCAAAAGTGCTTAAAGTCATAAATCTGTGTGAGGTGTTGAACTTCTGGTTTTGGAGTATATGCTTCTGAAATCAGCTCAGATAAAATCGGAAGAGTAAAAGCATTGTTACGTGCCAACTTCTTAGAGAAAGTACTGAACATTTGATCAATGTGATCATGAGTGTGGCCAACCAGAAGGAAATTTACCTTAACCTTCTGAAATACCTGTTTTTCAATAAGCATGCTTAAATATCCAAAGACTGTAGAATTTTTATTCTCTCTTGCAGTATTATCTAGTTGCAAATATAGAGTTGGTGGCAAAAGACCCTTCCATGATTGCAAAACACGATGAATGACAGTAACTGTAAGGTTTGGATCATTATGCACATTCGGATATGTGAAGAAAACCTTGGACATTACAGTTCCATTGTATACCAAAGCACCAACCAAATGCATTTGCATAAGGACTTCATCTCCAATGTCCTTAGGGATGCGATAAAAATGTGGCAAACAAGTTTTTTTTTATCCATACCATCGATCAACAAACACATATAACGCTCCGGATTTCTGAGTGCTTTACTTCGATGATGAATTGCTTTCTTTCTCTCTAAAGCTTGACTCTCACGATGGTTGTTAAGAAGGTTTTTAAAATTATTCTTTTCCTGTGGTGTTGTAGCCCCTTTTGCCATGTTTTTCAAAGTGGCGCAAACTGAACATTCACCCATTCTAACTTTACGAGGAATAGAAACATTGTTAAACTCTTCCTTCCATAATCGAGTAAAGTGACGATACAACACATACTTCTCATTTCTATTTTCCATGTCTTCTCTATATATTTGAAATACCTCTCGACGAGTAAAGTTATCTGACAAGTGCAACCTTCCAGTTGTAGACATAACCTCACAATGCAAGCTAAAATAGTTCATCATCCAATTCATTGCATGACGTCCAACAGATCCTTTGGTCCCAACATGGAACGTATCCAAAATGAGATCCCCATTTAAAAGCCCTTGTTGAACCCTATGTATTCTAAAATTTCCCACACCCATTGCAATTTTAAATGCAGCCCTACAGCATCGCATCCCTTGAATAAAGAAATATTCAAAACCAACACGTGTTACTGACATGTTATCCTCAATCATTTGCATGCGAGAAACAAGGTATATATCCTGCCTTTCACTATCTAAATGGAGGAATTTTTCTCTTAGGTGCTTTAGTTTCTTCATTCCTAAATTGTACAAACATTTCAAACCACAACAATGCTTCACAATATCCAATGCAATCTGTCTATCTGAAGTAAGAAATTTAAATCTTTTTTGACTTACTTCACGAGGCCTTCTTTTAAATCGTGGATTGAGCTTGCTTTGCTTTTTCGTTGCTCCACATGCACTTGAGTCAGAAGGGAGATCAATGGTTGGATCAGATGGGAGATCAAGAGGTGCATTTGGTTGAGCAGCATTGCATTGTGAATTGGATAACTTAAATGACTCAATAGAAAACATGGAATCATCAGCACGTCCTAAATCATAGGGATCATCACTTCTGTGGAAAGGGTCAATTGAGAACAATGAATCCGAAACTGTATCAATATGAGCAGAAGAAGTTGATGCCCAAGCATCCACTGAAAAGATTGAGCTCATCTTCACTGAGTTCACAGAAGACTGAAGATGAATGACCTTTTTAAATAAGTAGAAATCCGAGATCAAGTGAAGATGTCACATCAAATGTCACATCAAGAAGATATGAAATCAAAAGTTTATTAAAGTACATTAAATAACATTAAACATCAAATAACTTAATTACTCAAATATACACTAATAAGGGAACCAAAGATTTGATTCACTTTTGAAATGAGAAACACAGTTGATTTCTAATTAGATATGAGTCATTGAGTCTTAGCATTGTGAGTGAATCAAAATATATCCAAGTTGAGTTCCAACTGGATTATATATTAAAATTGTTTGTAGTAGTGCCATTGAAGACTATACAAGAAGAAATTTTAGCTTTGGTAAATAAGATTTCAAGGATTAGGTTTCATTGTAGTCTTGGCTAGATCTCAAAGAGGTAGATGAAAGTATATTAAAAAATAATTATGTGTAAAAGAGGTACACGGAATGTTTATTCATACATTGATTTTCCATTTCAGCAATGTGTTACAAGATAAATGTGAATATGAACTAAAGTGAGGAGGATAACACTATAAAGATGTCATTAATCTCCCATATTCAACACAACTTAGACTTGAACTGTAATTTCCATGCAAATGTATATAAATAGTTGCAAGGTTCTTTACTTGAATGTTTATTCATACATTAATTTTCCATTTCAACAATGTGTTACAAGATAAATGTGAATATGAACTAAAGTGAAGAGGATAACACTATAAAGATGTCATTAATCTCCCATATTCAACACAACTTAGACTTGATTTTCTCCCAAGCAAGAGATTCTAAGAAAAAATTTCTACATGAGATTAGACATCCTCATGTACATACCATACTCTAGCCATTGAAGTGTAATTTCCATGCAAATGTATATAAAGAGTTGCAAGGTTCTATGAATATTTCATTAAAGTGGCTCTGAAACAGCCTATTTGTGTGAGTGGTATTCCCTGGTTAGATTGGTTGACAGATATAGTTAGCAACTGGACTCATTTAGTTAGATCCAGTTAGTCTCTCGTTCAAGTTACCCAATTGCCTATAAATAGCAGAGGAGGAGATCATTCTCATTTTCAAAATCCACGAGCAAGAGAGAGCAACAGAGCACAGACAGCTATGGAGCACAGAGCTCAGCATACCAGCAAGGCAACTCTGATGGAGAAGAAGAATGTTGGCAAGAGTACCAAGAGGTAGACAAAATCATACCATAAAAAACGATTCCCTTTGTATGTTTGTGTAAAGAGTCTGCTTTCTAGGTTTTTATTTTTCTTAGCTCTAAAAATATAGATCCAATGAGGGTACAGCTCGATGCCTAGCATCGACTTTTAGGTGTAAGTCGATGCCAGGCATCGACTTGAGGCTGCAAGTCGATGCCAGGCATCGACTTGCAGGTGCAAGTCGATGCCAGGCATCGACTTGAGGCCTCAAGTCGATGCCAGGCATTGAATTTGTGTGCAAGTCGATGCCTGGCATCGAGTTGCAACCTCATGTCGATGCAAGGCATCGACTTGCCTGGCATTGAAGTTGGCCTTAAAGTCGATGCCAGGCATCGACTTTAGGGTGCAAAGTCAATGCCAGGCAGGTGGAAGTCGATGCTAGGCATCGACTTTTAGGTTCAAGTCGATGCCAGGCATCGACTTTTAAGTGCAAGTCGATGCCAAGCATCGACTTTATGTGCAAGTCGATGCTCGGCATCGACTTGGGGGTGCAAGTCGATGCGTGGCATCGACTTGCACCCTCAAGTCGATGCCGAGCATCGACTTGCACATAAAGTCGATGCCTGGCATCGACTTGCACTTAAAAGTCGATGCCTGGCATCAACTTGAACCTAAAAGTAGATGCCTAACATCGACTTGGGCCTTTGAAAACCACATTTACGTATGAGCTGATTATTCCAAGCGCCTTCAAGGATGCGGAGTCCAAGAGTGAGAGGCCCTTCAAGAAGGTGAGAGTCACCATGGGCTCTGGTGATCAGCAACCTGACAAAGGCATTGGTCACCAAGCAAAACCAAAGAAAATTATAGCATCCCTATCCTCTGAGAAGGCCAGCAACCCGCTAGGAATATCCTCAGGTGGACAGAGTAGCATCAAAATTCCCGAGGATGATACAACTATGAAGGATAGGTCGAGGGACGCTGAGGTCTTAAGGACAGATTGTCCACTACGGGACATGACAAATCTGGAGTGGTGTCTTCAGTATGTTGAAGAAAAGAATGCAGTCCTTCTTGTGTTCGCAGGGGCATATGGGACAGGAAAGATCACGACAACACAAGGTTTTCAGTATGGCCTTGTGTACAAACTGGATTATGAAGATGAGGATTCTGACAACCTCCTTTTCTTGGTAGAGACATCGAAAGGTTTGAGAAATGTTATATGCAAGATGGATTTCTTGTGCCCAGAGTGCTGTGTTCCAGATGGTCTAGCTGAGATATGCAGGGACTCAGTCAATCTTATCAAGGACTTGATGCCATGGATCCAGGGCAACGTCATGCCAACACAACAGAAGATGACAACCCCTGTAAAGGCAAGGGGTAAGCAGAGCGTGCAGAAAAAGTTTCAAAAGAAAAAGAAGAGAATTTCAGAAGAGGAGTCTTCTGACTCAAGCTCTAGCTCTGAGGATATAATTGTTGCACCTGGTGGAGAGCTTGCCTCGGGTGTTCTTGGTACTGAGCAGAACAAGATGAGGGAGGACATAGCTAAAAGAAAAGTTGTGAAGAAGGGGCAGTTGTTCCACTTGCCAATCATTATCATCCACAGGCCACCAATAGACCCAGTCACAGGGAGGAGGCCCCTTGAGATCAGGGAGCCACACAATTTGCACGTGCAGAATCTTAAGAAGAAAATGAAAATAAATCCTCATGCTACTGTTGTGCCATTCCTTGTCATGGTGGATCCGAATGAGTGCAGCTCTGTGGACGAGTTCAATGAGGGTTTGTTTGAGGATTATACTTATTATGTGATTGGAGGTTCACACTCTGCAGAGGCCCGTAGACAGCTAGTGAAGGAGCACCCTACCACAATTTTCTTTAGGTATGCAGAGTGTAAGATATATGCTGGTCTTACAACAGAGGAAGCCAAGCTTCTAGCTTGGGATCACAACAATGACAATGACTACAGGCAAAAAATGTCCTCCATAGAGAGAATTCGGTTCTTCCACCATGAATATGAAGATTGTCTTGTGAAGGAAGCTGGAAGAATACATCCCAATCTACGAAAGCAATGCCTTATTGAGGTTGGAATTGCACTGGATGAGAATAGAAAGTCTGATGCTTTGAGGAAATATGATCCATGGTTTCAACTGGCATTCAGATCAGGTGAGATCTGGGATCTACAGGATAAAATTTTCACAATGTGGGAGAACAAGGAGGTCAAGGGTCAGAAGCAACTAAAGTCGAGGCCAGACCCACAGGTTGATCTGAAGGTAAAGGGAAGGAAAGTTGACCTCTCAATTGAAGAGGCTCCTGAGGACATGAAGCTAACACCATGGAGGGCCCTTCAAGGAATCAAGGATGATACATTGATTATATCAACTTTGTCAAGGGTAATCTCCAAGGAGTTAAGCTTGGAGGAGATGGTGACTGAGCTCAATAAGTATGTATGTTATTCTCAGATCCT
This sequence comes from Ceratopteris richardii, assembly GCA_020310875.1. Lineage (NCBI taxonomy): Eukaryota > Viridiplantae > Streptophyta > Polypodiopsida > Polypodiales > Pteridaceae > Ceratopteris > Ceratopteris richardii. The sequence continues at coordinate 34,922,124 of CM035413.1, read as the reverse complement.
TTTTCCCTCCTCCCATGTTTCTGGTCTAACCTAGTCTCTTTTTTATTTTTCTGACTGTAGTCATAAAGTTTACATGAAGATTCAGGAGGTGATGATGAAGAGGCTGGGTTGCTTTTCTTGGACAGAGGTCCAAGCAGACTATCCAACCACATCATCGTACAAAGCTTTATCAGAATATTTCATCCTGTTTCGTGATTGGGTAGGTTCTCTTTCTGAGGTTGTGCCTCGTTTGCCATTAGGTTAGATGCCTTGATTCACCAAACCAATTTGATGCCAGGCTTTTAGTACGAATTCGATGCCTGGCATCAACTTACGGCTAAAGTCGATGCCTGGCAACGACGTGCAGCCAAAAGTCGATGCTTGGCATCGACTTGGGGGCATAAGTCGATGCCTGGCATCGACCTGCAGCATAAGTCGATGCCTGGCATCGACCTCGTGGCATAAGTCGATGCTAGGCATCGACTTATGTCCCAAAGTCGATGCCAGGCATCGACTTTCAGTAGAAAGTCGATGCCTGGCATCTACCCCCACACGAAATTGATGCCATGCATCGCTTCCTTATGTTCTGTTTGCTGTATTGAAGAGCTCATTTAATTGTCTTTCCACTCTTTTTTGCAAAAACCAAAGAAAAGTAAGTCTGCAGAGCTACTAGATGATTGCCCCCCTGCATTCCTGGCTCACATTCCAAGAGCAAGGCATGAGAAATCTAGGCTGAAAGCCAAGGAGATGGATTTTGATGATGAACCTGATCTGAAATGTTTCTCCAATCCCCTAGACCCCCTTAGGCCTGTATATTACAATGTATTCTGTAGTGATGTAAATAATATTTGTTCTGTTGTGCCTAGAAAACATTTCTCCCTTCTCATAGTGGACATACCCTATGGATTTAGGATGTTGGGATCAGTTAATGATGATGAACCCTTCAAACACCCTCAGATTCGGAAGATGGTCACTGATTTTGCAGAGTTGACTATGTCTCCTCTTTGGAGGATAGTAATTTTCCATAGCAGAGACCAGTCCTTCTCTGTTTCAACTGCTCTGAAGGCAAGATGTCATGCTATGGAGTGCCTCACGTGGTAAGTAATCTTCTTTCTATCTCCGTGGCTTTAATGATGCTCTCTGTGACTCATAGTTCTTGTTTGCAGGGTGAAGACAAACGTAAATCACACTCCTTTGCATAGGTTTGTGAGCTCCACTGAATGCATTACAGTTGGCTATTATGATGAAGTAAGCAAAAGGAGAGTCAGGGAGCATTGCAATGAGAATGGGATCTCAAATGTGCTCATGTTCCCAGCCGTTACCAAGAAACTTCGTCATGTAGCTGGGGACATGACATTGGTTAACCCCTATTAGAAGCCACAAAAACTCATAATGAGATTGCTTCAGCTATTCTCCAATGATGATGACTGGGTCCTAGACCTTTTTTCGGGCACAGGTAATTTCAATTTTCACAATTTTCATTATTCATGGTTGATTGACGCCTCTAAGTGGTTTTCTGTTGTTTCAGGAACGACTCTGGCTTGCTCCTTAAAGATGTTCAGGCACTGCATAGCTGTGGAGAAGGATGATGCTCAAGTGAGCTTCATTAGAATGAGAATCAATGGGCTGAATGAATGCCCAGATGAAGACCAAGAGGTTGGAAGGAAGCACATTGGAGACACGGAGAGATTCCAACCGGCTTCAAGGGAGCCTGTTCCCCCACTTGTAGATGAACTAGGGGACATGGCTGACCTTGAAGAGCCAATCTTGGAGCAAGAGAGGCAGGATATGTGTTCTAATGTTCAAGAGGATCCCAATATCCTTGAGCCTGAGGAAAGCTATGATCAGCTTCTATTGTAGATTCATATTACTCTTGTACTTACACAGGAAATGTAAAAAATCATTTTAATAGAAATATAATGTCGAGTTCTGCTTCCACTTTGTGTTCAGCTTGATTTATCTTGAGCATTTCTCTCATCATGTGTGAATGTTTCTTAGTATAATTTTTTTGATTATTATCTTCTCTTGGGAATGCTTTTGTGAAATGTATTTCATATTCTGTGAATATGGCCATGCATTCAATGAGGATCTTAACCATACAAAGGGGATGATCTTAATTGCCTTGTTAAAATGTTCCGATTTTTGCAACACATGTACTCTGATTTTCGAGTAACTTTTAATCAGCTATAATCTGTGCTTGTTGAGGTTATGGATGTAAGGAAGGAGCTTCCCGAACTCTTACTTGTACCTTCAACTCTAATCTATTGTCAAAGATCATGATGTGGGATTCTTGATCGGCTGAACAACTAGTTTTCATGGCAACAAGAATTTTATTATATCTATCTTGACTACTTGGGATATGAGATCAAGGTTCTAGTGACAATATTTACAAGCAAGAACAAGTGATGCTTTCTAGATATTGTAAAATGCTAACTTTATTGCTTGATATAATGGTCTTTAGGTAAAAAGGAAAAGAGAACATGTCTTTGTTCTCCTTTGTTGTGACTCAGTGTTTTTAACTTTTCTATTTTAATTACACTTAATTTCTACTCCTCTCTTTTCATCTTCACTAATTCTCTCCACTCTTTCTCTTAAAGAACTTTTTTCACTTTAAGTGCATCTTCTATTGAGACCATTCCTTAAATCTCTTTAGTTACACAACTTATATAAGCCATTCTTTTTCCTAGCACTCATATAGTCCACTAGTTATTTATCCATTTAATTAATCATTTTAATCTAATTAGCCTACATTTCTTATTTAAATAAATCATTTAATTTAAGCTTAGTTTAAGGGTTTAATTAATTAGAACCTTAGTATTTAAATACACATATTTAATTAAAGTAATTTTTAATGACATAGTTTAATGTTTAATACATAAATATGTAATTTATATATTAATGTTTTTAAATAGCATCTATTTTAACCCTTTAAAAATAGTAAAACCCTAGAAAAATCTACTTGGAACCCATCGGAAACCCATAAAATCCTTCTGAAACCCTACCATTAACTCATTATAAATCATCTAAACCCTTTGGCTTAACCATTAGCAACATACAATCTTTGAACTTATGAGACCCTAGGGTTAAATACCCATGAATCTTGCATGTATATACATAAAAATCATTAAATGTGAAATTAAGGGAAACCCTAATATGAACATATGTTCTGCATCATTATTCATACCTGTAAACACTTTCAAAAGTGGTTACATCAATCGAAAATAACTGATCAACAATGATATAAAAGGTTTGAGATCACCAATAAAGTTTTTGTTTCATTTTCTCTGGTCATCAACGGAAAGGTTGAAAACTTTCCGACAGCGCGGTGATGGCAAATTGGGATTTTCCTGTGCTGGTCCAGCCTGCCACCGGTTTGTATTGTAGTTATTATTTCTCTGTCCTCTGTAATTTCGATAGCCTTGTTGCTGGTTGTTTCTCATTTGAGGTGGTACACAATGATTGGCTGGCTGTCCTGGTTCCTGTATAATAACATTGATAGTTGCCGGTCCCTGTACTTTGGCATTGTATGCGCAGTTTTTGGTGGAGTGTCCGATAGTATTGCAAATAGCACAAAACCACTGATTAAGTGCACACGTGGCACTAGTATGGCCTGAATTCTTGCATGTGGTGCAGTATATCTGTCTGGTCGGGTCTTCTGCGATATTGTTATTTGCTTTTAACCACTCAAGATCTTCTGTAAATCCTCCAACCTTGTTTTCTAGTTGCAAAGCCATCGCAATCGCTGCATCTAGCGTCATAGCTCCTACACAAGGTATGATCATAATTTGTTGTAATTTGTGGAGTCAAACCATTGATAAACCATTGAGTGATAACGTCATCCGGCAGGTTGGCATGTGCTGGTGGTAATTGCCTCAAATGGGTTCTGAATAGAGTGGAATATTCCTGCACTGTTTGATTTATCTTCTGTCTATTGTTTTGCAGGTAGTCAAAAATTTCGGCTGGATTCTTCTTTAGCCTGAATCTTTGCAAAAATGCATCCCTTACTGCTTCATAGGTGCCGAAGTGGTTAATATCATATTCTGTAAGCCATCTGGCCGCTTCATTAACCAATGTAGGCTGGAAGACAATAGCTTTATACGCCGGATCAGGTGGATGGTTGAGCACTGCGTAACTTATCTCAAATGTGCATGCATGAGCATCTGGGTCATCCCTTGGAAATCCACCAAATTTAGTGTACGTTACTCCTGTTGGAGTCGACTTGGGTGGGCATAGTTGTTGTTGTTGTTGATGTTGTTGCTACTGCTGTTGTTGTTGTTGTTGTTGTTGCCCATTCATCATGCTGATGGTTGTGTTGTGACTATCTTCTGTATCCCGAAGCTGAATATCTGAACCGTCGAAGTTTGTATCATCAACCTGTGCACTTTCTGGTTCGATAATCTTGTTCAGTATGTTTCGAATCTCGGTTTCGAACAAGCTACCTTCCTTCTTGATATCAATGTAGGAAAGCTTACTCCCAATAGCGGCGAGTGAACTGAAGATTCACCAAGAAAGGGCAAATCGGCACTGGAAAACTGTGAACTTTTATCAACTAGTACCGGAGCAACACGGGAAGGTGTCGAATTTTCACCAAAACAAGGTGCTTTTTCTCCTTCACAGATTTCCTCGGCCAAGACGTTTCTTTTCATATACGAATTCGAATCTTGACCCAATGGTGTTAAATTAACTTCATGCTACGTCCTGGTAGATTCTGGAGTTACTATATCTTCGATAGAGTTTGCCGAAATCGCACCGAAATCTACTAGAGATGTAGTACTTCCATCGGAATATGAACGGAATCACTACTAATGTTCTTTACTTTCTTGTCAACTGGGTTAAACCTATCTGTGCTTCTACCTCCTGGAGGCATCCTTAGAAAATTAGGTACCCAAGGCTGTCGGTACTTGGATATGTTTCACCGGATCAAGTCACCAGCATGTATCATCTTTTATACTAATCACGTACTATTACTGTCGATTTACAATCTAGAGTCGCGTTACCATAATCGATTTGCAACAATCTGATCTATTGCCACCTTCCCACAGACGGCGCCAGTGTTAAACACTATTCTAACTGTCAGAAGTGCGTTTAAACGATTATTGGGTTCTTGGGAGTGGAAGGGGTCTGTAAGGACAGAGGCCCTATGCTTATTTCCCAAAATTAATCCACACCACAATATACCAACATTCAAAACTTCTATCAAGAATTGGTATACCCTTCTCAATCTTTACGGTTCATCATTCTAGCTCTTCCAAGGTCTACCAAACACACTGTACTAGACATTTAGTATCGTGATACCGAGCTACCTCAGATCCTTTTCTTCGAATACACACTACTGTAATATTAGGGACAATAACACTAGTTCAACCTTCACTGAATAGCGCTCACAGTCAAACAAACCGAAGACACAGAAGGACTCAACAGTTTCAGACACATAGTGTAGAAAGGCCAATACACACTTGAGATGACCCTTACCGTAGCCTAATCTCACCATACAAGTACATATCTCAATACTGAGGGCAACACAATCTTGTATAGTGTTTTTAGAAACACTACCACAGGTACACAAACTTCACCAAACAACTGGCAGAATATTCCAAGAAAGAGTAACACCATGATACGCGTAATTAACACAACAATCGCAGTAGATACCCACAAATGACTCACCTAGACAACAAGCTGGCGATCTACTGGATGTCGAGGAAACTCACAACAACCAGATATCGATAGACAACAGAACAGAATCAAGAACCATACACTACAGTATACTCAGAATGACTTCAACAACACTACAACAACGCTCAGTCAATCACCCAGACAGACAGTTTGGTGATTTCTCAGAACGTCCCCGAGCGTCTCTTTTCCATTGCTTTTTATAAAGATTACAAATGTCTATGTAACAACCTTTCACGCGTGCGAAAAAAGATTCAGTTATACAGTTGCCAATCCGGCGGCCGACTAACAAATAGAAGATCTTTTGAATTCTACAGGTTGTCATGGTGGCCATGTATCTTTAGTTGTTAAGAAGTATGGTGAGTCTCAAGAGATTTTACAAGAAGTTTCAATGACTGGGAAGAAGGCAAGACGTTTCTTTAAAAGAGATGTGAATAGTCAAGATGATGGGAAATGGGAGCTTTGGAAGGACCTCTGTTCAATTACAACAGACAATGATAGTCAGGTTGATCTCATTAACAAGCGAAAGAAGGTTTGGTCATCGTTCGATCAATTGTTACATTTGATGTGTTTGGTTCCCACTAATGCTTCACAATAAAAATTATTCCAAGTGACATTGAAGGAGTTTACACAGTCATTCATTTTATCTTGGTGAGAAAGCAACATTACACATTACATAGTAAGTTTCGCTTACATTTTTTTATTTCGTCTTAAACACTATGTGCATATCTTATTGACCAGATCATAGCATATTCTTTTTGCACATGGAGCATATTTTATGAATCAATATGGGTCACTCGACATTTTTAGTACACAAGGAATGGAGAAGTCACATTACAGGGCTAGAGGTGTTTACTTTAAAAACACTCGTCATGGGGGTGGTCTACTCCAATCAAACTATTTAGAAGAAATGTTCAATTGGTTTTTTCGTGCGACATTTGCTATAAAATATGTAATGGAACGAGCATGTGAGTCACGAATAGCAAAGATTACATGAAAGCTACAACATGATATTGCAAGAGAGAAGTGGATGTCATCGTCAGGACCCGTACATCATGCCCAATGGCGTGCACAAAGAATTCACGAGGGTTCTGCTTGGAAGTAGTTTCCAAAATCTTAAAATGCATTATTCTTTTCAAGGTTTTTATAACCCCTTTCACTTCAAATAAAATTTTACTCTTTTTGTGAATATACTTTTAATGTCTTAAAAATAATTCTTATCCATTTAAATGTGAACAGGACAATTCTTAAGTGAAAGCCTATAAGTAGAGGTGTCCTTCCTCATTTTACCACTTTACAAACTAAGAGAATGGCACGCACAAAGCAGACTGCTAGGAAGGATCATGTCGTCTACCCTAGCCATGTGCAAGGTACTCAGCTCCCAACATGGATGACACCCCACAAGAAGCATCGAACCACAAGCAACTCTTCCAGATGAAACTCGAGTGTAGGGACACTGTCCCGTAGCATTCCATCGTGGGGGGATGAAGCTTCACCAGAGAGATATGTATCCCAAGAAATAAATTATTCCCCTCCCCCATCTGATGATGAGTCCCTAGTCAGGACACCAATCAAGGCAAGGCCCAAACAACGAGGACATAGGCAAGTTGTAATTGAGACATCAAATTTATCGAGTTCGTCAGATGAAGAAAGTATAAATGAGCCACCATGGAACAATGATGATATCCCCGTGAACCATCGAGTAACGCAAGGAGGCAAGACACTCCCCCTAGGACAAGGACAAAGACCAACTGATGAAGAAAGAGAGCAACGTCGGGTAGAGGAAGTAAATGATGAGGCAGGACCATCTAGGCGTCCTCCAAGAAGAAAGAAGAACTACCAACCACGTCGTAGGCCACAACGACCACAAGCCAACATCCCCGAAATGCAAGAGCACCACAAAGGCGCAGAAAGCAAACCAGAGCTTTTGCAGAGATTCGACACTATCAAAAGTCTGTGGAGCTTCTTATTCCACGAAGGTCATTTGCAAGAGTTGTCAAGGAGGAGATCCAACGCTATTGCACTGGACTTTGTATCCAAGGGATAGCCATTGAAGCTCTCCAAGAAGCTGCAGAGGCGTATCTTATATCAATGTTGGAGGACTCTAACCTATGTGCCATCCATGCAAAGAGAGTGACAATACAACCTAAAGATTTGTAGCTAGCTAGGAGAATTAGAGGGAATAACCCTTAAAAAGAAATTGTACTCCCTTGTTTGGAGAACCTTTTGTATATCCCATATGATGAATATTTTGTAAATCCCAAATGATGAATATAATCTTTGTCTTCTCAGATTTGCTCTCCCAAGTGTTGTATCATTGATTTCTCTGTACTTGTTGTAAGTGGTAATGCTATTAATGCATTTCATGGCTTGGAAATGCCAAAAAAAGGGTTGCTAGAGAAACGTGGGAATAGGCCCTGCAAAAGTTTTGCAGGCCCTATCCCCGCGTTTCTATGGCAGCCCTTTTTTTGGCATTTCCAAGCCATGAAAACACATGCCATGTACATTGGGGCATATGATTGGCCTTGGCTATAGTGCACTGCATGCTAACCCCCTGATCAATAGCTAAACAATGTTTATGAACATACAGGTACTTATTTACTGCTGCATGCTTATATGCACCCAAAGGAGTGTTAACTTTCTCTAATTATTGCACATAAGAAGAATTCCACAATTCCCCAAGTGAAGGTGCTCATTGAGGGAGATATACTTGCAATATAGGTAAGGTAGTGCATAGGATGGCCTAGGAATGCAAAAAAAAAGGCCTGCCACAGAAACGCGGGGATGGGCCCTGCAAAACTTTTGCAGGGCCCATCCCCGCGTTTCTGTGGCAGGATTTTTTTTGGCATTCCTAGGCCTTTGCATGCATTTTGGGCAACACAAAATACAAGAAATAATGGAAAAGACTGATTAAACTGTGCAAAAGTTATGAGATTTTCAAACATAAAGATATAATAGATTGAATGCACATGGAAATTGGAAAAACAATAATTGGTATTATAAAGTTTTTACAATTGGCTCTTGGTCTTGAGCCTCTCCACTACATTCTTTCTTCTCTGAAAAGATAGTGGCAATTGGTCAGTCAAAACTGATTGGGATATTAACTAAGGGTCTGTCAATCCAAGACCTAAAGCTATTCCTATTTGCCCTAATATTTTTCCTCTAAAATTAACTCCTAGGGTAGTAAGGGCAAGGGACTTCCTAACTAGAAATATACAATTGGTCCCTTTCATTATTGTAGATAGGCACAAAACTTTGCTCAAGGCCTTCAGACACCAAGTCATGAAGTGTCCTTGAGGGGAAAAGTCCTTGTGGATTATGACAAAATCTTCCTTTGGAAATTTTCCAATGTATTGTGCCAAGGAAGAGCCATGGCCCCGGGAAACATCGTCACCACCACTCCTTGCTGCAAATTTATCCACTTCAATTGTTTCCTGCACATAGACAATCATAAAATTAAATAGATACATCTTGTATGAATATGAGACAACCATAAATGTCAGTAGAGACTTACATCTTGAAGCCTATCTTCATCCTCTGCTCTTCCCATTGCATCTAGTGGAATCGATGAATGGGCCATGCCACTTTGCTCTACAACAGGGGATGTTGGAATCTTCTTCTCCAAAATTTTTTCCCTTGCTGCGGCCAAATCTTCTTTAAGTGGCATCTTGGTTGGCATGGCTCAAAATCTCTTCACACACAAATGCAATGGTGTACGCAACTGAATCACCAAGTGGAATTGTTGCCTTTTCGATAGTGTCAAAAGTGTTGTCCATAGGGACATCCGAGGTTGAGCAGAAAATACTAAGGCATTCATCGAGGCGTAGACCAAATGCCTTCTCAATACCATGCAGAAACAAAAATTCCTCCCCATCGACAAGTACAACTGAAAACATTTCCATCTTCACCTATAGTAGAGTGGGTTCCATGGGGTCTAAGTTGGAGGGTGGATTGTTCTATGTACTGGCTTCATTTAATTTGTCCACTACTCCTTGAGGAAATTCTCTGGAAATTTTTTGACTCTCTTCTAATAAGTTGAGAGCTTCGGTCTGGGGTTCTTTCTTGTCATCTACAAAACCCCCAATAACAAGATGGGGTAGGTCCATGGGTGAAGGTTCGGGCTCCTCATTGACAAAAAAGATGGTTGTTGCTACGTAGGAAAGATATTTTCTTCCCATTTTCCTTTCTTATTTAATTGTTTAATTAAGGGCACTGTGTCATCTAACAGGTGCTCTGAAGCCTCAGCAATAGCCATGAAACGCTTTAAGCGCTTCGCAAACGCCTCATCTCCTTTATGAATGTAGAAAAGCAGGTCACAGGGGACCCATTTACACTCATATGCGGGAATATCTATGGCATATCTTAATATATAGAATTCCATAAAATCTGTGATCTCATCGATCACATCGGAGTTCATGGCTATTGTCCCTTCAAGATTAGGGACTCTACAGACTAGGTCATACAAATCCATACGACCATTGTAGTCTGTAGTATCTAAAATCTCCATGAATAGATCTCGGGGAGATTTCATGGGAGTGTAAGTGCTAGTAGCCATAGCTTGCACGCGAGAATTCTAGAGGCTTGTAGTTTGTGCTTTCTAGCTCTTTCAGAGTGCAAATGTGAGAAATGAGCACATAGAACCATTTTTATAGCAGTTTCAAGTTTTTAAACTGATTGAGCCCACTTTTAAAAGTATAGAAAAAAGTGCAAATTCAAAAAATGTGTTTCTGATGACGAAATAATGCACAGAAAAAACATGAGCAACCACAATTCAAAGTAGTGAACAGACTTTTTGACATTCCAAAAGTTTTGAAATTACCATTGTAGAGAAGAAGGTATATACAATATCTAACATGAATCAATTGTCCTACTTTTTACAAGGTTCTTGAAAGTGCAAAAACCATGAGATACAATGACTAGGGCCCAAGAAGTGACATTATCAAGTTGCAAAAGAACTATGAAAATGAGAGTTCTGTTCCATCTTTGCTCCAATCTATAGAGAATTTCATTTTGTATTCCATTGTTCTGCCCACTTGTAATCAATTTGCAAGAATATGAAGTCATTAAAGTAAAATAAACAATAATGAAAAGATTACTTTAACAAAAGCATGAAACATTTCTCACATTATGTCCTTGAATTTTGAATTTGGATTGTGTTCGTCCTTCAAACCCCATAATCATCAAGTGTTCTCTCAGATTAGCCAACATCCAATGATTATTCACTAAAATAGTTTTTGTTTCATTGTTGGGCAATCTAAGCTTTATTTCAAATGAATGCAAAGATCCTTATGAACTTTGAAATGGAATCCATTTGCCAAGTTTGCACATCCAACAATCATAGTAGAATCTGATGTATAATGAAGTATGGTGTTTCAAATATCCAAATCCTATACCTGTTCCACCTATTTTACAAATATATTTATCACCTTTTGTAATTCCTTCCATCAAACCCCAATTTTCACCAAGAAGACTTTCGACTTGCTCATATGTGATATCTTTACACATGAACATGGTGGAAGTCCCTTGGAATGAGAATCCTTGGAATAAATATACAAAACAATGAATGGGAAAAGACCAGTGCAAACCTACAGACCTAGAAACTTTTGTGAATTTCAAAGAGTTATGTATATCCATTACCATCTTTTGCTTCAAAGATGATACGGACCATATATCAAGTTTTGGCCACTCCAAGCTAAGAACAAAATGTACTTCAACTCTCTCTAACCTTCCAAAACCACTCATTGTAGAGGGTACAACATATCTATGTGTGTAAAAGAAAACTCTATCATGGTAAAGTTAAGCAGGAGATATATTTGGAAAGACTAGTGCACCAACATCTGCATGCAATGCCTGGAAAGTACCTGTAAGACTATGAAGTGGTTGCTCTTCCACCAAAGTAGAAGGAAATATATATGAAACAAACAAAAACATATCTAAATAGTTTAGAAATATATCCGACACAAGAAAACATAAAATATTTTAGAGTAATACTTACAATTCACAGGATATCTCATACTACTAGAGTTTTCAAGTTTCATAGTTGCCATTGTAAAAACATGTCATACAGTAGCAACCATCCCATTGTCTCTACGCTTCTTGAAGCCAAGTAACTTTCCCTTCCAATGAAGATCTAAGTTTCCAGGATCTCTAACTCGATGAGGCTCAACTCTAGAGGGTTGCATGTACACCCATGCACCTTTGGAGTACTCATGTGATAGCCACTATCCATCTGTGGCTTTGATATTGTGACATCTGAATGTGAGGATTTCATCTTTCGGTCACCTAGAAGCTTTAGATGTTGCCATTGAAGCTAAAGGTCTTCAAGCTACAACAGTAATTCGAGATAGGAGATGAAGGTAGGTTGGAGTGTAGAAATAGGAGCTTCAATGGTGTGATACAAAGCGAAAGTAGTGGGAAAAATGACTTTTTGGGACCTCGGTATGAAAATGTGAGGTTTACAAGGGAAATAACTCTTTTTTGAGTATTTTTGAAAAAACCCATTTTTTCAGCTCAAAACATGCACGGATTTTGAATTTGGGGTCAAAAAGAGTACTTTTGACCTAAAAAGTGATGGGGGGGTCCATTTTTAGGTGTTATGATGAGTTTTTTTTAACTTTTTAGAAATTTTGAATTTTTGGGCCCAACTGAGTTACGAGATTCCTTCTCTCTCTAGAGGCAGCTGATTAAATACGGGAGAAATATGTCCCCTCTCCCCCCTTCAACCTAGTATTTTATAGGGCATAGACTGTGGCCACCACCCCTTCTGATTGGTCCATCACTAATCACTCCTTAATCTAAAAGGCCCATTCAGGGTTCATTTTTTCTTCTAATGATCTCTACCCTGTCTTCCCAATTTCATTCTTTGGATGCATTCCAATGCTTCTACCTACACTTCTTCTCGGATTCCTTTTTCTTCTTCCTTATGTTTCTTGGTAGTGTTGAGTCGATTGAGCATTTCCTCAATGAGGGGTTCTTGATATAGTTTGACTCTGCATCCGCAAATGTAACTAGGGAGAACATCACCTTCTAGTGTAGCTAATTGAACTCCTCCACTAGTTGTGATCCTATTTATGATCATAGGTCCATAACCATGCTTCTCCAGCTTTCTTGCATGTTGTTTCAGGGTGTACACCAAAACTAAGTCTCTTGCTTTCAAGAGTTTATCCTTCACATGGGCATCAAAATATGCCTTTTGTCTTTTTTTAGCTGCATAAATCCCTAGGTAGCTCTCAGTCTCGTCTCACCTAGCCGTTCAAGATCAATGATCCTAGAAGAGAGTTCATGACCTGTCCACTCACATTCCTATGCTACTTTCAGTGTAGGTATCAAGAAGTCCAATGGTAGCAGTGCATTTTGGCCAAATACCATCTGAAAGGGTGTGGCTTGGAGTACCGTTTTATAGGCAACTTGATATGCCCAAAAAACATGGTGTAGTTGTTTGTCCCAATTAGAGCGTTTATTATTCACTAATTTTGTCAGCACATTGCATAGAATCTTATTTGTGCTTTTGGCTTGCCCATTAGCTTGTGGATGATAGGGGGTAGACTTCTTGTCACCAAGAACTCTTGAAGAAGATTTTCAATGACTTCATTCAAGAAGTGAGTGCCTCTATCACTTACCAGCTCTATCAGTAGCCCATATCTAGTGAACACATTCTCAAATAAAAACTTCGTTGTTGTTTGAACATCGTTCTTCATTGTGGCTTTCACTTCTACCCATTTGGTTAGATAATCTGTGGCCACAATGGTATATTCAGCATGTGAACTCTTAGCTGGGGGATTAATAGGACCTACAAAGTCTATTCCCCACTTAGAGAAGGCACGTCCATCCATCATGGGTTTCAATGGCATCTCATCTTTTCGTATGGGATATTGAGTTCACTGATAAACGTCACATCACTCCACATAGGTATGTGCATCCATGTGAAGGGTTGGCCACCACAAGCCTGCAAATAGGATTGCCTTAATCACATGGTCTGCTCCAAAGTGTCCTCCTACTACACTTTGGTGAGCAGTGTCCAAGATCTTTAGATATTCACTCTCATGGACACATAGTCTGAGATATCCATCTTTTCCATGCTTGAATAGATTATCACCAATGAGTGCATAATCCAGGGCCTCTTGTTCCAAGCTTCTTCTCCTAGAGAGGGTCATCTCTTGAGGGAATGTTTTCATCCTTAGGAAGGCTACAAATGGTTCACTCCAATCTGGGATTAAAGACACTTGGTATAGTGTAGCGTGCTCTACAATTGTTCTAATACAACAGACTGGGCATTCCTTACACAACTTATGGACATCGGCTAGTGCACTTTGAGTCTCCTTAGTTTATGTAGTGTTCTTTGTCTTGAATAGTGTTGCTTTAATGCACCCACATGTGCTAATTGCAACCATTTTGCTTACTCATCTTCTTCCACACAAAAAGCTAATATCCCTTGATCAGTATGCTTGTACATACTTCCTGCCATGATATGGTACTTTTGGGCCTCAACTACTTCCCTGTCTTGAGTGTTCATTACTGGGTGTTTGGGTCGAGATGTCAATACTGGCACTAATGTCTTCGCCCACTGCGGTACAACTTCTAAATTGAACAAGTAAGCATCCGGGAGATCATTTGATACTCCTTGTGGGGGCTCTCCAAATGTGAGCCTAGAGAGATGGTCTCCTCTCAAGTGAGTCTTACCTTTCCTCACCACTACCTCAAAGTCATATTCCATTAGCAAGAGGAACCATCTTACTAATATGCCTGTATTGCATGGCTTGTTTACCAAGTATAGTAGGGCTTGATGATTAGTAAAAAAATTAAACTTATTTGCAAGAAAATAGTGTCTAAACTTCTTAACTACATATACCATGCCTAATCCTTCCCATTCCGTGGTGGTATAGTTCCGTTCAGCTGCATTCAACTATCTAATAGCATAGGCAATCGGAAGATCCATATTACCTTCACCTGTAGGTTGTGCAAGTACACACCCAATAGCATAATTGGATGCATCTACATGAACATGAAAGGGCTTGTTCTAATCTGGTGTCGTCAAGATTGGTGCTGAACATAATCACCATTTAAGCTCATTGAAAGATTTCTCACATTCCTCGGTCCACTCAAAATTGGTCAAAAGTCCATACATCTCTATATCTACAACAACTCCTGCACCTTTTGCAAACATGGTTGCATTCATTTCAGGAATCTTCACATTTAAGGTGAACATCCTACCCACTTTGTTTCCTTTGGCAATCAATCGTCCATCCTGCTTGTACTCTTCTACATATAATCCATCAGCATTGAACCTGACTTGTAATCCTTGGTCAACTATTTGTCTAATAGAAACCAGATTCTTTGTTATATTTGGACCATGCAACACATCAGCAAGATGTTTTACCTTCCTGTCCTCCATAGACAATGCTATGTTTCCTGTATGCTCAATAGGATGCAATGTATCATCACCTGTTTCAACATATCCAGGAACTGGCATTTTCTGCAAACTACTAAACCGTTCTGCATGAATCGTCATGTGATTTGAAGCACCTGAATCAACATACCAGACATTATCATTCGATTTTGAAACATTAGTGTCAAGACATCGTATTCATCATGTGATGTTGAACCATAAACAACTTCTCAGAATCATCTGCACTTGTGGATGCATAGTTGTTTTGCTGCCTTTTGTTATTTTGATTCTTCAACCTGCAACCACGTTCAAAGTGTCTAGGTTTACCACAATTCCAACATCCTTTACTATCATTACCTCAATCATTTCTTTGAAAATTTTTGCGACCTCTTTGGCTCCCCCTGTCTCGAAACTGTCCTGTTCCTCCTGCATGATTCTATTGTTGACCTTGGTCTTGGTTACTGTTTCCTCTTCCACTTCCAAAACCTCTACCTCTGCCTCTTCCTCTGCTAGAGTAGAATACCTGCTCAGAACTCGGCTTTCCTTGGGAGTTTGAATCCTCACCAAGATTCTTTTCTTCAATAATCAGCATAGATACCAGATTAGCAAAATTCAGAATATTTTCCCTGGTCTGTATGGAAGTTCTGAACTACTTATATGCAGCTCCAAACCAGTACGTATGTACGTACGTACGAAGGCACACTTCCACCTTATCATCATCATCTACTTTCACGCCAATAGATGCAAGTGACACATATGCTTTTGATTTTTGATTCCATTCCTCACATGCTCTTAACTGGTATGCAGTCCGATTCCTTTCTGGTAACTGCAGAGCATTTTCATTCTCTCCTTCGATGTACTTCCAGTAGCCTTTTCCCATCAAGAAATTTGTCATTTTGAATCTCCAGGCATGGAAGCTGTTCTTGTCTAGCTTATCACTCATAAGCTGACTCATTCCATCTACGTTTGCCATTTCTACAACAACTCACAACACTACAAAACACTACAAGCACCACTTCTGCTTGAACACTATTGCACTATGATGTGATAGTTCGATCTTAGACAAACACAGTTTTTGTGTATCAACAGTACACGAAATCGCTTGAAATTTTAGATCTCAAATATATGAGTGTCGCCGAACACAACGCAAGTTACAATTTCTAAAACTGACTTGGTTTTTCTATGGGCCCCACCTTGCAGGCTCGAAATGGAGGTCGAGATGGCTCCGAAACTTCGATCTGACAAACGGAGGTTGTTTGTGAAATCGCATTTCTCCACACCTTGCCGCATAGTCTTCACCGTCGCCTTCTCCACGAGCTCTCTACAGCCACGCTGGCTCTGATATCATGTCATGAGGAAGGAGATAAGGAAGAGAGCTAACACACACACTCTCACTCTCAAGGGGAACACACACACAGATTGAGGCAAGGAAGAATGATCTTCTTCTTCTTCTTCTATTACATAAAAGGAAAGTACAAGAAAATGATATAAAACAAGAATACAACAAGTGCAATATATAAAGATCAATACATAAGGAAAAACCTAATGTCCGCGAATGAGTGAGCTGGCAAGAAACAAATGTGCCATCACTCTCGGTAGATAAATCTAATAAAGCTTAATGAAGTACCCCTAACATACACCGGCGTGACCACTATACATGTCAGAGAAACGAAAAACTGATACGTGTCATCTTGGATCATCACATGTTGAGCTTGATATCTCAAGAAATCTCTGCTTCCCGGTCACGGCTTTTCTGAAAGAGTTCTGCTGATACTGTCTTGAGTTCTTCAGTATTCTGCATGGCCAGGTCAGCCATTTCCTATCCTTTCTCTTCTACTAGAGCAAGGTCCGTGCATGTTTCTTCCAACAGATTTCTGAGAGCAACACGAGCATCTTCTTTATCTTGGACTAGTTGTTTCAATTGAGAGATTTCTGCCTCGTGAGCATCAAGAAGGACATTCTTTTCCTGCAACTCTGCAAGCATGCTGTCCGGTTGAGCAATCAAATTATCCATGTCTGCTAATTGTTCTTGGAGTTGTTGTAGCTGAATCTGTAGTGTGTGATTCTCTGCTTTGACTGCAATGGCTTCTTCCTAGAGTGGGGCAATGTCGGCTTCGAGTGAGTCAACTTTACCATGCAATACCTGCTGAATGTGCTGAGTGGCTAGCTTCATTTGTGGAGGCAATTGCTTGGAAAATTGGATTAGAAGCTGGCCCATCGATGCCAGTTATGTGAACATAACTTCTCGGGGAGGAAGAGAAGGAGGGCGTTGTGATGATGATGCAGAAAGTAGATGAGGGGAGGGTGGTGGAGAGTAATCGGGAGAAGATAATTGAGGTGTGAATGCTGCACGAATAGCAGTGGAGGGTTCACTGGAAAAAACAACAACATGATCAAAACTAGTAGTTGGTGGAGGAAGAGGGAGAAGAGTGGTGGGCACCAAAATGATTCCGGTCTCAATCGGATTACCTTCTAGAGCAGCTATAGTAGCAGCCCTAGCACTACCAGTCAGTTCCTTAATTGCATTTGCTTCGACAATGGCTGCAGGGGCTTGGACCATGACTGCATCTACTTTGGCTATAGCGGTTGGTGATGAAGGAGATTGAAAATCCGTATCCCCAATAACGGCTTTGATCTCCTTCATAGCCTCCACATCCAGGTGATGAGATTCTTCCCGTGATGAGACTTCTGCTACATCCTCCATGACAACATCTTGATCCGGCTGCTTGAGAGAAGAGGATGGGATGGAGGACTCGACTTGTAAGGAGGTTGTGGTATCATGGTAGACTTCTACGTCGTGGCATGCATTGGAGCCCTGTACCTAGCTTTTAGATGGGCTAAGGCGTCTGTGTTTACGACAAAAAAACTGAAGTAGGTCTTCATCATCATCATCGTCGACCATTCGTGCAGATTCTTCATGTAAGAGAAAAGGAGCGGTTGGAGGAGGTTGCGTGGCTTGTATCACCGGAAAGAGGAAGGTTAGGATATGGGGTAAGTGTGTGCGATGGATGTCATTCTTGGCGATTTTTTTTGTAACCGCTACGCATTCACGATGAATGCACCTAAAGAAAAATGCCGTGAAATTCACAAGCTCACGGGAAGCCGTATCTATCATGGAATAAAAGGGTCGGGATATACCATAGGTGCATTTTTGCAAATTTAGCACGACGACAAGGAATTATAGAGCACTACGCTCTGGTTCAGGGCAACAAAGGATGGCAAACTCATTAGATGAGTGTCGGGGAAACAGTTCCTTCATGGTGGCAAGAGGAAGGAGCGGTCCATTCTCGAATCCTTCTTGAGGGAGTTGGAATTCCTCAGAAAACGTATTGGGAGTGATCACTACGCGAGGGGTTAAACATGTAACCTGCCAACACTGATCTGTAGCAGGTGTGGCGACAATGGAAGGAATAATCTTCGCATCGAACGGATGACACTCCACTGAATGCCAAGGCAATTCAGCGAAGGTCAGCAATCCCCGAGCGTGCAAGTGCTCGCTCACATCTTGAGTGAGACCCGCACCGAAGGTTGCTATATTGGCCAGAGCTTCCGTGGTGCGCACAAGGATACACGAAAACATAGAGTACACAGAGGTCGTAAACACAAAATCACAATAGCGATTAAGAGTGGAAAGAACAAGATTAAACAGGAATACAAAAAAAATCAGGTGGCAAAAACCTACTCATAACGCAGAATTGGAGAGATATCCTTCATAAGTGCGGCATGCATGCATGAACAAAAGCAGTGACATAGAGGCGGCTATTAATCATGATTAGATCAGCAAAATAAAAGGATTACGGTTAGATGGTCAATCGAAACACGAGAAGTAGAAAAAGAAAGCAAGTAACAAGCGAAAAAGACAAAATTACCGAGTACACCTCAAGAGTTACTAGACTGCGGGTGATAGGGGTGGAGTTTGGATCCATTTATCACTTTTGGGAGAAGGAAAGCTGTTAAAATTGCCAATCGAAAAGTTGCAGGTCCCACTTGTTTAGCAATCCTGTATGGACGGAACCACGGTAACTTAAATTTTCCAGCAGATTTTTTAGCTTTAGTATTATAGAAGAGGACCAATTGGTTGACCGTAAACAAATGGGTTTTGAGAAAGTGATCATGAGTACAGGCTTGGCGTAGCTGAACTTCTTGAAGAATCATGAAGCTTTCCAAGCGTTGTTCATCCAATGATCAGAGAACATCCAATCAAAATGGAAAAGATTCTTTCGGCAACAATTTCTGAGATAAGGCTACTTGTAGGCTCGACACCACCACTTCCATTGGCACAATTACTTCCAAGCCATAAGCAAGTTTAAACGGAGTCGTCCCGGTTGCTACTTTGTACGTGGTCTGATAAGCCCACAAAACTGCAGGTAAGAATTGGTCCCATCGTTCCGGAAACTCCAAGATCAGTTTCAGAAGAATATTTAAGAGAGTCTTATTGGTACTCTCAGCCAGACCATTCGCTCGAGGATAATAAGGTGAGCTGAACTTATGCACAATCTGGAAAGTCTGAGTCAACACTCACATTAAGGTATTTGTAAAATGTGTACCTTGGTCCGTTACTATCTCCATAGGTAATCCATATCGAGGGAAGGCATCCTTCATCAAACATTTGGCCACTGAAACTAGTGTAGCAGAACGTAAAGCCCAAGCTTCCGCCCACCTAGTGGCATAATCTATACAAGTCAAAATATATCAGTTGTTGGTGAGGGTTGTTGGGGGTGAAATTAGGCCAATGAAATCTAAGCCCCACTTCTGAAAGGGCTCCAGAGGTAAGATATATTGAAGGGGAAAGAAGTGTCACTGCACGGGCTGTCCAGACCATTGACAGACATCACACTGCTGCACAAACTTAACAACATCTCTATACATTGTAGGCCACCATAGCCCACTTTGCAGGATTTTCCGATGAGTGAGATGAGCTCCGAGGTGTCCTCTAGTGGGTGATGCATGAGCCATGGCAATAACTGACGCCGCTTCATGGGGAGGGATACATCTAAGTAGAACACTAGTCTGATTTAAGTAATACAATTGACCCACAATCACCTAGAATCGTCGACTGTAGACTGCAATTTTCCGACGCAGAGCAGCGGGAGTATTAGGAGGGAGACAACCATTAGTGAGAAAAATCATTAACGTATCATAGTATGTAGGGGCAAGAGGAAGTTCTGCAGATTCTTCAGGACCTGTCTCGGTGATGTAAATAGCCGGTGTAGTGTCATCAACACCTGTCGGAGACTCACTGAAATCCAGTCGAGATAAAAAGTCTACCAAGACATGTGCTATACTAGGTCAGTGAATAACTTCATAATCAAACTCCTATAATAGTAAAACCCATCTTGCCAATCTACCACCTAAGTGTTGTTGGCAAACCAAATACACCAGTGTTGCATCATCCACATGAAAAGTGAATATTTGTCCCAGCAAGTAATGCCGGAACTTCTTAACAGAGTATACCACACTAAGACACTCTCGTTCTATCACGGAGTAATTCCTTTCGGTAGGAGCTAATCGACGGCTCACATAGTATACTGGTCAAAACCATTTGTTGGTTTGTTGCATCAGCACACTGCCAATCGCTATGTCAGACGCATCCACAAATACATGGAATGGACATTCCCAATCAGGTGGTTGCAGGATCGAGGCCTGCATCAAAAGGAACTTCAACCGATCAAATACTTGTTGACACTCATTAGTCCATTCATACTTTCATGGGGTGCTGGTCATAACTCGGTTAAGTGGCATCGCTAGATGAGCCAACCATCGTAAATGTCTGCCATGCCATCGGATCTGGCCAAGGAACTGCATAACTTCCTTTGGTGTCCGTGGGACCGGTGCCTCCAAAACTGGTGCTAGCTTATTAGGGTCTACTTGTATGCCTTGTTTGGAGATGATATGATTGAGCAACTTCCCATAGGAGACCACAAAAACCGATTTGGTAGGATTCAAACATAATCTATACTCCCGGCACTTTTCAAAACAGCACCGTAAATGATACAGGTGCGTCGAAGTATCACCGAACAATGAAAAATAATCCTAGTAGACTTGCATAAACGATGTCAGGTAAGGTGAGAACACTTCCTGCATACATCTTTGGAATGTACTCGGGGCATTTCGTAAACCAAACCACATTACAGTGCATGCATAGGCACCCCAGTTAGTGATGAAAAATCATCCAAATAGACTTGTATAAATGATGTCAGGTAAGGTGAGAACACTTCTTGCATACATCTTTGGAATGTGCTCGGGGCATTTCGTAAACCGAACCACATTATGGTGCATGCATAGACGCCCCAATTGGTGATGAGTGTTGTCTTCGGTATATCTTGTTCCGCCATCCTTACTTGATTGTATCCACTGTAGCCATCCAGGAAAGAATACATTTTGTGACCTGCAATCCTATCGAGCATTGTATCTAGAAAAGGAAGAGGGAACGAATCCGCTACGGTGGCTGCGTTAAGCTTCCGGTAGTCGACACAAATACGTAATTGTTTATTTTTCTTGGGTACTCTCACTATTGACGAGATCCACTATGCATGTTCAATGGGAACAATGAATCCAACCTTCAGTAAGCAATCTAGCTTTGCCTTTACCTCTGCCGCAAGCGAAGACATCTGAGAACTTGTGCAGGAGTTGCACCAAATCTTCTTGGAATTTATCTACTAATCCTGCCTTAATTTTTACTGGCCTCGGGTTGACCGTGTCACCCAAGTTGTATGTTACCAATTGATCCTCCGGTACATAAAACTATCGAGGCTTGGCCAAGTCATGAGCTGGCTCCAAGAGTTGTTGTAATGTCGATTCATCCATGGTTATATCAACATCTGCTTCTGCTTCTTCGATCAATGGTACGACCGTACAAGCTGTCAGACTCCAATTATTTGCTACCGAATGTAATTATACAGTACCTAATGCAATGAGGTCCTTATTTGTCTTGAGGAAGGCCTCCTCCTCATCATCAGATAACCCATCCAACATATGGACTAGCTGTGCTACATATGGGCGTGCATGTAAATCACAAGGTTGCATAGCATCCAATGTCACGACATATTTGTAGTGATTGTTCTTAAAACGTAACTCTTGAGCTGACCAATCCTACATGACTTTGGCTTGCTTTAGCCATGGTCGATTGAAGAGTAGGTTGTAGTCGAGGCTAGATTCAGGTAACTCCAGGACTAGAAAATTCATTTTAAATGCGGTTCCCTACAGAGTGATAGGAATATTACGCACCAGTCCCACCGGATGGACTTTGGATTGGTCCGTCATTCACACAAAGAACTACACTGGTTCAATTTGGATCCAACCCCGTTTCTTACAAAGTGCATCCGTTGCAAAATTCACTCCAGACCCTCCATCAATTAAAACTTGTGAGATCTTCTGGTTTTTATACCACACTATGATCAACGGTACCGTATGATCTACCGTAGGATCCATCTCGGGTTGTATGGTCGCAATTGCTGGAGTACATGAAGATCCGGGGCTGACTTGCTGTTGGTATTATTGTCTGTCACTAGGAACTAGGGCGAGTAACTATCCCAGAGGAAGTGTGATTGAGGCCTTAGATATAACATCCCAGACCTGGTCTGTTCGTGTTGTAGTCATGACCGACTCTAGTTGTGATTCTGATGTTACCGGAGCGGAGTTTTGTGCATTTGGTCTTGCATTTGGCAGAGGAGGCTGAGTTACCAGAACTGGGTCAGGGAACACTGTCGGCTCCTTAGTTGCCCATTGACTGGCCTTTGTGAAAATCCGTTATTTCTCATGAATGTTGGGCTCGAAAACTTGTGGTTGCAACTGTTTTCCTGATCTTGTTTCTACTGCGGCTGCTTGTGAATCAACCAGGGAAATATAAACCATATTAGTCATTAGGTTTTGTCTTTTCTTTTTTCTTTTGTCATACTATGCAGATTTTTTACAAAATCTACGATGCCCAACCTCGCCATAAAAATGACAACGAGGGGGTGGGAGAAAGGTTCCTTCAACCGATGTACCTGCATGCCATTAATTTTGATTGAAATTGTTGTTACGCTGGCCCCGCTACTTCCTATATCCCTGATGCTGGTTGGTCTGCAACTATGGCGGTACGTAATGGGTGGCTAGCTGACCCCACTCCTGTATTATGGTGTTTACTACCGCCCTACCCAGCACCTTTGCATTGTATGGACAAGTTTCTATTGAGTGCCTCGACGTATTACAAATGGCACAAAACATTTGGTTGAGTGCACAAGTGGAACTGGTGTGATTCGGATTCTTACACTTAATACAGTATATTTGTTTGGATGGATCCTCAGTCACATTCTTACTTGCTTTCAGCCATTCCAAGTCCTCCGTAAAGCCTCCAACTTTGTGCTCCAACTATAAGCCCATTGCAATGACAGCGGCTAGCGTCATTCCGCCCACACATCAAATTATCATAATCTGTTTTAACCGTGGATTCAAGCCATTGATAAACGATTGTCTTATGACATCATCGGGCAGGTTGGCATGCACCAGTGGTAGCTACCTCAAGTGAGTTGTGAACAGTGTTGCATACTCCTAGAAACTCTCGTATGGTTTCAAACGATTATTCTGCAAATAGTCAAAAATTTCTGCAGGGTTCTTCTTCAAACGAAACCTTTGCAGGAACCCGTCCCTCACATCATCATAATTACTGAAATGATTAATATCATATTCTGTCAACCACCTTGCTGCTTCATTAACCAGTGTGGTCGTAAACACGATGGCCTTGTATGCCGGATCTGGTGGATGGTTCAACTCTGTACTTATTTCGAATGTGCGAACATGTGCACAGGTCATCCCCCAGAAATCCATTGAATTTTGTATAAGTCACTACGGTTGGGACCGGTCGAGGTGGCTGTGGCTGTTGTTGTTGTTGTTGTTGGCCAAAAGAACTCATGGTTCTTGTATGCGTAAGTACTATTCCTTGTGTTTGACCACTTCCCGCTGCCAAATGCTCATCGAAGATGCCCAAACTGGCACCCAATTCAACCGCAGTGCCACAGGGATGATGCTGAGGTTTCATCAAAAAGTGCTCATTCTTCACCGAAAAACATAGATCCCTTACCCAAGAGCGTGGAGCCTTCAATGAAAAACGTGGATCCTTTACTAACAAATGTGGATCCTTCACATAAAGTAATGGATGTGCACCCGAAAACAATGAACTTGCACCGGAGAGAACCGAACGCTCACCGAAAAGCCATAAATGATCACTAATAGGTACTCGCCTATCTCCATGCTAGGTCGATGTACACCCAGTCACTAGTGAATTGTCTTCTGAACGTAAGGAAGTATCACCAGAACAGACCGGAGTGGTACTAGAACACACCGGAATTTCACCGGAATGGGTACCTGTTTTAGGCCGTGAACTGTCTTCTTCTGTACTTGCTTGTCCTTCACTTCTACTACCTAGGGGTGTTCCTAATACACTAGGGATTGTCCACGGATGTTGATCGCTTTTGTACTTTGGGTAGGACTCACCGGAACGAGTAACCGGCATATATCACTTCTTCAACTGGCAGTTACTATTCTCCATTGCTTGCCTTGAGTACTGATCTTCCCTTACTGATTATTCCAAATCTGTTTCCATATATAGCAAAGATGTGCTCAAACTCTACACCAAAAGTGGTTAGAGTGATCCCTTCTAGCAATCCTAGAGGTCTTTCCACATAGCCGTCAACCATCTGAAGCTTCATTCTAGTTGTTCTTAATGCGGGTTTACCCCATTGCTTCCACAAGGAGGTGGTTGCAATAGCAACACCGGCACCTAAATCTATAATTGGTTTGGTTGTGTAACCTTGGTAGGTGATCGGAAGATAAGTATTACCTTTCTCACCTTCGCTCATGTCCACTATTTTTTCTAGAGGTATTTTCTAGAACTTTCTGCTCAGATTTTGCTTTGGGCATATTGGAATCAGGTTCTGGAATTTGATCCTTTACATGATTCCATAGCTTCCGTTTTGCTTTGAGAAGATCTTCTACAGTGAGGTGACACTAAACTTTAGTGTTCTTCACGACATTAGTGTTTCTTGGAACCACTGAGTCTTCATTTCTTATCAATATTGTGGGAGCTCTAATCTGAAGAGATTCAGATTCCCATGGGCGTGTGAACTGTGGCAACTCATGTAAAGATTTGGATTCAAATCTTGAACTTTCCTTCTCTTGTTGCTCTACTTGGTCTCCATAAATAGATGGAATGTCTTATGGAAATTGATCATGAAGGTCATCAATCTCAAAAATAGGAGGGAAACATCCTTCTCCTTGGCCCATTTCTCTTCTTGTATTTCCCGCAAGAACTTTTGAGTGTGTTGTTCAATTGAAAAAGGTTCTCGGGTTCTGGAACATAGAATTTCTTTGGTGATGAGCTTTCTCTTTCAACAGTTGGTTGAGCATGTGGAGGTAAAGAAACTAGAGGTTTATTTACCAATTGCTCTAATCTATCTAGTAAGCCCTAGAAGTGCAAACTCAGTGTAATATCATTTGTCTGATTGAACGATTGATTGGCCTCAAACATAGCTTGAGCTAGCTCCATCATTTTTATGCACATTTTCATTCATTCAATCTCTAAATCTGCTTTAGGGTAGCTATTGTCTAGGTTTGCAGGTGTTGGCTCTTCTTGAAGTCGAGCCTGGTATGCCTTGAACATCATGTCCAAGCCTTCTGGGGTTGGATCTGCTAGAACACACCCTCGTTGTGGTGGTCTATTTACAATGGTTGGTGGGGTGGGATGAGGTGGTGTGGATGGAGTTTCAGCATGCGAGAGATTTTGAGAGGCAATATCTTCTACTTTTGTTTTTGCACCTTTCAGGCTTTCTTCTAGTTCAGATAACTTTTTGGTCCACATACGATTGGCCTTCTCCCTAGTATCCTTCCATGTTCTTGTTTTTCTCTTACTAGGCTCTCCTAATTCACTTGGCTCTGAGTGCTCAACTAGTTAAGCTTTTTGTAAGGCTTGTGCCATAGTAACTACATGTATAGGTGCCACATTATCGCTACTGGAACTTGAATCCCCAAAAGAGCCAACTACATTAACGGGTGTAACCTTTGGTGCACTAAAGGGATGTCCAAGGCAATCTCTTAGGAGCTGTTCTTTGCCACACTCAAGACAAACGACTTGTATTATGATGTTCTGCCCTTGTATTGCAGCTGGTGAATGGGATGGTTGTTGTCTTGGTATAGGATGAGGTTGGCTATATCCTCCATGTTCATACGGTCTCCTTGCTCCTCGTGGTTTTGGACATGAGTTATACCTAAGAACTTCTCTCCCTTGTTCTCTAGGAGGAAACCCGTATGTTCTACATTGGGGTGGTACAAACAATCGTAGCTATCTATTCATTGGATAGTCTTTGGTGTTGTATGTGAAGAGATGGATAGGTATGTGCTTGAAGATGAAGAGGTGTTGCCAAATCCTTGATCTACACCAGCCAAATGAACTCCAGGAGTATATGGTGGGCCCTTTTAGCTTGCCAATGGATGTATTAGACACCCTATGTACCTTGGAAGATCACTCTCAAAAAGATAGATCAAAACAGATAAGTTGGAGTTAGCTCAGAGTTGAAAACTTGCTATTCTTGGTTCATACACCTGTCTAGTGTTTTACATAATTCTCTGAGCACAGCAGCAATTAGCTCAATTCCTCTTTGGGAAGTCTAGGAAACTTAAAGAGCTAACTTTCAAGAGTAACCTCATCAAAAATAATGAACCACACACTGAGAATGAGTTTTAACAAGTGATGACATCATCCCGATTTTCACGGGCTGCTACAGAAATAGACCAGTGAGCAGAAAAATCAACATAACTCAAAGTTTAGAAATCCAATGATTATGAAAATTTGTATGGTTATACTAGACAGTAAGCTGAATCCAACAAAACTTAAATCACTGAATTTGGATAAGTACCCACTGAGAAATGGCTCTGACAAGATGAGTGAAAAAGTCGGGTACCTGACAGAGAAGTGAAGATGAACAGACCCTGTTGACTTCAAATGAACATAACTGAAGATTGCAACATCCAAATGACATGAAAATTTGTGCGCATATATTAGACTTATAGAGCTAACTTTACCAAGTTAAATCACTGAAAATGATGCACCAAGCTCAGAGAAAACATCTCTGCAAGCTGACTGAGAAAACTGAGAGTAATGGCAGTGAGTAGTACACTTCACAAGAACATGGAAAGATGAACTCAAATAATCATGAAAATGAAAGTATATTGCTTGTACAATACAATGACTTACTGATACATATGTGTGCCTTGTAATCACACCTTGATATGGCATAAAGCTCAGCTCTTGGAGGTCTTCACATAGGTCTCTCTAACCACGACTAAAACTGCCATCTATTTATAGTTGAGTTTGGGAGGCTAACTTCCCTCAATCACTCTCCAATCAATCAATGATTGATTTGATTCTCTACCTACCACAAATCACGAATTCGTGGCTCCTCTTTCCATTCTTGATCATGTGGGCTCAACCACTTAAGATTCTCTTACTTTTACATTAAGTAAACTCTTCAAAAGTTACAAGAGGTAGTTCATAAGTGAACTTTACATAGTCTTCTTTTTAAAGCTTCTTCTAAGACTTTGTGAGACTCAAGCCAAGACTTAGGCTTGTCATAGACTTGCTCCAACAGCTCCCCCTCAAGCCAAGTATGCTTGAGGTCTTCAATCTTCCAAGATTACCTGCAAACCAATCATAGGCTTGAATTTGCAAAGCTTTGTACCATCCAATGCTTTGGTTAGAATATCTGCACATTGTTGATGAGTGGACACATATGATATTTGAATCTCTTTGCATAGAACCTTCTCTCGTACATAGTGATAATGAACTTCAATATGTTTAGTCCTTGCATGAAAAATAGGATTAGCAGCCAAATGAATAGAACTCATATTGTCACCAAAAATAGTTGGAGTTCCAAACTCCAATCCAAGATCTTTGAACAATGTCTTCATCCACATAGCTTCTTGTGTAGCTATGGCAAGACCTCTATATTCAGCTTCAGTAGAAGAGAGAGCAACTGTGGGTTGCTTCTTGGATGACCATGAAATAAGCTTTGAACCTACAAAGGTAAGATAACATGAAGTGCTCCTTCTATCTTCCTTGGAGCCAGCCCAATCTGCATCAGAAAATAGCTTCAAACCTAAATCAGATACATAAGGATAATAAAGTCCTTCATTTATGGTTCCTTTGAGATACTTGAGAATCCTTTTGGCAACATCCATGTGTGGTTTCCTTGGTGTGTGCATAAATTGGCTTAGCACACTCACACTGTAACATATATCTACTCTTGTCAATGTGGCATAATTGAGACTACCCACTAGACTTTGATATGATGTGATGTCCTCTTTGAGTTCACCTTCATGTGAGCTCAATTTGTGATTGACCTCCATTGGAGTACCTGCAATCTTACAATCTTGCATCTTGAATTTTGCCAACATGTCCTTAATGTACTTTCTTTGAGTGAGAAACAAACCATGATCTTCGTAGACAACTTCCAAACCTAGGAAGTAGGTAAGTGAACCCAAATCACTTATCTTGAACTCTTCTCTCATCTGATCTTTGATCTTCTTCATACCATCTGCATCATTTCCTGTCAATATAATATCATCTACATATACACATAGGTAGATGATCTCAGAATTACTCTTTTTAATAAAGAGTGAAGGATCTGCCTTGCTTGGTTGAAAGCCTTTGTCCTGCAAGAATGAAACAAGCCTGAAATTCCAAGCTCTTGGAGCTTGCTTGAGACCATACAATGCTTTGTTAAGTTTACACACATAATCAAGATAAACTTGATTCTCAAAACCAGGTGGTTGTGCCATATATACCTCTTCTGTTATCCAACCGTTCAAGAATGCATTCTTTACATCTAGTTGAAGTATCTTCCAATTCTTGGAAGAGGCAATACTAAGCAAAACCCTAATAGTAGTCATCTTTGCCACAGGAGAGAAAGTCTCCTCATAATCAATTCCCTGAGTTTGTGCAAAGCCTTTTGCTACAAGCCTTGCCTTATACCTGTTAATTGAACCATCAGAATTCTTCTTGAGTTTATAGACCCATCTTGAGCCTATTACCTTCATGGATGAAGTCTTGGGCACCAAATCCCAAGTGTTGTTTTCCTCAAGTGCTTCGATCTCTTCCTTCATTGCATGCTTCCATTCTGTTTTTGCTTTGGCCTCTTCAAATGATGATGGCTCCTCTTGGTTTATGTCCTGTGCTATGTAGATAGAATGTTTAGTTACTAATGAGGTGTCAAACCCATACCTTTCTGGTTTTTTCTTTTCCCTCATAGATCTTCTTAGGCCATGATGTGATGATTCTGCCTCATGTCCAAGTTCCTGCAATTTTGCTTTACCTTTAGACTTCCATGCTTTGATCTTTTCCATGTGAGATTCTTCATCATCCTCTGAGGTGTCTTGTTCTTCAATCTTTGATTGTTCTCTACCAAGCTTTGGAAAATCTTCTTCAAGATCATATGGTAAATTGATCTTCCTGCATGAATCTTCATACCATGAATTGTTCTCATCAAAAACTACATCTCTGCTTACCAAGAATCCTTTGTTGGTAGGGTTGTATAACCTGTAGCCCTTTTGATTGTTGTCATATCCAATAAATACACACCTTTCTGCCTTTGGATCCATCTTGCCTCTAACCTGTGAAGGAACATGAGCAAAAGCAATACATCCAAAAATTTTACAATGATCTAAGCTTGGTCTTCTTCCATTCCAAGCCTCATATGGAGTCATCCCATCAAGGGATTTTGAAGGCAACCTGTTAATCAAGTAAGTGGCTGTAGATACAGCCTCAGCCCATAAGTAATTAGGTAAATGTTTTTCATTTAACATAGACCTTGCAGCTTCAACAATTGTCCTATTCCTCCTTTCTGCCACTCCATTTTGCTCAGGAGTGTACCTTGTAGTTACCTCTCTTTTGATTCCTCTTTCTTGAAGAAAAGAATCAAACTCATGGGAGAAGTATTCTCCCCCTCCATCTGACCTTAGCCTTTTTAGTGATTTACCTGTTTGATTCTCCACAAGAGCCAAATATCTTTTGAAACATGAAAAAACTTCATCTTTGTGTTTCATAAAGAATAGGATAGTCCATCTGCTGCAATCATCAATAAAGGAAACATAATACCTTGATCTAGATATTGAAGCTTCCTTGCTAGGTCCCCATACATCTGTATGAACCAACTCCAAGAGATCTCCATGCATATAACCTTTCTTCATGAATGGTAACCTGTGAGACTTTCCAAATTGACATGCACTACACTTATAAATCATATGTTGTTTTGACAAATTAGGAAGTCCAAGTACACTTTGGTCCCTGTAGATTTGCTTTAATGACCTTTCCCCAATATGTGCTAACCTTTTGTGCCATACTTCCAATTCTGTGAGTGTCTGACTACCATAATTAAAGAGAGCAATGTTTCTAGTGTCCTGTAATTCAAATGTGAACAATCTACCTATCTTTTCACCTTTTGCAATTCTTCTGAATCCTTGACTTGGATCTTCAACAAATGCTCCTACTTTTGTGAACCTGACTTGCAACCCTTTCTCTACTATCTGCCCAACACTTATCAAATTCTTTGTAATGGTAGGGACATAGAGTACCTTACTAAGTAGGTTGATGTTTCCATCAGGTGCTTTGACATTGCCTATTTTCTCCACAGGATGTTTTGTATCATCTCCTGTTTGTACCTCATGCTTATTCCTTGGATCTTCTAAATCTGATAGGAGTGCCACATTTCCTGCCACATGATTTGAACAACCTGAGTCTATGTAGAAAACATGCTCATCAGATTTACCTTGTGGCATAGCCATGTTCATGATCAATAATGAATCCTCTTTGTTTGAGTCTTCTGTGTAGTTATTGTAGTCTCTCCTTCCTTTGTAGCCTCCTTGATAGTTTGAATGATTGTAGTTGTTGTAGTTGCCATGGTAGTTGTTGAACCTTCCTCTTGAGTAGCCATAACTTCCTCTATTGTATCCTCTGCCTCTTTGATTCCTAGAATTCCTAAAGCAATTTTCAGTTGTATGATTAGTTAATCCACAAATAGAACATGAGTTGGAGTCTTGGGATCTCCCCCTGCCTTGTCTACCTCCTCTTCCTCTACCTCTGCCATGTCTTCCTCTACCTGCATAGTTAGCTTGATATGTACCTGCTTCATCATCCACTTTCTTTGCCTTTCCTTTGTTATCTTTAGACTTGCTTTTATTCGTGTATAAAGCTGAAGATTGATTACCTTTAGAGCTTTCTCCATTTTTGATAAGCTTTGCCTCTTGAGTAAGTAGTTGTCCAATGAGTGTGTTGAAATCAGGTACATGCATGTCCATGTACAAATCCATAGCTGTGGTGAATGCTTCCCACTTGTCATCTGCCTTCAAGCCATTGATGACCTGCCTTACAATTTGCTCTTCATCTATTACCTCTCCAATGCTTCCCAACTGATCCGCTATGTCCTTGAGCTTTGTGACAAAATCAGTCACATTTTGTTTGGGAGCCTTCTTGAGAGTTGTGAAATCCAGCCATAGTTGATGCTTCCTAGCTTTGGTACTTGAAGAAAAGAAAGCTTCAAGTGCATCCCACACTTCCTGAGATGTCTTACAACTTCTAATGTGAGGCAACAAAAAATCTGAGATAGAGTTGAGGAGGTAAGACCTTGCAAGTGCATCCTTGGAGCACCATGTGCTCAATCTTTCTTGCTCTTCTTGTGTTGGTTGACTTTTGTTCCTGAAACTTGGCATAACTTCATCTCCAGCCACATAACCATATAAACTTCTACCTTGGAGATAAGCTTCCATCCTTAATGACCAAGCTGAGTAGTTACCTCTGTCCAATTTGTCAATTGATGAAGGAAATCTATCTGCCATGTTGTCCAACCTTGCTCTGATACCACTGTGAAGAGATGGATAGGTATGTGCTTGAAGATGAAGAGGTGTTGCAAAATCCTTGATCTACACCAGCCAAATGAACTCCAGGAGTATATGGTGGGCCCTTTTAGCTTGCCAATGGATGTATTAGACACCCTATGTACCTTGGAAGATCACTCTCAAAAAGATAGATCAAAACAGATAAGTTGGAGTTAGCTCAGAGGTGAAAACTTGCTATTCTTGGTTCATACACCTGTCCAGTGTTTTACATAATTCTCTGAGCACAGCAGCAATTAGCTCAATTCCTCTTGGGGAAGTCTAGGAAACTTAAAGAGCTAACTTTCAAGAGTAACCTCATCAAAAATAATGAACCACACACTGAGAATGAGTTTTAACAAGTGATGACATCATCCCGATTTTCACGGGCTGCTACAGAAATAGACCAGTGAGCAGAAAAATCAACATAACTCAAACTGTAGAAATCGAATGATTATGAACATTTGTATGGTTATACTAGACAGTAAGCGGAATCCAACAAGACTTAAATCACTGAATTTGGATAAGTAACCACTGAGAAATGGCTCTGACAAGATGAGTGAAAAAGTCGGGTACCTGACAGAGAAGTGAAGATGAGTAGACCCTGTTGACTTCAAATGAACATAACTGAAGATTGCAACATCCAAATGACATGAAAATTTGTGAGGATATAGTAGACTTATAGAGCTAACTTTACCAAGTTAAATCACTGAAAATGATGCACCAAGCTCAGAGAAAACATCTCTGCAAGCTGACTGCGAAAACTGAGAGTAATGGCAGTGAGTAGTACACTTCACAAGAACATGGAAAGATGAACTCAAATAATCATGAAAATGAAAGTATATTGCTTGTACAATACAATGACTTACTGATACATATGTGTGCCTTGTAATCACACCTTGATATGGCATAAAGCTCAGCTCTTGGAGGTCTTCACATATGTCTCTCTAACCACGACTAAAACTGCCATCTATTTATAGTTGAGTTTGGGAGGCTAACTTCCCTCAATCACTCTCCAATCAATCAATGATTGATTTGATTCTCTACCTACCACAAATCACGAATTCGTGGCTCCTCTTTCCATTCTTGATCATGTGGGCTCAACCACTTAAGATTCTCTTACTTTTACATTAAGTAAACTCTTCAAAAGTTACAAGAGGTAGTTCACAAGTGAACTTTACATAGTCTTCTTTTTAAAGCTTCTTCTAAGACTTTGTGAGACTCAAGCCAATACTTAGGCTTGTCATAGACTTGCTCCAACATTTTAGTTGATGTACTTTTGCTTAGTGTAAGAGTACATGTTAGGGGCCTGAGTTGGTTGTCTATCATAAGGGTAAGGTTGTGATAACCCAAGTCTTTCTCTGGTGTCCACATGAGATGGATGATCTCCACCACAACATATGCAGCTTCCTAACATTGGCACTCTCAAGGAAGAGTTCTGGTAGTT
The DNA here is from genome assembly GCA_020310875.1 of Ceratopteris richardii. Classification (NCBI taxonomy): domain Eukaryota; kingdom Viridiplantae; phylum Streptophyta; class Polypodiopsida; order Polypodiales; family Pteridaceae; genus Ceratopteris; species Ceratopteris richardii. Next base: position 34,888,744 of record CM035413.1, on the reverse strand, counting down.
CCTTTATCCTTGTCCCCCTAATTTCTTGGTCACTAATGCTTCAACTTGCTCCACATAACTCAAACTAGAAGTCTCATTGCTCTTTGTATCCTCTATTCTGGTAGGATCTTGTGTGATTTGGAGATCCTCAGCTAAGTTGTCTTCCAAATCTATGTATTCTTGAAGACACTCACTCAGTGTTTGCAATCATTTAAGATTCTCAATGTTCCGTTGGTTAGACCTTCTAAAAATAAGGATATCATTTTCTGTTGAGAAGGTCTCTCTGTCATAGGGCATCAGTCTACATATTGATTAAATCTTCGTGCTGCATTTTTTACTGTCTCATTAGGAGCTTGTTTGAAACTATGTAGTAAGGATGCCGAATTGTGCTTGATCCCTCGCTTAGTGAATTCCCAAATAAATTCTTGAAAGACTCGTTCGATATTGCCAAAGGAGTTTGGATCCAAGGATTGAAACCAAGTTAAGGCTATTCCCGTGAGAGTTAGCCCAAAGGATTCATATTGTATGAAAAAGTCATCCACTTGCTCCGCCCACAACACCTGTTTGTATTTTGCAATGTGGTCAGGATCGCATTATGATGGGAAAAGCGGGTTTTACTGAGTGTATTCTAGCTCCTACACCTTGGGGTGGTTCTGCCCTAAAAGTGATTCTATTCATATTTTCCATTTCCTGGCTAGTTTGGCTCTGGGGATAAATTCCTGGCATGGTGAACTGTTCTTGTGGTATGTTGGGTATACTCCATTGGATCATTTGTTCTAACATTGCATTTCCCGTTCCTTGCTGGGTCTTGAGTGGGTTTTGTGAAGTAGTTGCCCGATCTCGAGGAGGGAATATAGACAAATCCATGTACTTTAATCTAGACCTCTCCGCTTCATCTAGGAAAATATCTCCTATGATTTTGGTCTAGGTATGTAACTCTAGATGGATTTTCTAGACCCGTGATCTCGTATATAGTTCTTGGACTGATGCTTACTCCTTGTTTCAATGAATCTATTTGTAGGAGTAGGTTTGATCCATGTACTAAGTATACATCCATCAGGTAGTCATCTTGGGGTATCTTGTCCGCTTGAAATACTTAAGTCATTACTGACTTTCCCCTAGGGGTAGTCACTGTATCTCCCCTGTTGTTTCTTCCAGAAGTGCCTTGTCCCTCTACCTCTCCTCTTTCATTAATATGATTAGGTTTTTCAGTTACTACATAGATCTGGACCATCTTGTCCATGTAAACTCCACCTTCATACTTGACAACTGGTCTTGGAACTATTTCAGATTCTGTAGTGTTCAGCATTCTTGCTACTGACCTGTTGTTGAGCCCATGAAAGTCATGTGGTCAAAGTTAATTGCAGTCAAAGTCAAAGGTCAAAGTCAACTGGTCAAAGTCAACAAGGTCAAGGTCAAAGTCAACAGGTGCAAAGTCGAAGTGCGTAAGTGCAGGTGTCAAAGTGCACAGGTAGTGCACAATGAATGGTCCACAAAGGGTAAATTGGAGAAAATAGGTTGCAGGTTGCAGAGGTACTTTCTCTAATTTCCCTAAGGTTCAAAGTGTGTTTTAAAGTGTTTTGGAAGGTTCAGGTGAACCCCCCTTATGGGCAAAAGTGAAGAATTAAAAGGAAATGTGAAGGCATGTGAAGCGGCAAAGTGTACGCACAGGTGAAAGTATGGCCCCCCATTAAAATTTTTGGTTTTAGACTAAAGTCACTACAGGACAAAACAGTGAGTAGTTGGCTTCCACTTGTGAGAGCAATCTTGGGACATCAAAGTGAGCACCAAGATTCACTTGCAGTTAGGAGCGTACGTGATCGGCACACTCAAATCAAGGAAGAACCATTCTTGGACCAAGGATAGAGTAAGCAAGAGGGCAGAGGCTAAGTGGAGCAAGAGAGGGAAGTGAAAGAGTCACCAGAGTACGTCGCACAGAAGTGGAAGTGCAAGGTGCATAGAGAGTGACCAAGGATTTTGGTGCAGAGGTGTGCTAAGCTAGAGTCCCCCAAGTATCTCAAGGTCCTTTGGTAGTGTACGCTTGCCGACAGCAGGTATTCACTCCTCCCCCCTTTGTGGAAGCTTGGTGCAAGGTGTGCACAAGGAGAAGCTTGAAGCAGGTGGAGGTCTGTTGCAGAGGAGGTCGGCAGCAAGAGGACATTGGAATCTTGGATATCTTGTAATTGGGCACTCTGTGGGATTGTGCACAGAGGTATTGGTGTATCTTGTATTTCAAACATTGTCCTTTTCTTATTGTAATCAAACGGCAGAAACTTCCAAGGTGTATTTTCTCTTTTGGTCTTTTCATTTTCTCCTACAAACCCTCAAACTCCTTCTTGTCAAAGAATCCCCCAACAAATTTGGCACGCACGGTGGGACATCCAAGGAGCTTTGAGCATAGGAGACTATATATTGCCATTGAAGGACAACATTCCAGTGTCGACAACATTACTCCAGTGGGCCAAAAGGTATATCCTTTTATCAAGTGTCTCATTTTTAAGTGGACTATGAATAGCTCATGACCGCGACCCGGTCACAAACCTTGAGAATCAAGTGCAAGCAGACAAGAAGAAAGACGAACCGAAGATCAACAAGTCCACTTTCATCGACTTCATCGGTAGGAAGCATGGCAGGGCAGGTGGACCTAGAAATCTTGCTCTCCAGGTTAAACATAAAATTCCCCTCCTTCAGAGGTTTAGCCCATGAAGACCCAGATGAGCACATTCGACGATTTCTTTCATTATGTAAGACTAGGGGACTAATGGGTAGGGAAGATGCTTTCTTGATACTCTTCCCCGCCACATTGGAGGGTCTGGCAGACAAGTGGTTTAGTCAGTTTGCCGAAAATCACTTTACCTCTTGGGATATGATGAAAGAGGCCTTTAAGAATCAATTTCAACAGGGCAACACGGCTGAAATCATTATAGAAGAATTGGAAAACTTGAAGTTGGGTCCAGGAGAGAAGTTCCCCGAATTCGTGACCAGGGCAAAAGCATTAATGGCCAAATTACCGGATCCACCACACGACTTCTTTGTCAAGAAGTGGTTAGCCAAACCTTTACCTGTGGTCACCCAATGCAATATAAAAGAGTTGGTGCTACCTACAGCCTCCATAGAGGAGTTCATCACCACGGCTACAAGACTGGAGCAAATAAGGCACCAATATGGGACAACTTCTTCACCACCAACATATGGTACAGAGATGGAGGATCCAGTGACCCAGCTGAGGAGGGAGTTGGAGGGCTTAAAGAGAAATAAGCCCTACAAAGAGGAGGAGACTGCTGTGGCTCAATTGAGAAGGGAGATTGAAGCACTCAAGCTTCAAAAGGAAGAGGAGGCCCAAGCAGAGGAATTAGCTCAGCTGCGACAGGAGTTGCAGGAGCTCAAAGGAGGGGGCATCAAGAGTGGTCTTTGGTGTTCCATGTGCAGCAAACAAGGGCATATAGTAAGTGAGTGTCCTCTGTTAAGTGTAACTTGCCAATTATGCAGGAAGATTGGCCATGAGGCCCATGAATGCCAATCAAGAGGAATGCCTGCAACGACATACTGGACCCAAGGAGGACCCCCAACAACCACAAATGTGATGGCTGCACAAAATCAAGGTAACAACTATAACCCTAGACAGAGAAATAATTTTGGAAATGGGCCTAGGAGGCCAATAATCTGTTTTAGGTGCGGAGAATGTGGGCACTACCAAAGTAGGTGCACCCTACCAGAGAATGCACCTCCTTGCAGGAACTGCCCTGAGGCCAGAGACCATTATACATATGGTTGTCCTAAGAATCAAGCCTCTTCATCAGGGCCCCATATCCAAATGATTTCTGTGAAGGAAGAAGAAATGGAAAATCAAGTTAAGGTGCCATCACCATCTACCAGGGTGGTGCAGTTAGAAGAAATTGACTCTTTTACTGTGCAGACAAGAAGCAAGGGGATGGCTCCAGTGGACATGGGTCAAGAATCATTGATTAATGGATTAAACAGAGACAAAGGTGTGTCAGAAGACCTAGCCACCACAAGTGCAGACACAAGGCAAAAGGAAAACTGCACAGGTACCAGTGATGCCATTGGACATGCATTCAGTAGGGCTCATGAGGAGTTGGATAAGTCAAATGGAGCCCAAGCTCCTAAGGAATCAGAAGCCTCCAGACTACTCAAGTCCATGAAAAAGGAGGTTAGTATTTTTTATTTAATAAAGATGGATGGGAAGTTCAGGTCAGAACTCTTGCAGATAATTGATGAAGCTTCCACTACAAGTTTGGTGGCAAAGACTGCTGTTGTACATGAAGGAAAAATTGTAAGGGAAGCACCCCTTACAGATTATAAAAGTCCTCGGCTGACAGTATCTATCAAGGGTCATGAATTTAAAGGAGTTATTGTGGATGGTGGTTCTGGCATTAACTTGATGCCTGAACATACAATGAAAAGAATTGGACGCCACCCTTCAAGGCCTGCAAATTTCACTGTCACTTTGGCAGATCAGAGCAAAGTAAGGCCCTTGGGAGTAATCCCAAAAGTTCCACTTGAAGTACAAGGTAATTTATTCATCCTGGATTTTGTGGTTTTAAGATTACCCCAGGTTGAAGCAGGATTTCCTCTCTTAATTGGACGACCATGGCTGAGGCACGCAAGTGTCATTCATGATTGGGGCAAGGATACTATGTGGGTACAAAAGAAAGGGCAGGAGCTGACACAGATTCATTTAGAAGAGGGCCCAGATAATCAAGGAAACACTAGCATGATGCAAGCAGTTGGCATTTGCATGGAAACAGGATCGGAGGATCAACCCCAAATAGATTTTGAGGAAGAAGAGGATATTCTAAATTGGCTCCATGCAGGCAACTCTTCCTCTTGTTTTGGAATTTTTCTTAATAATTGTTGTACAATTGAAGGTTATGATGAAGATAAGGAAAAAGTCCAGGTTGATGGATTGGGAGAGCCCATTACAAACCACAGAAGGGGCAGGAAGACAACCCTCAAATGCATTTTTGAGGAGGATATGACTACTACAGAAAATGAAGTTAATAAAGCTAAAGGCAAGGTAAAAGATTCTAGTGAAGAGTGTTCTTTTCCAATTCAAGAAATACCTGTAGGATGGATGCAGGATAAGGAAGAACAGATTGAAATCCAAAACACCCCGGCTTATGAAGCAATGCAAGAAAAGCTAGAAGACAAAGACAAGGAAGGAGAGGAGAAGGAGGATACTCTGGTAGAGAGAAATCCTGTCCAAGAAATACAATTAGGCAATCAAGACAATGATCGGCCAGTTTTGGTGGCCACTTGGTTGTGGAGCCACCCAGGGCTCCTTGAAAAGGTAAAATCATTCTTGACCAAATATATAGATGTTTTTGCTTGGCATTATAAAGACTTAGAAGGAGTGCCGGCAACTTATGGAGAGCATAGAATCCCTCTGGTTGATGGAGCAAAACCTATAAGAGGGAAGAGTTATAGACTTAACCCAAAATATGCTGAAGCTGTCTATGTGGAAATCCAGAAGATGGAGGATGCAGGAATCATCATTCCTGTAGAACACTCAGAGTGGCTCTCCCCTATGGTTATAGTACCAAAGAAGAATACTAATAAAATCAGAATTTGTGTTGATTTTAGAGCACTCAATAAGGTGACCATTCCAGATGGTTTCCCAATGCCTTTTGCAGAACAAGTCATTGAAGAAGTAGCTGGGCATGCCTTATATAGCTTTATGGATGGATTCAGTGGCTATAATCAAATATCAATACACCCAGAGGATCGAGAAAAGACTGCTTTTATCACACCTTGGGGAACATATGTGTATGTAAAAATGCCATTTGGGCTCAGAAATGCCCCAGCCACCTTTAACAGAACGGTCAATCTCATCTTTGGCCCCCTATTGCTGGAATCACTTAGAATCTTCATGGATGACTTCTCTTCGTTTTCAGGATCTCACAAAGAAACTCCTCTAGATTGTTTGGACCACCATCTGAGGCAGCTGCATAATGTTTTCAAAAGATGCAGAGAAACTAAGTTAAAGCTCAATCCAAACAAATGTCACTTTCTTGTGACAGAAGGAACTCTCTTAGGACATGTGGTGTCAGCTAAAGGTATGGCCCCAGATCCTGACAAAATCATTTCTATCTTAAAGTTGCCTAAACCTAAATCCCCTAAAGAGATCCAGAGTTTTTTGGGGCATACTGGATACCATAGAAGGTTTATTAAAATGTATGCAGAGATAGCTAGACCTCTGGCTAGACTTACAGGTAAGGAAGTACCTTTTAAATGGGAAGAAGAGGAAGAAAAAGCATATCAAACATTGCGGTCCAGGTTAGTGTCTGCTCCTATTTTGATCACACCTGAATGGTCAAGAATCTTTCATATACATGTAGATGCCAGTGCCTATGCAGTGGGGGCAGTTTTGACACAACCTAGTGAAGAATTTAAGATGGACAGACCAATTCAGTATGCTAGTAGAATTTTGACTAAGGCTGAAAGGAATTACAGCACTACTGAAAGGGAAGCCTTAGCAATGGTTTTTGCGGTCCAAAAATTTCGTCATTACTTGTTGGGAGTAAAATTCGTTATTATAACTGACCATCAACCTCTCAAGTACTTGCTCAACAAACCACAAGCCACTGGTAGAATATGGAGGTGGTTATTGTTATTCCAAGAGTTCGATTTTTCTGTGGTCCACAGACCAGGTAAAGAGAATGTTATGGCGGATCACCTTTCCAGAATCAACATGATGGAGCAAGTTAGTGGAATCAATGATGATTTTCCAGATGCTCATCTGTTTGCTGTCCAGGCCCAAGGTTGGTATTATGATATCAAGAATTTCATTAAAACAGGGATGTATCCAAAAACGGCTAGTGCTGTGCAAAGGAAGAGATTGCTACTCAAGAGCAGACCATACACCTTCCTTGAAGATAAATTATATAGAAAGGGAAAGGATGACAGACTTAGGCAGTGCTTGGAGGAAGAAGAAGTGAGGAAAGTCCTTCACTCTGCACATGAAGGACCAGGTGGTGGGCACCTTCCAGGGCATATTATGAGTCAGAGGATATTAGATGCTGGTCTATGGTGGCCTACTCTATTTAAGGATGCAGATGAATGGGGAAAGGCATGTGATGTTTGCCAGAGGTGTGGACCTAAGCCCACAACGCAAAGACATAACCCCTTGATTGTTTCCACTTCCTGGCAACCATTTGAAAAGTGGGGGCTGGATTTTGTAGGGCCCATCTATCCTCCGACAATTCCAAAAAGAGAGAAATATCTCTTGATAGCTACCGATTATGCGACCAAGTGGGCTGAAGCTATTGCTTCCCCCGACTGCACTGCCCAAACTGTTGCCGACTTCATTTATAGTAACATCATTTGCAGGTTTGGATGCCCATTTGAAATTTGTACAGATCAAGGTACACATTTTGTCAATAAGGTCCTGCAGGAGATTTTTAACAGGTATAGAATTCTACATAGGACTTCTTGTGCTTACTATCCAAGAGCCAATGGACAGGCTGAATCGACAAATAAAGTTTTGATCTCAATGTTAAGGAAGGAATGTATGTTACAACCCACTTCCTGGGGCATTGCTTATCAAGGTACCCTATGGGCATACAGGTTAGCTTACAAAGAGGCCACAGGATATTCTCCATTTCAACTGGTTTATGGAATATTGCCCATTGAGCCCTTTGAATTTTTACATGGCTCACCTAAGATAGCATACATGCAGGGCAAAAAAGACTGTGATGTCTCTCAGAGAATAGGGGCCCTACATAAAGTGGAGGAGATTCGTCTCCTAGCAACAAAACAATTGATCGAGACTCAGATGAAGAGGAAAGAGGCACATGATCGACACCTGTGGAACAACAACATTGAAGCAGGCATGTTGGTTCTTCTCCATAGACCTAACCTTCATACACAACTGAGAGGAAAATGGCTTCCAAATTGGGAAGGACCTTATAGAGTCAAAACAATGCTAAACTTGGGTGCTGTGGAATTAGAGACGCTGAAAGGAGAGGCCTTGCCACTGGTCAACATTTCAAGGTTGAAGGCCTATCATCAACACACTTAATGACGTATGGATCACCTGGAACTGTCAAATATGTCCAGGTTGTACACAACTTTCTCATCATATTTTGCTCAGTTTTAGTAGTTTTCCTTATCAATTTCATCCTTGTTATTGGTGTTTTAGAAAACCTAGAAGATATTTCACAACCACGGCCATGCAAACTCTTTTTTGGAAATTTTCTAGCAATTTTAGCATTTTTCTAGCAATTTTTATCCCTTTCCGATGTCTTTTTATTGCCCAATTTGAGGAATAAATGGAGGGTCTCTGTGGTCTGATGAAGGATTTTAGGCTCAACATGTAGAAAATTTCATCAGAATTTTTTCAGAATTTTTTTTAGAATTTTTGGCCAATTTTTGGCAATTTTTTCAGATTTTTCCTTGATTTTTCTCTAAATTGGGCTATTTAAAAACTCTATTAAAAAAAAAAAAAAAAAAAAAAAAAAAAAAAAAAATATATATATATATATATATATATATATATATATATATATATATATATATATATATATATATCTATATATATATATATATATATATCCCCCCGCCCCCCGCCCCCCCAACCCCCCCCCCCCCCCCCCCCCCCCCCCCCCCCCCCCCGCCCCCCCCCTCCATGCCTCATAGATCTTCTTAGGCCATGATGTGATGATTCTGCCTCATGTCCAAGTTCCTGCAATTTTGCTTTACCTTTAGACTTCCATGCTTTGATCTTTTCCATGTGAGATTCTTCATCATCCTCTGAGGTGTCTTGTTCTTCAATCTTTGATTGTTCTCTACCAAGCTTTGGAAAATCTTCTTCAAGATCATATGGTAAATTGATCTTCCTGCATGAATCTTCATACCATGAATTGTTCTCATCAAAAACTACATCTCTGCTTACCAAGAATCCTTTGTTGGTAGGGTTGTATAACCTGTAGCCCTTTTGATTGTTGTCATATCCAATAAATACACACCTTTCTGCCTTTGGATCCATCTTGCCTCTAACCTGTGAAGGAACATGAGCAAAAGCAATACATCCAAAAATTTTACAATGATCTAAGCTTGGTCTTCTTCCATTCCAAGCCTCATATGGAGTCATCCCATCAAGGGATTTTGAAGGCAAACTGTTAATCAAGTAAGTGGCTGTAGATACAGCCTCAGCCCATAAGTAATTAGGTAAATGTTTTTCATTTAACATAGACCTTGCAGCTTCAACAATTGTCCTATTCCTCCTTTCTGCCACTCCATTTTGCTCAGGAGTGTACCTTGTAGTTACCTCTCTTTTGATTCCTCTTTCTTGAAGAAAAGAATCAAACTCATGGGAGAAGTATTCTCCCCCTCCATCTGACCTTAGCCTTTTTAGTGATTTACCTGTTTGATTCTCCACAAGAGCCAAATATCTTTTGAAACATGAAAAAACTTCATCTTTGTGTTTCATAAAGAATAGGATAGTCCATCTGCTGCAATCATCAATAAAGGAAACATAATACCTTGATCCAGATATTGAAGCTTCCTTGCTAGGTCCCCATACATCTGTATGAACCAACTCCAAGAGATCTCCATGCATATAACCTTTCTTCATGAATGGTAACCTGTGAGACTTTCCAAATTGACATGCACTACACTTATAAATCATATGTTGTTTTGACAAATTAGGAAGTCCAAGTACACTTTGGTCCCTGTAGATTTGCTTTAATGACCTTTCCCCAATATGTGCTAACCTTTTGTGCCATACTTCCAATTCTGTGAGTGTCTGACTACCATAATTAAAGAGAGCAATGTTTCTAGTGTCCTGTAATTCAAATGTGAACAATCTACCTATCTTTTCACCTTTTGCAATTCTTCTGAATCCTTGACTTGGATCTTCAACAAATGCTCCTACTTTTGTGAACCTGACTTGCAACCCTTTCTCTACTATCTGCCCAACACTTATCAAATTCTTTGTAATGGTAGGGACATAGAGTACCTTACTAAGTAGGTTGATGTTTCCATCAGGTGCTTTGACATTGCCTATTTTCTCCACAGGATGTTTTGTATCATCTCCAGTTTGTACCTCATGCTTATTCCTTGGATCTTCTAAATCTGATAGGAGTGCCACATTTCCTGCCACATGATTTGAACAACCTGAGTCTATGTAGAAAACATGCTCATCAGATTTACCTTGTGGCATAGCCATGTTCATGATCAATAATGAATCCTCTTTGTTTGAGTCTTCTGTGTAGTTATTGTAGTCTCTCCTTCCTTTGTAGCCTCCTTGATAGTTTGAATGATTGTAGTTGTTGTAGTTGCCATGGTAGTTGTTGAACCTTCCTCTTGAGTAGCCATAACTTCCTCTATTGTATCCTCTGCCTCTTTGATTCCTAGAATTCCTAAAGCAATTTTCAGTTGTATGATTAGTTAATCCACAAATAGAACATGAGTTGGAGTCTTGGGATCTCCCCCTGCCTTGTCTACCTCCTCTTCCTCTACCTCTGCCATGTCTTCCTCTACCTGCATAGTTAGCTTGATATGTACCTGCTTCATCATCCACTTTCTTTGCCTTTCCTTTGTTATCTTTAGACTTGCTTTTATTCGTGTATAAAGCTGAAGATTGATTACCTTTAGAGCTTTCTCCATTTTTGATAAGCTTTGCCTCTTGAGTAAGTAGTTGTCCAATGAGTGTGTTGAAATCAGGTACATGCATGTCCATGTACAAATCCATAGCTGTGGTGAATGCTTCCCACTTGTCATCTGCCTTCAAGCCATTGATGACCTGCCTTACAATTTGCTCTTCATCTATTACCTCTCCAATGCTTCCCAACTGATCCGCTATGTCCTTGAGCTTTGTGACAAAATCAGTCACATTTTGTTTGGGAGCCTTCTTGAGAGTTGTGAAATCCAGCCATAGTTGATGCTTCCTAGCTTTGGTACTTGAAGAAAAGAAAGCTTCAAGTGCATCCCACACTTCCTGAGATGTCTTACAACTTCTAATGTGAGGCAACAAAAAATCTGAGATAGAGTTGAGGAGGTAAGACCTTGCAAGTGCATCCTTGGAGCACCATGTGCTCAATCTTTCTTGCTCTTCTTGTGTTGGTTGACTTTTGTTCCTGAAACTTGGCATAACTTCATCTCCAGCCACATAACCATATAAACTTCTACCTTGGAGATAAGCTTCCATCCTTAATGACCAAGCTGAGTAGTTACCTCTGTCCAATTTGTCAATTGATGAAGGAAATCTATCTGCCATGTTGTCCAACCTTGCTCTGATACCACTGTGAAGAGATGGATAGGTATGTGCTTGAAGATGAAGAGGTGTTGCAAAATCCTTGATCTACACCAGCCAAATGAACTCCAGGAGTATATGGTGGGCCCTTTTAGCTTGCCAATGGATGTATTAGACACCCTATGTACCTTGGAAGATCACTCTCAAAAAGATAGATCAAAACAGATAAGTTGGAGTTAGCTCAGAGGTGAAAACTTGCTATTCTTGGTTCATACACCTGTCCAGTGTTTTACATAATTCTCTGAGCACAGCAGCAATTAGCTCAATTCCTCTTGGGGAAGTCTAGGAAACTTAAAGAGCTAACTTTCAAGAGTAACCTCATCAAAAATAATGAACCACACACTGAGAATGAGTTTTAACAAGTGATGACATCATCCCGATTTTCACGGGCTGCTACAGAAATAGACCAGTGAGCAGAAAAATCAACATAACTCAAACTGTAGAAATCGAATGATTATGAACATTTGTATGGTTATACTAGACAGTAAGCGGAATCCAACAAGACTTAAATCACTGAATTTGGATAAGTAACCACTGAGAAATGGCTCTGACAAGATGAGTGAAAAAGTCGGGTACCTGACAGAGAAGTGAAGATGAACAGACCCTGTTGACTTCAAATGAACATAACTGAAGATTGCAACATCCAAATGACATGAAAATTTGTGAGGATATAGTAGACTTATAGAGCTAACTTTACCAAGTTAAATCACTGAAAATGATGCACCAAGCTCAGAGAAAACATCTCTGCAAGCTGACTGCGAAAACTGAGAGTAATGGCAGTGAGTAGTACACTTCACAAGAACATGGAAAGATGAACTCAAATAATCATGAAAATGAAAGTATATTGCTTGTACAATACAATGACTTACTGATACATATGTGTGCCTTGTAATCACACCTTGATATGGCATAAAGCTCAGCTCTTGGAGGTCTTCACATATGTCTCTCTAACCACGACTAAAACTGCCATCTATTTATAGTTGAGTTTGGGAGGCTAACTTCCCTCAATCACTCTCCAATCAATCAATGATTGATTTGATTCTCTACCTACCACAAATCACGAATTCGTGGCTCCTCTTTCCATTCTTGATCATGTGGGCTCAACCACTTAAGATTCTCTTACTTTTACATTAAGTAAACTCTTCAAAAGTTACAAGAGGTAGTTCACAAGTGAACTTTACATAGTCTTCTTTTTAAAGCTTCTTCTAAGACTTTGTGAGACTCAAGCCAATACTTAGGCTTGTCATAGACTTGCTCCAACATTTTAGTTGATGTACTTTTGCTTAGTGTAAGAGTACATGTTAGGGGCCTGAGTTGGTTGTCTATCATAAGGGTAAGGTTGTGATAACCCAAGTCTTTCTCTGGTGTCCACATGAGATGGATGATCTCCACCACAACATATGCAGCTTCCTAACATTGGCACTCTCAAGGAAGAGTTCTGGTAGTTCCTTTATCCTTGTCCCCCTAATTTCTTGGTCACTAATGCTTCAACTTGCTCCACATAACTCAAACTAGAAGTCTCATTGCTCTTTGTATCCTCTATTCTGGTAGGATCTTGTGTGATTTGGAGATCCTCAGCTAAGTTGTCTTCCAAATCTATGTATTCTTGAAGACACTCACTCAGTGTTTGCAATCATTTAAGATTCTCAATGTTCCGTTGGTTAGACCTTCTAAAAATAAGGATATCATTTTCTGTTGAGAAGGTCTCTCTGTCATAGGGCATCAGTCTACATATTGATTAAATCTTCGTGCTGCATTTTTTACTGTCTCATTAGGAGCTTGTTTGAAACTATGTAGTAAGGATGCCGAATTGTGCTTGATCCCTCGCTTAGTGAATTCCCAAATAAATTCTTGAAAGACTCGTTCGATATTGCCAAAGGAGTTTGGATCCAAGGATTGAAACCAAGTTAAGGCTATTCCCGTGAGAGTTAGCCCAAAGGATTCATATTGTATGAAAAAGTCATCCACTTGCTCCGCCCACAACACCTGTTTGTATTTTGCAATGTGGTCAGGATCGCATTATGATGGGAAAAGCGGGTTTTACTGAGTGTATTCTAGCTCCTACACCTTGGGGTGGTTCTGCCCTAAAAGTGATTCTATTCATATTTTCCATTTCCTGGCTAGTTTGGCTCTGGGGATAAATTCCTGGCATGGTGAACTGTTCTTGTGGTATGTTGGGTATACTCCATTGGATCATTTGTTCTAACATTGCATTTCCCGTTCCTTGCTGGGTCTTGAGTGGGTTTTGTGAAGTAGTTGCCCGATCTCGAGGAGGGAATATAGACAAATCCATGTACTTTAATCTAGACCTCTCCGCTTCATCTAGGAAAATATCTCCTATGATTTTGGTCTAGGTATGTAACTCTAGATGGATTTTCTAGACCCGTGATCTCGTATATAGTTCTTGGACTGATGCTTACTCCTTGTTTCAATGAATCTATTTGTAGGAGTAGGTTTGATCCATGTACTAAGTATACATCCATCAGGTAGTCATCTTGGGGTATCTTGTCCGCTTGAAATACTTAAGTCATTACTGACTTTCCCCTAGGGGTAGTCACTGTATCTCCCCTGTTGTTTCTTCCAGAAGTGCCTTGTCCCTCTACCTCTCCTCTTTCATTAATATGATTAGGTTTTTCAGTTACTACATAGATCTGGACCATCTTGTCCATGTAAACTCCACCTTCATACTTGACAACTGGTCTTGGAACTATTTCAGATTCTGTAGTGTTCAGCATTCTTGCTACTGACCTGTTGTTGAGCCCATGAAAGTCATGTGGTCAAAGTTAATTGCAGTCAAAGTCAAAGGTCAAAGTCAACTGGTCAAAGTCAACAAGGTCAAGGTCAAAGTCAACAGGTGCAAAGTCGAAGTGCGTAAGTGCAGGTGTCAAAGTGCACAGGTAGTGCACAATGAATGGTCCACAAAGGGTAAATTGGAGAAAATAGGTTGCAGGTTGCAGAGGTACTTTCTCTAATTTCCCTAAGGTTCAAAGTGTGTTTTAAAGTGTTTTGGAAGGTTCAGGTGAACCCCCCTTATGGGCAAAAGTGAAGAATTAAAAGGAAATGTGAAGGCATGTGAAGCGGCAAAGTGTACGCACAGGTGAAAGTATGGCCCCCCATTAAAATTTTTGGTTTTAGACTAAAGTCACTACAGGACAAAACAGTGAGTAGTTGGCTGCCACTTGTGAGAGCAATCTTGGGACATCAAAGTGAGCACCAAGATTCACTTGCAGTTAGGAGCGTACGTGATCGGCACACTCAAATCAAGGAAGAACCATTCTTGGACCAAGGTTAGAGTAAGCAAGAGGGCAGAGGCTAAGTGGAGCAAGAGAGGGAAGTGAAAGAGTCACCAGAGTACGTCGCACAGAAGTGGAAGTGCAAGGTGCATAGAGAGTGACCAAGGATTTTGGTGCAGAGGTGTGCTAAGCTAGAGTCCCCCAAGTATCTCAAGGTCCTTTGGTAGTGTACGCTTGCCGACAGCAGGTATTCACTCCTCCCCCCTTTGTGGAAGCTTGGTGCAAGGTGTGCACAAGGAGAAGCTTGAAGCAGGTGGAGGTCTGTTGCAGAGGAGGTCGGCAGCAAGAGGACATTGGAATCTTGGATATCTTGTAATTGGGCACTCTGTGGGATTGTGCACAGAGGTATTGGTGTATCTTGTATTTCAAACATTGTCCTTTTCTTATTGTAATCAAACGGCAGAAACTTCCAAGGTGTATTTTCTCTTTTGGTCTTTTCATTTTCTCCTACAAACCCTCAAACTCCTTCTTGTCAAAGAATCCCCCAACACCTGTGTAGACCATTGAGGTAGGTGGGTATTCCTTGCAAGTTAGTGGACATGTATTGAAGAGACATCTGATATTCCCCTTCCACTATGGACATCAAGCCTTCCCTAGGTACTAAACTATGCATGTCTTTAGGATCCAAGAGTCTCTCCCAATTATATGACATTTCTGATTCACTCATCTATGAACTCGATATGTAGTGCTAACCACTGAGTTGTGAATGCCCCAACTTGGTTGTACGGTTGACACTAACCTCTCATGATTCGGTACTTTATTTATCTCTTCCTAAGTGTCAACTTGAGCTTATGACCATAAGCCTTTTCTACAAGTTCAAAATTGTCTTTTGAATTTCTCAAAATCCTATGGAAGCCCTTACTTCCTAGTCCAACCTGAGGGTCAACTTCAAAATACCCTATCTAATAATCCACATATTATTTTTACCGTAGTAGTGCCCACGAGCTTTCCAACAAACCAAAAATCACTCCGAACGGATTTCGTATGAGAACGTTATACCAGTTCAGGGTTTTGGGGTTTAAAACAAGGATACATGATCTCTCAGGGAGTGCCTCAGGACAGGCGATACGATACCAGATTTTCATGATACGATACCACTTTCGATGATACGATACCACCAAGGTGATACCAACTTTCGCGATACAATACCACGCGCTAGACGATACCACCAAGTCCACGATATGATACCAACCTCATGATACGATACCAGAAATGACACGATACGATACCTCTGCATTTGACGATACGATACCAGATTGCTTGCGATATGATACCAGGGTAAGGGACGTTACGATACCAAAATGGTCACGATATGATATTAAGGTGACAGACGATACGATACCAAAAATGTACATGATACGATATTGGAACTGTCACGATACGATACTGATTCTATGGACGATACGATGTTGTCGAGATTTGCTCTCCTCTCTCACTTGTGAAGGCCTACAAAAAACATATTTGGTGAAGGTAGCCGGAATTCCCGGAGAAGTCCAGGATGCATCAAGGATGTCAAAGGAAGGTCACATACAAAGTTTCAAAGAAATCAAGAAAGTCCATGGTAGCGGTCAAAGCTGGTCAAAGTTAGGAAATTAGGGCAAAAATTTCATTGTCACCAAATTAGATGAACATCCATATACTTGTAAAGATTGTCAAAGGCAGTCTATAGCCCAAATTTCAGCAAAAAATAGATTTTGTAGCACATTGATATGCTATGTTCATTTTGTAAAAATGTAATTTTTATAGTTTGACCCTACAAATTCTTGTATAGAAATTTATGTTAGCCATATGGTTTGGCATGTATAAAGATCATATGTGGCTACATATTTGTACAAATTTTCAAGGCCATCAGAGCTTCTTAGAGACCTTAATGCCACCTTGCAAGCTTCCAAATGTAGTCAAACTTGTACAAGGGAGATTCAGATGGGAGTTATTTTTGCATATTCCTGAAGGAGATCTTTGGAAACATAGTCCTACAAAGTTTCATCTTCATCAAAGCCTATTTGGAGGGTCAAAGAGCACAAAGTCCAGTTTTCAGGATCACCGCAGTTTTCTAGTTTAAGCAAATTGAAGGGTTGAAGGGCCACCACATGGCGAAAGCTGATTGAGCCATGTTGTACGGTCAAGATGAGCTCATATTCAAGGGTGGAGATGCACTTAAGCATAAAGGAAGGAGGATCCACGAATTTTTTCATCAAAGAAGACTTTTTTGACAGTTAAAGATCAATAATGCAAAGTTTCTCCAAAAATAGTGGCTTATCTTATCCGAATTGATGTCAGCACTGATCCGATGGTCCAGATCATCCCCAGATCCAATGGTGGAGAATGAGAGCGCCTAAATTTCACTCCTTTACACTAGATTTGATAGAAAGAACAATTCCAAGCCATTGATTTGATTAATCAAATGGTTGTAATCGAAAGTAGTGATCCTAGAGTTGAGAGTTGATTTCTCTAGATCCAAGGGCCCAAATTCATTCAAAAAACTATATAAACCCCCCTCCAAACTCCTAGAGCATCATGGTTAGGCATCCATAGGGTGTTGGTGCATATCAATCATCAATTGAAGGATTATGAAGAAATGAAGTCAAGTAGTCAAGAAGAGAACAAATTCAGAAGGTTGAAGGAAGGACATATTCAGAAACTCAAATCTATGTACACATATGTACATTAGTTTACTTATAGGTGACTCATACTTTTGATCAGTCATAAAATTGTATATATTTGCCTATAAATGTTTGTAAAAAATGTTGGGGCAAGTAGAATAGAATGAATAGAGAAAAGAAGGAGAGATATGTGTAGTAGAGAGTGTCATTAGACATATGAAAAGTGAGTTGTATTCATCAACTACACAAGTTGTAATTTTTCTGAGAAATCGAAAAATCTTGCGCCCGATGTTTTGCTGTCTGCTCCTTCTGTGTTTAATCTTTTGAGAAATCCTTCTGCACGTATCTAAGTCCATAGCTAATCTATCTATGGCTAGAATTTGAGAGGCTAATTGTAATCAGGTTGAGAGAATTTAGTTTAGGAACATTCATATGTAATAATGTTCTGAGAGTCGATGAAACTGGCGCAGATTTCATGTTCAGAGAAATGAACATTGCTCAGTGTGTGGTGTAAAGTTTTGCACAAGTGAGGGCTTAAAATCTAAGTTGGAAGGTAAGCCATCTATGGCTAAAAGATCTTGATCAAACGGGTTCGACATTGTGAGAACTGTAGCTAAGAAGTTGCAGGTGTCAAAGTCGCTACTACAGAGAAGGTGTTTCATACATAGGTAACTTGTCTGTATGATTTCTCAGAGTATACTAAATCATTTGCAGAGATTTAACTTGGAAAAGTTGCGCAATCTCAAGGCGAAGTGTTGTGCAAAGTTTTATCAAAAACTTTACAGGATTGGTTAGTCAATGAGTGATTAATCTGCAGCAGACTTTTCTGAGAAGTTGAATTTTTCAGAATAATCAATTTTCTGGTAATTTGGTGAAGGTTCTCTAAATTAGGTGGAGTATAAAGTTGATCTTGATATAGAGGTGATCTAAACTCAAGGTCAACTTGTTCTTTTGGAGATTAACACTCTCCATCAGTGGTATCAGAGCAGGTTGTGTCAAAAATTGAAGTGAAGAAGACTCCGACTACTGCAGAAATACAAATCTTTACATCTTGAAGGTTCAGAAGGATAAAGTGCTGAAGAAAGATTGAAGAGAGACACGAAAAGATTATCAAAAGGATGAGAAGAAGCAATACTCGAAGTTAAGGTACATTTATTCCTTGTAAAGTCTAAAGTTTTGAGACTACAGGTGAAGCAAGAATGGGAGATAGTCTCCAAATTGAAAAGTTGGATAGAGAGAACTATCCAGCTTGGTCTATGAGGATGGAAGCTCATCTAATGAGCAAAGATTTGATAGCTTACATTACAGGTGAAGAAGAGAAGCCTAAGTTCAGAGATCCTAGTGTTCCAACTAGGGAAGAATTGTCAGATCTAAAGAATTGGATGAAGAAGGATGCTCAAGCAAGGAGCATAATCTACATGGCAGTCAATGACTATTTGCTTCCTCACATTAGAGGACTTGAAAGTGCATGTGACATTTGGAATGCTTTGGAGGAGCATTTCCAAAACACAACCAAATCAAGGAAGGCTTCACTATGGGCAGAATTTACTACTTTCAAGAAAAAGGCCTCACAATCAATCTCTGATTATGTGACAAAGATGAAGGACATTGCAGATTCTCTAGGTGCAGTGGATGAAGATATTGAAGAAGATAAATTGGTAAGACAAATTCTCACAGGGCTAAGAGGAGATGAGAAGTGGAAGCCTTTTATTTTGTCTACAGAACTTTCATTAGATCACTTCACTCCTGATTTGAATCAATTGTTAGGTCATATGCTAACTTTTGAGAATGATATCAAAGGAGATGTTGATAAGAGTGCAGGTCATACAATGTACTCTAAAGACAAGAAGAAAGCCAACAAAGGAAAGCAACAATCAGGTGAAGAAGAAGGTACTTCAAACCAAGCAAATTTCATAAGAGGAAAAGGAAATGGTAGACGTAGAGGAAGAGGCAGAAACAACAAAGATAATGCAAGAGCTTGTTGGATATGTGGTAAGACCAATCACCTATCTCATCATTGTTGGCATAATAATCAGAACAATGGTAATTATCAGAATTTTAATCAAAGAGCAAGAGGTGGTAGATTTCAGAGAGGAAATTTCAGAGGTAGAGGTGGTAGGAATTCTTTTGGAAGAGGTGGAGGAAGAAACTTTCAAAATCAATCCTACAATAACACCTATTACAACTATGCATCAGTTCAGAACGAGGACTCGACTCTCATTATGAATGCAACATGTGAAACCTCACATGAGGACATGAGAGTGTTCTATATTGATTCAGGATGTAGTAATCATTTAAGTGGTAATATTGCTTTGATGAGTGACCTAGATCATAATGCAATTAATCATACAGTTCAGACAGGTGATAATACAAAGCATAAGGTAAAGTCAATTGGTTCAGTCAAAGCTAAGGATGGGAGCACTCTTCTGAGTAAGGTTCTTTATGTTCCCATAATTCCAAAGAATTTGATCAGTGTAGGTCAAATTGTGGAAAAAGGGTATGAGGTAAGGTTTACCAATGATGGAGTTTATGTTGAAGACCCTAGTCAAGGGTATAAACAGGTTGTTACAGGAAAGAAAGAAGGGAGGCTCTTCACATTGAAGGTACAAGGAAATGTTGGACATGCTATGTTCACATATGGAGAGCAGAAGGTATCTGAATTGGATCTTTGGCACAAAAGACTTGGACACTTCAATGAAAGAGGTATTAAAGAAATGATTAAGAATGGTTCAGTGTTTGGGTTGCCTAACATTGCAGGTCAACACATGACATACAGATGTGAGGCATGTCAATTAGGTAAGGCTCATAAGCAATCCTATTCCAAGCATGGGTTTATGTATTCAGAAAGACTTGAATTGGTGCATACAGATGTGTGGGGTCCTTCAAAGGACTTTAGTATAAATGGTTCAAGATATTATGTCATATATGTTGATGATGCTACCAGATGGATCACAATTTATGTGATTAAAGAAAAGTCAGAAGTGTTTAATACATTTAAACACTATCATGCATATGCAGAAAGGATTACAGGTCAAAAATTAAAGAGACTAAGGTCAGATGGAGGGGGAGAGTATTTTTCAAATGAATTCAATGATTACTTGTGGAATGCAGGTATAAAGAGAGAAGTTACTTGCAGGTACTCTCCTCAACAAAATGGGGTAGCAGAAAGAAGAAATAGGACTCTTGTTGAGTTTGCAAGGTCCATGATGAAAGAGAAGAATTGCCCAAATTATTTGTGGGCAGAGGCTGTGAATACAGCCACTTATTTGGTCAACAGGTTGCCTTGTAAAGCTTTGCAAGGTATGACACCATATGAAGCTTGGTGGGGTAAGAAACCTACTTTGGATCATTGCAGAATATTTGGATGTTTGGCATATGCATATGTGCCATCTCAATTGAGGCATAAGTTGGAGCCTAAGGCAGAAAAGTATGTATTTATTGGTTATGATGATAAACAAATGGGATACAGGTTGTGGAGTCCATCCACAAAGCAATTTATTGTATCCAAGGATGTTACATTTGATGAGCAAGGTACTTGGTATACAGGTAAATATAATGTACATGTAGATGTTGAAGAAGTAGTGGATCAAAGGAAAGGTAAAGCAAAGATTCAATTAATTGATGAAAATGAGAGTAATGAAGAACAGGTTGAAGTTGAAGAGAGGCCAAGGTTTGATCCAGAATATGATGAACCAGAGACTTCAAGAAGTACAGAAGTTAGGAGGTCATCTAGGCACAAATGGCAACCTACAAGGTATAGCTATGACACCTCATTCTTGACTACTAAAGATTATGCTTATTTGGTAAAAGCAGATGAAGATCCATCTACATATGATGAAGCCAAAGGCAAGAGAAATTGGGAAGAAGCTATGCAAGAGGAGTATGATGCATTGATAGAGAATCAGACTTGGGATCTGGTTCCTAAACCTAATAGCCAGAAAATTATTGGATGTAAGTGGGTTTACAAAACAAAAAGATTTGCAGATGGAAGTGTGTCTAGGTACAAAGCTAGACTTGTTGTGAAAGGTTATGCACAGACATATGGAGTGGACTATGATGAGACCTATAGTCCTGTGGAAAAAATGACAACCATCAGAACCCTCATAGCAATTGCTGCTTGCAAAGGTTGGAAGTTATCTCAATTAGATGTTAAAAATGCTTTTTTGAATGGTTACATTTCATATGAAGTTTACATGGAGCAACCAGATGGATTCAAAGATCAAGTGAATCCAAATTATGTGTGTAAGCTCAAGAGAGCTTTGTATGGGTTAAAGCAGGCCCCAAGGGCATGGAATTATAGGCTTGTAAAGTTCTTGAATGAACTTGAATTCCAAGCATCAAAGGCAGATAGTAGCTTGCTAGTCAAAGCAAGTGAAGATGGATTCATTTATGTTTGTATTTATGTTGATGACATAATACTTACAGGAACAGATGATAAAGGAATACAAATGATCAAGAAGCAGATGGAGAAAGAGTTCAAACTCAGTGATTTGGGGAACTTATCATTCTTCTTGGGAATGGAGATTTCTTATACTCAACATGGAGTATATGTGACCCAAGAAAGGTATCTTAAAAATTTGCTAACCAAGTTTAAAATGGAAAACTGCAGGGTTGCACCTACACCATTGGAAGTGAACCACAAATTGTCTAGATTTGGAGGAGAAGAATTCAGAGACATGAAGCTTTATCAAAGTTTGGTTGGTAGCTTGATTTATGCTACATTAACAAGGCCTGATTTGTCATATGCAGTTGGTGTGCTTTCACAATTCATGCATTGTCCTAGAAAGGAACATTGGATTGCAGGACAAAGAGTACTTAGGTACATCAAGGGTACACTCAGAGAAGGGTTGTACTATGGATTTACTTCTGATACAAGAGTGAAGATATATAGTGATGCAGATTGGGCAGGTAATGTGGATGATAGGAGATCAACACATGGATATTTGTGCTATGTAGGAGACAAATTGATTTCATGGTGTTCTAAGAAGCAACATACAGTTGCTTTATCATCTACAGAAGCAGAATATAAAGGTATGGTGGAAGCTGCAAAGGAGGTAATATGGCTAAAGACACTTATGAAGGTGTTTGATGTAATACAAAGTACTCCTATTATTTGTGGAGACAATATGAGTTCTTTATACTTGGCAGCTAATCCTGTGTTTCATGCTAGAACTAGCATATTGAAATACAGTATCATTTTCTGAGAGAGAAGGTCATTGATAAGGAGATTGAAGTCATACACACTCCTACAAAAGATCAACTTGTAGATATGATGACTAAAAGTCTAGATGGACCAAAGCTACAGAGATTCAAGGATATGGCAGGAATCAAGAAGATAGAGAAGAACCTCAATTAATGATTGAGGGGGAGCTGTTGGTGCATATCAATCATCAATTGAAGGATTATGAAGAAATGAAGTCAAGGAGTCAAGAAGAGAACAAATTTAGAAGGTTGAAGGAAGGACATATTCAGAAACTCAAATCTATGTACACATATGTACATTAGTTTACTTATAGGTGACTCACACTTTTGATCAGTCATAAAATTGTATATATTTGCCTATAAAAGTTTGTAAAAAATGTCGGGGCAAGTAGAATAGAATGAATAGAGAAAGAAGGAGAGATATGTGTAGTAGAGAGTGTCATTAGACATATGAAAAGTGAGTTGTATTCATCAACTACACAAGTTGTAATTTTTCTGAGAAATCGAAAAATCTTGCGCCTGATGTTTTACTGTCTGCTCCTTCTGTGTTTAATCTTTTGAGAAATCCTTCTGCACGTATCTAAGTCCATAGCTAATCTATCTATGGCTAGAATTTGAGAGGCTAATTGTAATCAGGTTGAGAGAATTTAGTTTAGGAACATTCATATGTAATAATGTTCTGAGAGTCAATGAAACTGGCGCAGATTTCATGTTCAGAGAAATGAACATTGCTCAGTGTGTAGTGTAAAGTTTTACACAAGTGAGGGCTTAAAATCTAAGTTGGAAGGTAAGCCATCTATGGCTAAAAGATCTTGATCAAACGGGTTCGACATTGTGAGAACTGTAGCTAAGAAGTTGCAGGTGTCAAAGTCGCTACTACAGAGAAGGTGTTTCATACATAGGTAACTTGTCTGTATGATTTCTCAGAGTATACTAAATCATTTGCAGAGATTTAACTTGGAAAAGTTGCGCAATCTCAAGGCAAAGTGTTGTGCAAAGTTTTATCAAAAAATTTACAAGATTGGTTAGTCAATGAGTGATTAATCTGCAGAAGACTTTTCTGAGAAGTTGAATTTTTCAGAATAATCAATTTTGTGGTAATTTGGTGAAGGTTCTCTAAATTAGGTGGAGTCTAAAGTTGATCTTGATATAGAGGTGATCTAAACTCAAGGTCAACTTGTTCTTTTGGAGATTAACACTCTCCATCATAGGGCTCATGCTAGCTTACGGTTTCCTTGAGACGATCACCCTCGGTTGAGCGAGTGAGGATCCAAGGTGAGCTAGTATGAGTATAGAACCTAGTTTCAAATTTAAGTTAGAATTCCAATCTAGGATAGGCTCTTGAAACCAGCATCTCTATCTTGACTCACCCTCGGTGGAGGGTGTGAGTGAGTTAGAGCTGATTTTAATGAGTCTTAGAATTCTTTAGTTAGACGTTACGAGCCTAGACAGACATAGGGTCACTGGAGTGGAACTCACCTTCTTACGTGTGACATTCGGTTGAACTGTCATGGTTTGAGGGTCGGAACCACCTTTGATCAGTAGACTGCCTAGCTTGACGTACCACGACGATCTTATACATGTATCTTAATTCCAATCCTTTTAATTCATGTCACTTGTCACTTGTCTCTTGTCTCCTCTCTCAGTCTCTTAAGTATTTTTACATGTCTTCTATTTCTTCTATGTGTGAGAAGGCTCCGCAGTATTGCGTTGAACCAGTGAGGATGTTTCTTTGAGCTTGTGAGTAAACTCTATTATCATAATTCACTTGCATGCATATAAACCATACATACCCATACATATTGCTTAGTTTCTGAAAGTGTATAAGAAGCTCCAATATTGGACCATTCTTCCTTTCGAAACTGGTTTATGTGTAAGGATTCCATCTATTCACGTCATGCATACATATCATCCAAAGAAGACTATGCATATGAATTAGAATTAGGAAGTGTTTAAGAAGCTCCTTCAATGGACCATTCTTCCTTCCAAATTTGATTCGTGTGTATGGTTCTCTTTCATTCTTATCATTCATGTTCATAAATCTAAATTGCACTCCTACTTTCCCATTCCCATAATCATTTCAACATCTCTCTCTTCTCCATACTCAACATTAATTTCACTTTCATTTCCTTAAACCATCCAACATTCATTAGCTTCATACACCCTGTGTGTGCCACGACCGGACCCGATCCACCCGGATTGCGATCACCTCCACAACGATACCATATTTTTGCATGATACGATACTAGATTAGGCCCACGATACGATACTTCTCGATCAATGATACGATACCAAAACAGGAGGCGATACGATATTGAGTTGGCGATACGATACCACTCGATCGACAATACGATACCATGACTGTTGCGATACGATACCACTGAGGCGACCGCGTTCACGATACCAGCACTTGACAATACGATACCAAAAATGGTATCGCGATACCTCAAGTGGGCGTGCACGATATGATACCTCGAGAAGTATCACGATACTCGGGAATTCTCGTATCGCGATACCAAAACTCAACCGGACATGATACTTGGAGATTTTGGAGTCCAAATTCAAAAAATTTTGTAGATTGTGTACCTTAGCTTCTTCTTGTCACTCCTATGTGCCTGTACATGCAAAATCACCCTCCAAATGCACGATACCACTGCCGCGATACCAAACGTAGGTCTTGTCACTCCGTAATACTCCCACTCAGATTTTTGATGTTTTAAGTGGATTTCAAGGCAATTTTTTTAGTGTTTTAGCTTTGAACACCCTCTGCACTTGTTCCCCACAGTCGCAAGTGAAAAACGAGGTGAATGTATACTCGAAAATGAGAAAAAAATCGAGAAGATGAAGATGGGAGAAGATGGTGATGATGATGAAGATGAAGAAGAAGGAAAACTCACAAACTGAACTAAAAATGGTGATTTTGTTACCTTCCAACATCGCTACTCTACGTCTTACCATCACACGCTCATCCTCCAAGCTCTCTCCCCAGCAACGGAGCCCAATTTGGTGTCACTCTATCACAATGGCAAGTACCAACATAGGGAGCTTCACCTCATAAATGTCAATCCGCAGAGACATGAGGACTAGTATGAAGACCAAGAGCAAGTGAAGGGCACAAGTGCATGAGTGAAAGCATACAAACATGCACACACATACACACACACGCGCACAAGGTAAGAGCAAAGAGTGGAACAATGGAAGGACTTCGATTACAAAAGAACTCTCTTACAAAGCTGAAATTTGCAACAAGCTAACCCCAAAAATGAGCTCTCTAGCCCTTTTTATAGTTTTTTGACTAGTTTTGGCCCTGTCCAGACCTACTGTTCGACCTAGTTAAAAATTAGTTTCTAGGCCTTATTTGGGGGCTCAAACAGAATCTAAAAATTATGAAAATTGGTAGTATGATACACCTAATACTCGTCAAGCTCAAGGACTACTTGGATTGAACAAAATGGAGTTGTAAAAATAGAAAATGGTATTTATAATGGTTTTTAGTGATAAAAATCACTATTTTTGTAGGGAATTTGACATGTGCTTCTTGGATTTCCCTACATGCTCCTTCTTCTTGTGTGTTCACTTCATTGATGCACTTCCATGCTTGTCTATGACCTTGACTGTCAACAACTTGAAAAAAATGGAGTTTGAAAAACTTGAAATGATATTTATAATGGTTTTCAATGATCAGAATCATTTTTTTATAGAAGTTTTCTTCTCAAAATTTGACATATACTTC
Organism: Ceratopteris richardii; assembly: GCA_020310875.1. Taxonomy (NCBI): domain Eukaryota; kingdom Viridiplantae; phylum Streptophyta; class Polypodiopsida; order Polypodiales; family Pteridaceae; genus Ceratopteris; species Ceratopteris richardii. Next base: position 34,862,659 of record CM035413.1, on the reverse strand, counting down.
TTGGAGCAACCTACATGCTCTCTTTTCTTATGTGTCGAATTCTTCGATGCATTCTTGCACCTCATGCCTGACCTTGAGTGCCAACACTTCCCCCCTCTTGATTTTGTCATCCCTCACAGACCCTTGTTGGAGTGGGTGTCCCATGTAGTACTTTGAGACATAGTGCCCATCATGTATCAACAAGAGCAGTTTGTCTTCCAAATGTAGCAGGGTGGGTTTTCCTATTATTCAGTTTGTCACTGCTAGCATTTGCAATTTTTAGTCCTTTTGTATGTACTTCTTCCTTGGATTACACCATGATGGTGTATTTGTGAGCTTCCAAAAATTTCTTATTGCTCATTGTCAATGTTGGTTGAGTAGTTTCTAGCTATTAATTGCTTCATGGGTACTGATATTGTAACATTGATGTCCTCCAGATCTTTCAAAGATGGGTTTCATAGTTATCATGCCAAGCACTCATAACCCACAATCAATGATGGTTAAGTGTGTTTGTGCATGGGTTGAAGAAAATATGTGCCTTGTGCATGACCTTATAGGATGGACCTATGCATGCTTATTTGGCGACTACATTGTAAGAAGTATGGTGCCAAGAATTAGGTCCTGAGTGTTGGTACAATTGGCGTAAACGCTTAGCCAAACCCATGAGGACTTTGTTACCACAGATATATGGTAAAGGCATAAACTAAAGGAATCTCATGAATCTAGGAGAAGCCAAGCCCATGAATTGGTGGTTGAGAGAATAATTTCAATCACTCCTAAAGTGTAGGAACACTTTTAGGTGTGGGAATATTCGAAATTCAAATCACTTACACATGTATAAATACACCACTTTCTAGTCATGGGATAGAGAGCTACAATGGAGAGTCATTGAGTTGCTACTTTGGGCATATCTTCAGTCTTACTATTGTAAAAATCGTCCTCTACATTTCTCATGTATCATATGTGCATTATCGTTGACTAATTGATAGATTTCTTCATGATCATATTTGTGTACTACTCACTATCTACTTCTCAATGTTTCAGTGATTTTGCAGAAAAAAATTCTCTGCATATACTCCATCATTTCATGCACTTTAACTTAGTATAATTATAGTTAGAGTGGAGGGTCTAGCTTAGTCCTACAAACTTTCATTAACTTTGGTTTAGTAGATCTCGAGATATCTGTTTATGAAGCAACCCATGTCTACATATCTTCTTGCTTCTCAAATATCAGGATAACCCCTTGCAGTTGTTAAACTTATTTCTCATTGTGCAGTCACTCTAAATTCCTGAGATAACTTGTTTTAATTAGCTAAAGAGTTCAATTAGATGTTTTCAAAAGTTCTCTAGTCAATTCGTACCAAGGTGTGAGCTTTGTGCAAAACTCTCAGTACCTATAATCTCAAAATAGAAAGTTCTCTCTCAACTCTAGCACTTGCAAGTTATCTGTTTTGGCACAAACATTTCAGGATGATACTTCAAAGCACATAGTGGTTCTAAAAACATTTTTGAAGAGCCAAAGGGGTCTACTAAGATTCTGTAAAGTCACAATGAAAGGTATAGAGCAGGTTTTGTGCAACACCAATCCATCTCTAGAGTGTATCCAACCATCTCCTCACAGTGGTATCAGAGCAATAATAACTCAACATGGGAGATGGATTCCCATCAACCATTGACAAATTGGATCGAAGAAATTACCCAGCATGCTCATTGAGAATGGAAGCATACCTTCAAGGAAGAAACCTCTATGGTTACATTTCTGGAGGCGAGATGATGCCAATCCTTAGAAGCAAAGGGCAACCAACACTTGAAGAGCAAGAGAACTTAACCACATGGTTCTTAGAGGATGCTCTAGCCAGTTCTTACATTCTTAACTCAGTCTCTTATTTTTTACTTCCACACATGAAGAGCTGCAAAACTTTACAAGAGACATGGAATGCACTTCAATCATTTTTTTCATCAAGCACAAAGGCCAAGAAGAATCAACTACGGATGGAGTTTACAACACTCAAGAAGATGCCCAAGCAAAATGTGATTGACTTTGTCACCAAGATCAAGGACCTAGCTAACCAACTTGGGAGCATTGGAGAAGTCATAGATGAAGAGCAAATAGTGAGACAAGTGATCAATGGAATAAAGGCAGATGAAAAATGGGAAGCACTTAGCACAACCACCATGGACTTATACATGGATATGTAGGTCCCAGATTTCAATAATCTGATGGGACAATTACTCAGACATGAGGCAAAGCGTATGAAGGATGGAGGTAACTCTAAAGGTAATCAATCCTCTACCCTATACATAGATAATAACAAAAATAAAGATGGCAAAAGAAAAGTTAAAAAGCCTCATGATGAAGCAAGCGCCTCTCAAGCAAACTTTGCAGGTAGAGGTAGAGGTTCAAGAGGAGGAGGCAGAGAAGGAAGGCAAGGGAGGGGGAGATCACAAAGCTCTTCTCCATGTGCCATATGTGGCTTGACTAACCACATTATGGAGAATTGTTTCAACAATCCAAGGAATCAAAGAGGAGGGAAGGATCTGCTATTCTTCACATAAATCCTTTGTCTTGCAAGTAGGTTACTAACATATGATTCCAAGCCCTAGGGGCTTGGTTCAAGCCATACGAGACTTTCTTCAACCTGCATACATAGTCTCGATATGATTTGTCTTCAAATCTAGGTGGTTGTGCCATGTAAACCTCTTCTAAAATACAACCATTAAGAAAAGCATATTTAACCTCCATTTGGTAAATATTCCAGTTTCTTGAAGATGCTACACATAAGTACTTTGATGGTAGGCATCTTTGCCATAGAAGAAAAGGTTTCTTCATAACCTATACCTTGGGTTTGAGCAAACCCTTTTGCCACAAGCCTTGCTTTGTACTTGTTTATTGGTCCATCTGAGTTCTTCTTTACCTTATAGATCCATCTAGATCCAATGATCTTCATGAATGGTTTCTTGGGAACCCATTCCCAAGTGTGATTTTCTTGAAGAGCTTCAATTTCTTCTTCCATAGATTCTCTCCATTCTCACTTCTTTTTAGCTTCTTCAAATGTTGATGGTTCTTCTGAGTTTGTATCCAATGTATATTGAATGCTTAGTAACTAATGATGTGTCATATCCATACCTCTTTGGCTTCTTCTTTTCCCTCGATGACCTTCTTATGGTTTGTTAAGATGATTTTGCAACATCCCTCAAGTCCTACATCTTCTCTTTACCTTTATTGTTCCAAGCTTTGATGTTACTTCTTGGTGTCTTTTGGTCATCTTCAGAATCAGTTGAATCTTCATGTAGGTGATCATTCACCTTTTGCAATGTTGGAAAGTCCTCAAGATCATAGGGTAGTTTGACTTTCTTGCAATCATCTTGAAACCAAGAGTTCTTCTCATCAAAGACAACATCTATACAAACCAAAAAACCTATATTACTAGAATTATATAATCTATAACCTTTTTGGTTAAGATCATAACCAATGAATATACATTTCACTACCTTTGGATACATCTTGCCTCTAATTTGTGAAGGTATGCATGCATATGCAATGCACCCAAAAATCTTGTAATGATCAAGGCTTGGTCTTCTTCCATTCCATGCTTCATATGGAGTCATTCCATCCAAAACTTTGGGTGGAATCCTACTGATTAGGTAGATGGCTATGGATATAGCCTCTACCCATATGTAGTTTGGTAATCTTTTCTCATTCAACATTGACCTTGCAGCTTCTACTATGGTTCTATTCCTCCTTTCTACTATTCCATTTTGCTCTTGAGTATATCTTGTTGTAATCTCTCTTTTGATATTCCAATCTTGGAGATAGGCATCAAATTCATGGGAGAAATACTCTCCCCCTCCATCTAACCTTAGCTTCTTCTGAGTTTTACATGTTTGGTTCTCAACAAGTGCAAGATACTTTTTGAGACAAGCGAATACTTCATCGTTATGCTTCATAAAATAGAGTATTGTCCATCTGCTGCAATTATCAATGAAAGACACATAGTACCTTGTTTGTTCCCCATACATCTGTATGGACTAACTCCAATAGGTCTCCATAGATGTATCCCTTCTTGTTGAATGGTTGTCTATGAGATTTGCCAAATTGACAAGCACTGCATTTGTAGATCATATGTTGCTTGGAGATATTTGGTAGGCCAAGCAAACTTTGATCCCTAAAGACTTGTCTTAAGGCTCTTTCTCCTATATGAGCTAGCCTTTTGTGCCACATTTCAAATTCTAATAGTGTTTGATTCCCATAGTTGAACAATGTAGTGTTCCTAGTGTCTTCTAGCTCAAAGGTAAACAGTCTACTTGATTTTTCCCCCTTTGCTATTCTCTTGAATCCTTGATGTGCATCCTCAACAAATGCTCCATGCTTTCTGAATTTGACCTACAAACCTTTCTCCACAATCTGGCCAACACTTATGAGATTTTTTGTTATAGTAGGCACATACAATACCTTGCTTAATAGGTTCATATTTCCATCTGGAGTCTTCACATTTCCAATCTTCTCTACTGGAAGCCCTTTGTCATCTCTTATTTGGACTTCATGCCTATTTCTTGGATCTTCCAAATCTGAGAGTAATGCTACATTGCCAGCTACATGGTTTGAGCAACCTGAGTCTATGTAGAAAACATTTTCATCCATTTTACCTTGCTTCATAATCATATTCATCAGAAGTAGTGAATCTTCATGAGCTTGATCTTCTGCATAGTTTTTGTGGTCTCTCCTTCCTCTATATCCTCCTTGATAATTACTTCTGTTGTAACCATTGTTGTTGTTGAATCTCCCTCTTGAGCCTCCATATCCACCTCTACCATAGCCTGTTCTTGCTCTTGAAATATCGGGATGACCCCTTGAGGTTGTTAAACTTATTGCTTACTATGTAGTCACTCTAAAATCATGAAATAACTTGTGTTAGTTAGATAAACACTTCAATTAGATGTGTGCAAAAGCTCTCTGATCAATTCATACCTGATTGTGAGCTCTAAGCAAAAATCTTATCTACAATCTCAAAATAGAAAGTTCTCTCTCAACTCTACGATTGCAAATTATCTATTTTGGCACAAACATTTGAGGATGATACTTCAAAGAACATAGTGGTTCTAAATACATATTGGAAGATCCTAGTCTACTAAGATTCTATAAAATGAGATTGGTAGGTGTAGAGAAAGTTTTGTGCAACACCAGTCCATCTCTAGAGTGTATCCAACCATCTCCTCACATTGAGCTAGGTGCTAGAGGTCTTGCTCAAGAAGAGGTTTCCTAATATATCATAATTATAAAGTTTGCAAAGTACGGGACTCTTACCATGGTGAAAGGTGTTAGTGCAATTAGCAAACCTAATTTCTTGGCTGATTATTTTTACCACTCACTCTTTTTAGCTCTTCACAAGAGAAGGACCTCACATCAATACTTGTTTGTCAATTTAGTTGTATTCACTTTGGATAAATGTAAAAACCAATAGAATAAGGAATCTTGTGAAGCTAATAAGCTGAAATCATGACTCATGTGGGAGGAGGAATCAATTCAAAGCATTCCTAAAGTGTAGGATCACTTTTACATAAGGGAAAATTCAAATTCAAACTTGAAATATGTGTATTAATACACATATTTTTAGTCGTGGGATTAGCGAGCCATTTTGAGAGACTTTGAGCTACACTAGTGAGCACACATTGTGCTCACTTCATATATGAGTAGGCCACTATACTTACCTTCTATCATAAACTCATTAGCATATATATTTTGATGCATTTCTTGAAGTATATCTTTGTCTATTATTCTCTGCTACATCTTCATCATTATAATGACTTTGTGAAGCCGATTTATGTGCATGTACTCATGCATTTTCAATAATTTACATCGGTTTTGTTAGAATTTCTCTACTACTTGCATATCAATTTTCATCTCATTTAGTTTAGGGGATCTCCAGATATGAATCATGGAAGGTGACTCTGTCTACACATCTTCTAGATCTTGAAATGCCAGGATGACCCGTGTGACTTGTTAGATTCATTTTGCAGTATATGTCATGGCTAAATTGATTAAATAACATGCTTTAGTTAGCTACTCACTCCATTGAGATGTGTGCAAAAGCTCTCTAGTCAATTCATACTAGGTTGTGAGCTCTCAGCAAATTAGTGAGCACTTCTATTCCCAAAATAGAAGGTTTTCTCACATTTCTAGTACATGCAAGTTATCTATTTTGATGTAAAGTTTTTGGAATGATATTCATAAGCACTTGGTGGTTCCAAATGCATTTATGTGAAGATAAAGTAGTCTATTAAGTATCGCTACAATTAACATGGCAGGTGTAGAGTAGGTTTTGTGCAATACTAGCTCATCTCTAGAGCATACTCATCTATCTTGTCACAGTGGTATCATAACAACAACTAATCAACATGGGAGATGGATTTCCTTCATCCATAGAAAAAATGGATCGAGGTAACTACTCAGCCGCGTCACTTAGAGTGGAGGCTTAGCTTCAAGGCTTAAACCTCTATGGGTACATATCTGGAGATGAGATAATTCCAATCCTTAGAAGCAAAGGACAACCAACTCAAGAAGAACAAGAGAGACTAACAACATGGTGCTCAAAGGATGATCTAGCCAATTCATATATTCTTAAGTCAATATCTAATTTTTTACTTCCACGCATGAGGGGTTGCAAGACTTCACAAGAGAGTTGGAATGCTCTTGAAGCATTCTTCTCATCAAGTATCAAGGCAAGGAAAAATGGTGTTTCAATAGATATAACTACTCATAACATAATCTGGTTGAGCAACATCCAACTCACCAAAAGCTAATTCAGCAAAATTTGAGTCAATAGAACTACACAACATCTGATTGAGTAGATATCTGAGTCAATAGAATCGCATAACATGACTGTTGTAATAGCTCTCCCTCAAGCTAAAGCATGCTTGAGTCATAATTCTCTAATGGTTTGAATACCTACCATAGACTTGAACCTACATAGCTTTATCCCATCAAGTGCTTCTATCATCATGTCTACTATTTGCTCCTTAGTAGGAACAAGTGATAAGTCAATTTCATTTGCCATATGCTTCTCTCTAACAAAGTGGTAATGGAATTCTATGTGCTTTGTTCTTGCATGAAAAACTAGGTTTGCAACCAAATGCATGGAACTTAAATTATCTCCAAGTATCTGCAAAGTGATCAATCTAAATTTCTTTTTAGTTTATATTCCCATCTACAACCAGTTACCTTTTGATTATGTGACTTTGAAACTAAATCCCAAGTGTCAATCTCCTTCAAATCATTTCATGCCCTTTTCCCAATTAGGGTTTCCCTTTACCTCTTCATAGGTTGATGGTTTCTCTAAAATTGAATCCTTTTTTGAATGGATTGAATGCTTTATAAGAAATGTGGAATCAAATCCATACATTTCTTGCCATCTCTTCTCCCTTATTGACCTTCTAGATGCTTGCTTAGAGCATTCTTCATATTCTTGCATTTTTACTTTGCCTCTTGACCTCCATAGTTTGTAATATTTGTTCTTCTCATCTTCTTCATCATTTGTATCGGTTCTTGGATCTTGGACCTATGTATCATGCTTGATTCCTAGTTGATCAAAATTAGAATCAAGATCATATGGTAGAGTTACCTTTTGTTTGTCTTCATTATACCATGACGTCTGTTATTCAAATAAAACATCCCTACTTTTAGTGAGTTGCTTGGTTAAAGGATTGTAGAACCTGTAACCCATCTATGTTGAATCATATCCAAAAAACACAGATTTTTTTGCCCTTTCATCTAGCTTACCTCTTATTTATGAACATGAGCTAAACACACAAACACTTTGTAATGTCCAAGCCTAGGTTTTCTTCCCTACCATGCTTTATAAGTATTCATATCTTGAAGTGATTTTTATGGAAGTCTATTGATAAGGTACACAACAATTGAAATAGCTTCTACTCATGGCTAATGTGGCAACTTCTTCTTCAAGCATTCTTTCGATTGATCCCACCAATTTCTTATTGCTTCTTTCAATAATTCCATTTAGTTGAGGAGAGTATCTAGTAGTCACTTCCCTCTTGATACCCTTATCCTAAAAAAAACGCATCAAATTCTTTGGAGAAGTACTCTTCCCTTCCATCAAATTTGAGTTTCTTCATTGATCTACCCATTTGGTTCTGCACATATGCTAGATACTTTTTGAAGCAATGAAACACTTCATTCTGAATTTTGATAAAGTACAGAACAATCCACCTACCATGATCATTAATAAATGAGACATAATGCCTTGATTCTACTAAAGAAGGTTCTTGGCTTGGCCCCCATACATTTATATGTACTAAGTCCAATAATTTGTTGTGGATGTAGACTTTCTAGTTGTCTTTGTGCCTTCCTAATCTGACATACATCACATTTTTTGATCATGTGTTGCTTTGATATATTTTGGCAGACAAAGAACACTTTGATTCCTACAAATACCTTTCAAGGTTCTTTCATTCATATGACATAACCTCTTATGCCATACTTCAAGCTCACATAGTGTTTGAGACCGAAAGGTGAAGAGAGCTAAATTTCTTATTTCTCATACTTCAAAAGTAAAGAACATAACACGCTTCTCACCTTTGGCTATCTTCTTCAAGCCTTGAGATGGATCTTCTACAAAAGCTCCGTGTTTGGTGAACGTAACTTGCAAGCCTTTCTCAACTATTTTTCCTATGCTTATTATGTTTTTGGTAATAGTGGGAACATACAATATCTATCTCATAATATTTGACATGCCATTATAAGTCCTGAGATTACCAATCTTCTCCACATTATGCTTTGTGTGATCCCCTCTTTGCACTTCATGTTGATGCTTTTGGTTTTCCAAATCAAATAATAGAGCTATATTGCTTGCAACATTATTTGAACATCTTGAATCTATTTAGAATAAATGATCATCTTCTTTACCTTCCTTGTGGCTCAGATTCATCTAGAGCAATGTCTTCATGTTGTTGATCTTCATAATAGTTGTTGTAGTCCCTTTTTTTATCAACTCTATTGTTAATGTTCAAATTATGTCCACCTCTGCCTCTATTGCTACCATATCTACCTCTTCCACTCTTCTAGGTCTTTCCATTGAACCAATACTTCTAATTGGTGTGATTAGTCTTATCACAAATGGCACAAGGTTGAACATTTTGATTTTTGGCTTTTTCAAGCTTTGGTCATTTCTTCTTGCCTTTCCACTTTCTCTTGCTTGAAAAGTTGGGTTCGGAAGTCTCCTCATCATCTACTTCCTTCTTCTTGCCTTTCAATCCCTTGTCCTTCTTATCTGCATATAGAGCACTAGTTGAATTACCATTATACAATTTACCTTCCTTTATGCTATTGTTAGTCTCTTGATTGAAGGTTTTTCCAAGAAAGGTGCTGAGGTATGGAGTTTGTGCATCGATTATGAGGTCATAGGTTGTGGTGAAAGAATGCTATCGCTTGTCAGCTCTAATGCGTATCCAAAATTTGTCTCACAATGATTTCTTCTTCAATCAGCTCTCCAATGGATGCCAACTAATGAGTAATCTCCTTATGTTTGTAACAAACTCTATGATGGTTTGTTTTGGATTCATCTTCATCTGATTGAAATAATTCCAAAGATGGTTCTTCCTTGCTTTTGTGCTAGCAGAAAAGAAAGTCTCTAGGGCATCCCAAGTCCCTTTAGATATTTTCCATCCTCTAATATGTAGTAATAAAAAAATGAGAGAAAGAGTTAAGTATGTATGACCTTGCTTGAGGATCCCTTGCACACGAAAGTGTGAGCTTATCTATTTTCCCTTGAGTTGGTCCTCCTTTGGATCTTGAAGTAGGCATTGCTTCATCACTTGATACAACCCCATATAGATTTCTTCCTTGGAAATAAGCCTCCATTCTAGTTTGAAAAGTTGAATAATTGTGTCTATCTTCTCAATCATTGATAGAAAGCTATCTCCCACCTTGAAGTAGCTTTGATACCCAAAAATGAAGAATGGAGGAGTTTGGAGAAGCTTGGAAGTGCATTTGTTAGATGATGAAGGGTCTAGAAAACAAGCATAGGACTTGCCCTGGTTCTTTGAATGTGTAAAATAGGACTTGTAGACTTTTGGTCACTTCAATAAACCCAAATAGCTACTTTGAAACATCAACAAAAACAGATCGATGCAAAATAGATGAATTGCACTTTGACTAGCTCATAGAAAACCTAGCTCAATCTTAATTGAAGTTATGACTAAAAAATACTGAGAGTACCCAATAAAGTTACAGTTTGAAAAATTCCTCTTAGCGAGGTGACATAAAAAGGTTTGGCTTTCTAAAATTCATAAAATCCAATGAAGTATCAATCATCTTAACTCTGATTGGTGTTCATTTCTATTTTTTAGGGATGTATAGAACATTACCTTCAGACTTTAAATTTGTGATTTCTTTGAATATGTTGAATAATGTGACTTCAAAATTTATACAGATAATCTAGACAGTGATACCTGTCTAATGAATACATAATCACTTCATTTGGAGCTCTATAGAAAGAACAAAAACCTTTGCAATTTGATTGTGTTTGAGTAAGAAGGAGTACATAAATGAAGCACTACAACAATAATGGCCAAAGTATATGTATATTACCTCCACACTATTTTAGAAATGATTGGAAGTCTTTATATATATAGACTCTTAAGGATCTATCCACGCCTTTTCTCGATGTATTGAGACTTAGAATTAGAGAGTTTGGGAGTTTAGGTTGATTGAGATCTTTTCCTACAATCTAGGAAAAGTGATCTAATCTTGATCTACTTTTGGTGGCTGATTGATTGATCCATTGATCAAATCACAACCACATCAAACTCATGATTTTTAAGCCTTTTACATTTCTTTTTACAAAGGCAAATGCCATTTGCAACTTACATAAGAGTGTGATCATATGTGATCAATTACTTAATGCAATAAATGAATACAAAATAAAAAGCTCTTCAACGAGTATCTAAAGTACCATCCAAATGATTGTTTTGATGTAGATCATATTTATCTCAAGCATACTACAAGCTTGGGTGTTTTGACAAATATAATTGACCATAGTAGAATCTCGTTGAGCAAAATCTGACTTAGTGAAATTGCATAACATCTAACAGAGCAGATATCAGAATTAGCAAACATCAATGTTATAACACTTCATCCTTGTGTATCTATAACTGATTATTAGCTTTTTTAGAAATCCATAACACATTTCTTCTTAAATCTTGTACTTCTTTTCCTTGCCTCAATCAAGGCCTTCCCAAGAGTATAGGATAAGAGGTGTCCTGGGGCAATGAAATAACCACAAAATCTAAGAGAAATTCACAACCTTGAACTGTCATCAGTAGCTTCTCAATGATGCTTAATGATGTGACTCGATGTTGATATGCTAGTTTGATAGTAAAAGGGGCTCTCTTAAAAATTTCTTCAATATTCAGCACCTGTGTATTCTCTTTAGGGTGAGTAGGTTGGTCCACTGAAGTCATCACCCTATCATAGGCTTCTTCAATGGCCAACCCCATCCTTCAAATAAACCCTCTTGCCTTCTTATCTTTCCTTGACTCCCTGTTATCATTTTACATGAGTTGCAGCCGGTTGCCCAACCCTAGTCATCATAGGTACTACAGATGGTGAAACAATATAAGATTGTTGATTATACCTTCTTCTCTTCGAGAGGCTGCAACCATATGGATTAGAGGTGGGTGGTTACGAGAACAATCCCATGTGTAATGATCCTTGGCATTGGGACAATGTTGACAAGGATCATTACACAAGGGATTGTCCTCATATGATCCTTCTAAGGTTTTATCCTTGTCCACAACATTAACACATTAGAGGTCTAGTATGTGTCCATCACTTCTGATGATTCTCATCTTTATTATGTATATTCAAAGCACTATCATAAAAGGTATCGATAAATTGGGTATTCCCTCTCTGCTAGGCTCCCTTGAGGTAGTAACAGTCACGTTCCTCATGGCTACCTTTTCCATAAAATTGACAGCTTACTCTATTATAGCACTTCATCTTGTAGCGACCAACATTGTTGGATGTGGTACACCAACTCTTCCTATAGATATGTGAAGTAATCTACAATTTCTCCACTTCCCGATGAAGCTGTGCTAGTAAATATTCATTGTAGTGCATGGATGGAGAAACAATATTCTCCTTGTTTTGAATTATTTGCTTCTTCAGCATGCAAAAAAACAAGAGACAAGTGTGTTACTATGAGTATGAAGTTCATGAAAATGCTCACCTCACTATAGCTTCAAGTTTTCAAGATGAACTAAGGCTCGCTGTGAAGAGTCACTTAGAAAAAATGTTTGAGAGAAGGATGTCTTCAAGGCTTCCCAAGTGTTGAAGTACCCATCCACATACTGGTTGTACCATTTGTCTATAAGTCCTCCTAATGTAGAAGGGAGGAACACCAACATGGCATCCTCCGAATGTTAAATTCACTTGAGACAAAGGACATATCTTATAAACTGAAAGTTACAAATCCAAATATATACTTGAGAGAACAGAAGTTGGAATGGATATGTTGCATCTCATAAAGTCATTCTAGGTTTTATACCTCTTGTGGTCAAAACAAAAAGAGGACAAGAACCTTTATAAAAAGGAAGGGTAGTGCTACTACGAGAAAGAACTATAGAGATGGTATTGCTCCTATTGATTCAAACAATAGAAGATATGCACATGTAAATGAATTCAGGGAGAGCAACCAGACTAGGAGAAGAGAAGAATCTCTTAGGTGAGGCAAAGTGTAGAAGAACAATAGCAACTAAAGATCTTTCTTCATGGCTTTTAGAAGATCTACAACAATTTAAGAAGGATTGGGCTCATGATGCAAAGGAAGGAGCTTGTTGAAGCCCTCTCGTGATTACACCGATGTCCGGAAGATTTACATCTTCCAGTTGATAACCAGAGGAAATAAAAGCAACTTAATTAGTGAATTCTAAACCGCTTTTTCACTGTTGATCAGTTGTTCTGGATTGAATTAACTACTTTTGAAGTGTTTGCAGGTACAAGAACTGATGAAGAATATGTGTTCATATTAGGGTTTACCCTAATTACTTAATTAATGAGTATTTCATATTTATACATGCTTGATTCATGGGTATTTAACCCTAGGGTTTTCTAAGTTCATATGATTTTATGTCAATTAGGTTCATCTGAAGGGTCTCAAAAGATTCTAATGGGTTCATGTTAGGGTTTACAAGGGATCCGAAAGATTTTAATGGGTTATCAATGATTTTCAAAGGGTTTTAATAGGGTTTTGATGGGTTTTAAGTAGGTTTTCTAGGGTTTTAGAATGTTTCAAGGGTTAAAATAATTAATATTTAAGGAAATTAATCTATAATTAAACATTGGTTCAATAACAAAAATTAAAATATGGTTTAATTAATTATTTAATCATGTATGTGCATTTAATACTAAGGTTCTAATTAATTAAAAGCTTAACCTAAGCTTAATTTAATGGATTTATTTAATTGAGAAATTTAGGGTAAATAGAATTAGAATGATTAATTAAATGGATAAATAACTAGTGGTCTATATGAGTACTAGGAAAAAGAATGGTTTATAGAAGATGTGTAACTAAAGTGATTGAAAGAGTGGTTGGAATAAATGATGCAATTAAAGGAAGTTAAAGAGAAACTTTAAATGAATGGTGTATATGAAAAAGGTTAAAAGAATGGAGTAAGTGAGTTGTGTAAATAAAGTCAATTTAAAGTGTGGTGAAAGTAAGGAGATTAAAGTGTGGTTGTAGATTAAAAGTTAAAACCAAAAGAGTGGATTAGGAAGGACTTGTGTATGTATTTAAATGTGTGTTGAGCTCAAGTTTCTCCTCATGTTTTTTGCAGGTACTGTCTCCTGCTCTTTACTTTCTTCTGTTCTTCCTTCTTTCTCATTAGACCCTCCTTGTGCTCGGGATTTTAAGCCATCATGTACTGCTGTTGATTGTCCAGCTGGAAGCATGCCCATGCCTATTCCATGGCTTTGTCTTGGTCCCTACAGTAGTGTGTGCGTGTGTGAAGTGTGTGTATGTGATATATGTGATGTGTGTGATATATATGTGTGTGTATGTGATGTGTGTGTGTATGTGTTATGTGTATGTGCGTGTATGTGTGATGTGTGTGTGTGTTATGTGTATGTGCGTGTTATGTGTGAATGTGTTATATGTATGTGTGTGTGTGAAGTATATATGTATGTGTGATGTATGTGCGCGTGTGTGAAGTGTGTGTATGTGATGTATGTGTGTGTGTGAAGTTATGTGTATGTGATATATGTGATGTGTGTGATATATATGTGTGTGTATGTGACGTGTGTGTGTATGTGTTATGTGTATGTGCGTGTATGTGTGATGTGTGTGTGTGTTATGTGTGTATGTGCGTGTATGTGTGATGTGTGTGTGTGTGAATGAGTTTTCCCCCCCTCTCTCCTCTGTCTGTAGCACGCAGCGCGCATGCCTCTCCCTTCCCCTCCACGGTGGCTGCAGACGCAGCCCGCGTGCAGAGAGAAAGAGAGAAAGAGAGAGAGAGAGAGAGAGAGGGAGAGAGAGAGAGAGAGAGAGAGAGAGAGAGAGAGAGAGAGAGAGAGAGAGAGAGAGAGAGAGAGAGAGAGAGAGAGAGAGAGGAAGAAAGAAAACGGGCAAAGAGAGAGAGAGAGAGAGAGAGAGAGAGAGAGAGAGAGAGAGAGAGAGAGAGAGAGAGAGAGAGAGAGAGAGAGAGAGTGAGAGAGAGAAAGAGAGAGAGAGAGAGAAAGAGAGAGAGAGAGAGAGAGGAAAGAGAGAGAGAGACAGAAGGAGAGAGAGAGAGGAAAGAGAAGGAGAGAGAGAGAGAGAGGAAGGAGAGAGAGAGAGAGGAAAGAGAAAAAGAGAGCAGAGAGAGAGAGAGAGAGAGAGTAAGAGAGAGGGAGAGAAAGCAAAAGAGAGAAAGAAAGAGGGTAAGAGAGAGGGAGAGAAAGCAAAAGAGAGAAAGAAAGAGGGAGAGAGAGAGATAAAGTGAGAGAGAGCGGACGAGAGCAAGACTAATTAGTTGAGTAGTTTTTTAATTGTTATGTTTCATATTGCATACTTAAAAGTTTAATGTATTGATTATGCATAAATTTAGAGAGCATGAAAACATTAATTTGCTTAGCTAGTTACTTATGAAAGCATGAGTTAGAAGTATATATGGGATATGCCTACATTTAATGAGTTTGTCTACATAAAAGAACTCATGGATGTGTTTGCATACATACATCTACTTGCTAGTATGCATATGATTTTGCATTAAAAGTATGTTTACAGAAGTGCAAGTGTGCATGTGCATATTCATGTGAGAATGTGTGTATGCATGTATATTGTTTTAAGTTAGGATTATGAATGTATCTCCATATAGGAACTAAAGATTGGATGTGCTAGGATGCATTAAAGTATGTTTGCATAAATAGTTGGGTGCATGATCATGAAGGCACACAAATGAGGTATTTTAATGCATGAGCATGTGTATGAATGATTAATGTGTTAGCATGCATGTATAAATGTGTGTTACCATATTTATGAAAGTATATTAGTATGTATAAGATTATATGTTAACATATGCATGTAATGTTAGCATGAGTGTGTGTTATTATGCATGTGTATGTAAAATGATAAGTAACTAATGTCTTTCAAGGTTCTTATTGATTTTGTAATATTACTAATGTTGCTCATGTTTTTTGCAGAAACATTGAAGATTACAATCAATTAAAGTGAAGTGAAGACAATTGAAGTAAAGCGACAGCCTAAAGATCCATTTAAATCTTATTTCTCATTTAGTCAACTATCCAATTGACTAGACATTTTATCCAATTGTTTAGGCCTTCCAGTTGTATTAGATTTATTGAATAGAACCATTAGCATATCAATTAATTTATTCAAACAGTTTAGCATCATATTGTTTCATTAATTTTCCATTACGTTCCTTGATGTCTTCTAAGTTAGTTCATGAGTCTGAGCACAGTACTATTGAAAATATTGAAAATATTGAAAATGTTCCGCCAACTCTAGACAGACCAGAGCCCTCTAGCTTACTTGAAAGTTTAGTAGAAGAACCCATTATGGAAGTTTCAATCTCATATCAGGAAGCTGTTGCTATGTACGAGGCTGCCCGTCCTTACAGTCCATAGCTAGTTAAAACTATTTACTTTTGATAAGAAAACTTTAGTTTCAATCATAGAAATAGGTAATTTAAATTATTTTATCATTAGAACCCTTATTTTCATAAGCCTGAGTTTGCTACAGACATCCCGCGTGTGCCGAACGATTTAGGCGGATGACTTGATCCACCATCCGAGCATCTCTCACGACCCGACATTGGTGAACCCGACGTGAACAAACGGCCTTGCAGCTCAGGTATAAATTTTAAATTTTGCATTGCATATACATTCATACGATTTTACATCAGTGCAGCTGCGTCTTCATCCTTGGAAGCTGTGGCATTTACGTGAGCTTGCAATCTTCTTGGTGTCGAGGGCTAGTCTTGTGACCTGAGCGCCTCCACGAAGATTGGCAAGTAGGAGAACCTCGTCGCGCCACCCCTTTCATCAACAATTGAAGCACAAAACGTTTGCACCCATTTTTAGCAAACTATGTATTTAGGTTTTGATTCAAATCAATAAATGTATTGAATTTCACAGAAAGCACTGTTTTGAGCCTCATCTTCGAGCAGTTGGTATAATTTCTTTACCCTTACATTCTTGGGTGCAAAATTTCATTTAAGGTTAAATTATTGGTATAGGTTAAAGGCAACTGTTTGTTAATCATAGGTTAAGCGTTAATCATAGCTTTACTTGAAGCATATTGGCATAGTATAAACTTATCAAACTGGACTCTAACGGAATTTCAGAATTAGTAGCTGAACATAAGGAAAGAGTAACAAAAGAAGTTCAGGATATAGTTAGAATTGTTCAAGCTAGGTCAAAACAAACTTCAAAAATGGACGAGCTATTTCAAATTATGATGCACGAGACGCAAGGACAAAAGGTAGTTGAAACGTTATTAAAGGATAAAGGGAAATTTACTGGTATGAATGTTACAAATTATTTAGACACGTTTGAGGAATTAGCTAAGTTACACGGTTTACCTGAAACAAAGTGGAAATCCTATCTTGGACGTCTGGCCATAGGTACTATAAAAGCTAGTATGGATATACATGAAAATAAGGAATGGGATGAGTTTAGAAAAGAGCTGCATAAGGAATTCTACTTAGAAGACTACAGTCAACATAGTAGAGAAGGATTTATGAAATGGATTAGTTCACCTAAGCCTCACAATTCGTTAACTCAACTCCATAGTGAATTTATGAAAAGATTCTCTCAATTACCTGAATAGGATAGAGTTGCCCTTACCCCAGATATCATTTTATATTTCCTTAAAATCTTGACTCCAGATATAAGGGTAGAGGTTGAGCGTAGGCTTGAAGAACCGGGAAAGAAATATGGGCTTACAGATGAGTGGGGTGTAGTGAAAACTGTAGTTGAGGCGGTTGCTCACATGATCCAACGTAAAACACTCCTTTATGAATCGATGTCTCAACCATCTTCCAGTTTTCCTCCAATTCAGGCAACTAGGGATACACATATAGATTCAAAAGTTGAGCCTACAACATCCACATCTAGAGTACCAACCGAGTTACAATTTGAGATTTTGTTTAACAAGCTGGACAATATAATGCATATGCACGAGAATATGTCTAAAGAGGTAGCGGCTTTGCAGAATGTGGTGTATGCTTTAAACCTTCAAGATAAACCTGCAATGCAAGCTCATCCGACTATTTATCCTCAACCAGTAAATGCTCCAAATCCACCATTAGTAGCTCCGAATCATCCATTAGTACCTCCTAATCCACCTTTTATACCTCCTAATCCTCCAGTTGTACCCCAACCAATTCCTCAACCGATTCCTCAAGCATTTAACCAAAGAAATTTCAATGAAAGGAGAAATGCCAATGTGAGGAGATGTATCTGGTGCGATGCCACAGATCATTTGACTTATACATGTGAAGCATTGAAAGATGCGAAAGAGAAAAGACTTGTAATTGATATTGACAAGCGATTGTGCGACTATAGAACACATTTACCCTTAGCTGCCAATTGGGGAAAGGGAGGGATGCAGAAGCTGTATGAAAACCTTTCTGAGTCTTCGAAATCTGCTTCTGCTGTTAAACTAGAATATGTTGATACTGACTCTGATTCCGAACAAACAAGGGAAACGAGGAACTACTCAATTGAAGCTTTGATAAAGGCGAGAGATGATATTATGCAGAAAACTGCGTGGAACTCTCCTATCGATCAATTCTCGATATATTCGCATATTGCGAATGTTGAAGAGAAAAGAAAGAGGGATGATGAGCAAGATACAAATGATTCAGGTAGACGAATGACTAGAAGTAAGATGAGAGATGAGCCGAAGCCTAAGAAAGTTCAGTTTGAACAAGGTGAAAGTTCCAAAACAAATGAGGAGCGAAGAAAAGAAATTAGGGAGGGTAAACAACCTGTGTTTAGTGAGCCAATTCAAACATCAGACAAAGTAGAGCAAATTCCTAGAACTGAAACAAAACCTGAAGAGAAACCAGAAAAGAAACCAAAACGAGTACCCAAAGCTATTCTTATTTCTGAACTTGAACAAAAAGTTGATTCAAAAGAAATATTGTATGACATCTTATTAAAAAGTGCAGTAACAATGACTTTAGAACAAATCTTCTCAATAGCAAAAATTGAATTTAAGGAAAATTTTATTAAACTAATTAAAAGGAAGAGATTCCCTCTGTCACAAGAGGTAGAGATGCAAGATGTTGCCGATGTAACTCACTTGATTCATGAATCTCTTTTAGACTCAGAAGATGAAGAAGATAATACCTGTAATGTGAACAAAAATTTCTTAGGGCGGATTGTACCAGATGACGAAACAAAAAACTCAGAGAGTGATTTTAGAAAAAGTTTTTGGGCGAGAGGCACACCGGAGATTAAAGTTAACTTAGGAGATCAGAAGAGATCATATTCTGCTTTAGCCCTAATTGACTCTGGGTCTGAAATCAATGTGATTTCGAAAGGATTATATGATAAGTTTAAATGGCCTATTGATAAAAATCACGGTTGGATAATGCGAACCGCGGACAATGGTTGTGGATCACTCCTAGGAGCATGTGCCAACATACCTCTAATGATAGGTGGAATCTCTGAGACATTCCACTTTTTCATTCAGGACAACTGCTCTTATGAAATTATCTTAGGTCAACCATTTATATGTGAAGCCAGAATGGAGACTAAAGTAATAGATGACGGCTCAGCATACGCAAGAATTAGATCTAAAGATGATCTACAATCGCTCCAAGTTATGATAGTCAGCCCAAACCATGTACGAAATAGGGAGCAAATTAGGAAGATGCCCATCCATTCTCATGAAAAGATACGCGAAGATCATATGCCTCTTCGAGAGTTTGGAACTTATTATGATCAAAATTTTGCCTAGATGCCACTGTTGAGCGAGACAACGGTGGTTCTTGGTTTGATGTCTCGCACCCATCTGTAGATACTTTAGATAGTTTTTCTTTATATTTTCCTTCATCATATTTGCAATTCAGTCATAATAAACAAATTCCTAAAAAAATTATAAAACATTATGAAACATTTTATAAAGAGAAAGGATTCATTTCATCTGATGAACACATTGAAACCGTAATTGAAACTTTATCTTCAAACTCATTGATTGAAGAACTTCAAAATATTTTGCATGAAAAAGAAAATTTTAGATTTGTACTTTTAAATTCTATTGAAGAATATGATTTGATTATTAAATGTGTCATGAGTAATGAAAAGGAAGCGAAAGTAAATACAAAATACAAAACCGTTGATAAAAAAATTAAACCGATTGCCCAATCATTACCACGAGAGAGTGAAGAGAAGTTTAGGAAAGTTACCAATGATCCTTATTTAAGAAAGCGCACAAATATAGGTCATACCTTCACAGAAGAAACTTTAAAGCTAATCAAGATAGGAAATGATGAAAATTTTTTGTTACCTGAGGAACGTGAACTATTTCAAAAAGTGATTAGAAAGCATGGAAAGGCATTTTCTTTATATTCCCATGAGATAGGTTGTGCAGACCCAAAAATTGTACAACCAATGATCATCTTTACAGTGCCTCACATTCCATGGAATCTTCGACCCATACCTGTTCTGAAAGCCCATTTACCAGAGTTAATGCGGCTTCTTAAGGAAAAGATTCACATGCGAATTTTAGAGCCATCGTCTGCACCCTACTCAAATAGGTGGTTTACTGTTCCCAAGAAAAATGGCAAGTTACGGTTCATTCAAGATTTACAACCTGTTAACAAGGTTACTATTAGGAATGTAGGTACTCGGCCCATTGTAGGAGAATTCGCTGAGGCCTTCGCTGGTCATGCCATATACTCAATGGGAGACTTGTATTCTGGCTACGATCAATTTCAGCTTGCTATTGAAAGTAGAGACATTACGACCATGAAAACTCCTTTAGGCTTAGTTCGCATGTGCACTTTGCCGCAAGGAGCTACTAATTCAGTAGCGCATATGATGAACGCCATGAATTCAGTATTACATGACTTCATTCCTAATATAACCATGCCATTTATTGATGACATTCCTATTAAAGGATGTATTGAGAATGCGAAAGATGAAACTTTAGATTCCTCTAGCTGCAGGAAGTTTGTAGTAGATCATATCTCTGACTGTGAAAGGATATTCCAGAGATTTGAAGAGGTTGGTCTCACATTCTCCATTGAGAAATCTGTTTTTGGTGTCAATGAGGTACTTATAGTTGGGCATTTATGTGGACATTACGGTCGGAGGCCATATCCACCTAAAGTCGACGGTATAAACAAGATTTTTGAAACCTGTAGTAATATTAGTGAAGTAAGACGATTCCTTGGTGCTTGTGTGTTTTATGCCATCTGGATCCCACACTATGCACATGTTGCAAACTATCTTTATGCTTTACTAAGGAAGAATCGAAAGTTTCTTTGGACTGAAGAACACTCAAAAGCTATGAAAAAGTTAAAGAAATTACTTCTTGAAGCTCCTATTTTAAAGCGAATAGATTATACTGATCAAAAGCCTATCATTTTAACTGTTGATACGAGTCCTATAGGAATAGGATGGGTTATTGGTCAGGACGATGAAGAGGGCAATAGGTATGGTGTGAGATTTGGAGCAAAGATTTTACACGATACGCAAAGAAATTATCCGCAAATTAAACGAGAACTATGGGGTTTAGTCACGGCATTAAAATCCGATAAAGAATATTTTATAGGTGCAAATGTAATAGTTGAGACAGATTGTCTACCTCTGATTGGAATGATTACAAACTGTTCATCACCCGACATTGCCATGCTTAGATGGATTTCGTACATCAAGTTTATAGATCCTGTTTTGATACATATTGCAAGTAAATCTAATCCTGTGGCTGATATGCTTTCTCGAGCTAGATTTGATAATGAGGAAGAAACAAAATTAGAAATAAATACAATTAATTATGATTCTAAAGCATACGCATATGAACAGTTTAATATTGAAGAATACGAAGGAGAGTGGCACGATATTGGAAAGTATTTAAGTACTTTGGTTAGGGCACCTTCATGGTCTTCAAATAGATTTCGGAATATTAGGAAAAGAGCTTACAACTTTTTTCTGAAAGATGGTTTCATTTGGAGACATGCGAGGGGAAAAATTAGATTGCCACAACGAGTACTAGGTACTAAGGATCTTCAGTTACAAGTCATGAAGAGTATGCATGATAATTTATGGGCAGGACATAAAGGTTTTGTAGCTACGTATGAAAAAATTAGAGAAGGATACTGGTGGCCAGGTATTTATGTTACTGTTAAAAAATATGTTACTTCATGTGACGTATGTCAGATTCATTCCTCAGTCAAACATAGGGATCCGTTGCATCCTACCTATCCACCATGCATCCATTATAAATGGGTTATAGACTTAGTTACCATGCCCAAAGGTATCAATAAGATGAGATATATAGTCTTGGCACGTGAAGATCTTACGAATCATGTAGAAGGCCGAGCTTTAAGATCTAAGACAACCTTGAATGTATGCAAATTTCTGCTTGAGGACGTCATTTCACGGTTTGGTTATGTAGAAAAGGTAGTGGCTGATAGGGGAGAGTTAGATGCGCAGGAGGCTAGAGAATTCTTTGCTAGGCATGGAATTCGCTTAGCCCTTACTACTGCTTACAACCCTGAAGCTAATGGGAAGATTGAGCGAGGGCATTCTCCTATTATTAAAGCAATTTCCAAAGCTTGTAATGGAGAAATTAAGAATTGGCCAACTTATCTGTCATTTGCGTTGTGGGCCGATAGAATGACCTGCACTAGAACGACGGGGTATATGCCGGCAGAGTTGTATTGCCAGAAACCAATTTTCCCTGTGCATACGCAAATTCTTACTTGGACTACGTTACCATGGGAAGATAATTTATCGACAGAAGATTTATGAGCTCTGCGAATCCAGCAGTTAGAGCAAGGGAATGAACGTTTAGAAGAGGCTATAGTTAAACTAAAAGATTCTCGATTGAAAAACAAGAAGTATTTTGATAAATCACATAGGTTAAGGCCAAAGCCGATTTATGTTAATGATTGGGTTTTACTGTATGATAGTACGTTTGATTCTCAGTATGATGCCCGTAGAAAACTAAAAAGACGTTGGTTTGGACCTTATGTGGTAGTCAAAACCTATGAAAACGGAACGTATGTCTTACGCGAATTAGATGGTACTCCTCTTAAAAACTTAATTGCTGGAAAAAGAATTAAATTATTTAAACAAAGAGATGATGAAATGTATGAAGTAATGTATGATGAAGAACATGACTAATTATGTATGAATGAATTTCTTTAGTGTGGGTTTCTTTTGCAGGAAAACCAAGAGAAGATTTGAATATGAAATTTATTAATTTTGTGTGTCTAGCTGTTGCTGGTTGAGTTTTAACAGGTCTTTGAAGAACAAATTAAGATGCATAAAGATGAGCAAATTGAAGATGAAGCAGATTGAAGATAAAATTGATTTTAGGTCGTATTTTTCTTTGTCTTAAAATTTTGTTTTACGTATTTTATTTGCATTCATATAAAACTAATTGATAAAATCTGGAATGAAGAATATTAATTTATAAAGGACTCTCTTTAACCATATTAGGAAAATAGACATAATTTATATTTCTACATTTATAGATTAAGTGAGATTTGTTAAAAATAGAAGGATTTGTAGTTCATTTAGATAACGAAAGTAGTTGTATATATGTAGGAGCATATTGTTGCATGATACATGTCTGTGAAAACCTAGATCTTTCTTGTCCATGCAGCTAGATCCTTAGCTCGGATTAAGGGGTTAAGAAGAGAGAAAAAAAAAAAAAAAGAATATTGACATGGAAGTTATACCTTCTTCCACCCCAAAAAGGTATTTACATTTATTATCGATATGAAGTTTACATCATATTTATATGAAGAAAACTAGTTGTGAAAAAACACATCTAGCGATTAAAATTGGGCATACAAGGCGGCTGTATGTCCAAGTAGATTTAGTAGATTTCTTTGGCATGATTGATTGCTCATATGTGAATGCATATATATGATGAAACCTGCATTTGAATGAATGAAATTGAATTCTGTTTTATACTAATCTTTACATAGTTTATAAATGGATGAAATGTAAATTAATGTTTGTTGACTGAAAAGGTTAATAGTTTACCTTTATACTTTAATATGTTTTCATTGCCAGATGTAATTGAAATAAACTTCATGTGCATGTTGATAAGATTAAAAATTTGATAAGTTAAAAGATGTTTATATAAAGAATTGATGCTTTTCTATGATTTATTTTCAGGATAATCATTGAAAATGCCGCTTCCCTTAATCTGCAAGTTGGCCCATCGAGGACGATGTGCAGGTTTGGTGGCGGTGGATGTCGGGAAGATTTACATCTTCCAGTTGATAACCAGAGGAAATAAAAGCAACTTAATTGGTGAATTCTAAACCGCTTTTTCACTGTTGATCAGTTGTTCTGGATTGAATTAACTACTTTTGAAGTGTTTGCAGGTACAAGAACTGATGAAGAGTATGTGTTCATATTAGGGTTTACCCTAATTACTTAATTAATGAGTATTTCATATTTATACATGCTTGATTCATGGGTATTTAACCCTAGGGTTTTCTAAGTTCATATGATTTTATGTCAATTAGGTTCATCTGAAGGGTCTCAAAAGATTCTAATGGGTTCATGTTAGGGTTTACAAGGGATCCAAAAGATTTTAACGGGTTATCAATGATTTTCAAAGGGTTTTAATAGGGTTTTGATGGGTTTTAAGTAGGTTTTCTAGGGTTTTAGAATGTTTCAAGGGTTAAAATAATTAATATTTAAGGAAATTAATCTATAATTAAACATTGGTTCAATAACAAAAATTAAAATATGGTTTAATTAATTATTTCATCATGTATGTGCATTTAATACTAAGGTTCTAATTAATTAAAAGCTTAACCTAAGCTTAATTTAATGGATTTATTTAACTGAGAAATTTAGGGTAAATAGAATTAGAATGATTAATTAAATGGATAAATAACTAGTGGTCTATATGAGTACTAGGAAAAAGAATGGTTTATAGAAGATGTGTAACTAAAGTGATTGAAAGAGTGGTTGGAATAAATGATGCAATTAAAGGAAGTTAAAGAGAAACTTTAAATGAATGGTGTATATGAAAAAGGTTAAAAGAATGGAGTAAGTGAGTTGTGTAAATAAAGTCAATTTAAAGTGTGGTGAAAGTAAGGAGATGAAAGTGTGGTTGTAGATTAAAAGTTAAAACCAAAAGAGTGGATTAGGAAGGACTTGTGTATGTATTTAAATGTGTGTTGAGCTCAAGTTTCTCCTCATGTTTTTTGCAGGTACTGTCTCCTACTCTTTACTTTCTTTTGTTCTTCCTTCTTTCTCATTAGACCCTCCTTGTGCTCGGGATTTTAAGCCATCATGTACTGCTGTTGATTGTCCAGCTGGAAGCATGCCCATGCCTATTCCATGGCTTGGTCTTGGTCCCTGCAGTAGTGTGTGCGTGTGTGAAGTGTGTGTATGTGATATATGTGATGTGTGTGATATATATGTGTGTGTATGTGACGTGTGTGTGTATGTGTTATGTGTATGTGCGTGTATGTGTGATGTGTGTGTGTGTTATGTGTATGTGCGTGTTATGTGTGAATGTGTTATATGTATGTGTGTGTGTGAAGTATATATGTATGTGTGATGTATGTGCGCG
Organism: Ceratopteris richardii; assembly: GCA_020310875.1. Taxonomy (NCBI): domain Eukaryota; kingdom Viridiplantae; phylum Streptophyta; class Polypodiopsida; order Polypodiales; family Pteridaceae; genus Ceratopteris; species Ceratopteris richardii. The sequence continues at coordinate 34,837,388 of CM035413.1, read as the reverse complement.
TGTGTGAAGTGTGTGTATGTGATATATATGTGTGTGTATGTGAGGTGTGTGTGTATGTGTTATGTGTATGTGCGTGTATGTGTGATGTGTGTGTGTGTTATGTGTATGTGCGTGTTATGTGTGAATGTGTTATATATATGTGTGTGTATGTGACGTGTGTGTGTATGTGTTATATGTATGTGTGTGTGTGAAGTATATATGTATGTATGATGTATGTGCGCGTGTGTGAAGTGTGTGTATATGTGTATGTGCGTGTTATGTGTGAATGTATATGTATGTGTGATGTATGTGCGCGTGTGTGAAGTGTGTGTATGTGGTGTATGTGTGTGTGTGAAGTTATGTGTATGTGATATATGTGATGTGTGTGATATATATGTGTGTGTATGTGACGTGTGTGTGTATGTGTTATGTGTATGTGCGTGTATGTGTGATGTGTGTGTGTGTTATGTGTGTATGTGCGTGTATGTGTGATGTGTGTGTGTGTGAATGAGTTTTCCCCCCCTCTCTCCTCTGTCTGTAGCACGCAGCGCGCATGCCTCTCCCTTCCCCTCCACGGTGGCTGCAGACGCAGCGCGCGCGCAGAGAGAAAGAGAGAAAGAGAGAGAGAGAGAGAGAGAGAGAGAGAGAGAGAGAGAGAGAGAGAGAGAGAGAGAGAGAGAGAGAGAGAGAGAGAGAGAGAGAGAGAGAGAGAGAGAGAGAGAGAGAGAGAGAGAGAGAGAGAGAGAGAGAGAGAGAGAGAGAGAGAGAGAGAGAGAGAGAGAGAGAGAGAGAGAGAGAGAGAGAGAGAGAGAGAGAGAGAGAGAGAGAGAGAGAGAGAGAGAGGAAGAAAATGGGCAAAAAGAGAGAGAGAGAGAGAGAGAGAGAGAGAGAGAGAGAGAGAGAGAGAGAGAGAGAGAGAGAGAGAGAGAGAGAGAGAGAGAGAGAGAGAGAGAGAGAGAGAGAGAGAGAGAGAGAGAGAGAGAGAGAGAGAAAGAGAGAGAGAGAGAGAGAAAGAGAGAAAAAGAGAGGAAAGAGAGAGAGAGAGAGAAGGAGAGAGAGAAAGAGGAAAGAGAAGGAGAGAGAGAGAGAGGAAGGAGAGAGAGAGAGAGGAAAGAGAAAAAGAGAGGAGAGAGAGAGAGAGAGAGAGAGTAAGAGAGAGGGAGAGAAAGCAAAAGAGAGAAAGAAAGAGGGTAAGAGAGAGGGAGAGAAAGCAAAAGAGAGAAAGAAAGAGGGAGAGAGAGAGAGATAAAGTGAGAGAGAGCGGACGAGAGCAAGACTAATTAGTTGAGTAGTTTTTTAATTGTTATGTTTCATATTGCATACTTAAAAGTTTAATGTATTGATTATGCATAAATTTAGAGAGCATGAAAACATTAATTTGCTTAGCTAGTTACTTATGAAAGCATGAGTTAGAAGTATATATGGGATATGCCTACATTTAATGAGTTTGTCTACATAAAAGAACTCATGGATGTGTTTGCATACATACATCTACTTGCTAGTATGCATATGATTTTGCATTAAAAGTATGTTTACAGAAGTGCAAGTGTGCATGTGCATATTCATGTGAGAATGTGTGTATGCATGTATATTGTTTTAAGTTAGGATTGTGAATGTATCTCCATATAGGAACTAAAGATTGGATGTGCTAGGATGCATTAAAGTATGTTTGCATAAATAGTTGGGTGCATGATCATGAAGGCACACAAATGAGGTATTTTAATGCATGAGCATGTGTATGAATGATTAATGTGTTAGCATGCATGTATAAATGTGTGTTACCATATTTATGAAAGTATATTAGTATGTATAAGATTATATGTTAACATATGCATGTAATGTTAGCATGAGTGTGTGTTATTATGCATGTGTATGTAAAATGATAAGTAACTAATGTCTTTCAAGGTTCTTATTGATTTTGTAATATTACTAATGTTGCTCATGTTTTTTGCAGAAACATTGAAGATTACAATCAATTAAAGTGAAGTGAAGACAATTGAAGTAAAGCGACAGCCTAAAGATCCATTTAAATCTTATTTCTCATTTAGTCAACTATCCAATTGACTAGACATTTTATCCAATTGTTTAGGCCTTCCAGTTGTATTAGATTTATTGAATAGAACCATTAGCATATCAATTAATTTATTCAAACAGTTTAGCATCATATTGTTTCATTAATTTTCCATTACGTTCCTTGATGTCTTCTAAGTTAGTTCATGAGTCTGAGCACAGTACTATTGAAAATATTGAAAATATTGAAAATGTTCCGCCAACTCTAGACAGACCAGAACCCTCTAGCTTACTTGAAAGTTTAGTAGAAGAACCCATTATGGAAGTTTCAATCTCATATCAGGAAGCTGTTGCTATGTACGAGGCTGCCCATCCTTACGGTCCATAGCTAGTTAAAACTATTTACTTTTGATAAGAAAACTTTAGTTTCAATCATAGAAATAGGTAATTTAAATTATTTTATCATTAGAACCCTTATTTTCATAAGCCTGAGTTTGCTACAGACACCCCGCGTGTGCCGAACGATTTAGGCGGATGACTTGATCCACCATCCGAGCATCTCTCATGACCCGACACCGAAGTGTTGCATATATAATATTATCAGGCTAGAGGGGAGTTAAACTCATAGTGTCTACCTAAAGAAGTAGAAATTCATCCAACTCACTTGTATTTGGAATGTTTATATGTGCACATACTCCATGCATTAACTTGAATGGAAGGTACGTCTTTAGCAAATTATATGTTTCAAAAGCCTTAGCTTGAAGAGAAAATTCCTAGAATTGTGCTTTTGAGTAATGCCTTTGCTAATAATGATTATCTCTTACTTGCTTTATTATATTAAGGTTCTCCGATGTAGTTGTCTATTCTTAAATTAATGATATAAAATGTGTGTTGGAATGTTCCTAGAGATACTAATGCAAAGATCCAATTTAACTATAGCTATGGAATTGGTGTTTAGCTCATGATAGAAGTTCTAAGCTTCAACCCTACTTTTTCATAACTCATTGGATCTATTGTCTCATGATTTATAGAAGCTCTGAATTTGAGCGATCTTTCTTTGCAAGAGAAACTCAATTTACGCACACATTAGTTTATAGCGACTGAATGACTACAGAGATGAACGGATGAACATAGATTTTTTCTGATGCAAATAACCAACGATGAGTAGCTCTCTTTTATGTTCTTCATGAATATAAGTTGCACTTCTGAAGGTGATGACGTTAGTCCATATTTTTGTACTTGTAGACTCATCTTTGATTCTGAGCTCAACAAGAATAAAATAAACTTTGTACACAAAGAGGTGGGATTTTACATAGCAAAGCTCTTTTGAATTCTAGTTTGAATATTGAATATCGTTCAAATCTAAGGATAAAGTGGATATCCACTAAGGATTATGAAATAAGAAAGTCTAACTTACGTATGGTCATACAAAAAAAACGCATGATATCGGCGATGTGAAGAAACTATTCTCTTCGTTCTTTCTTCAAAGTATTGTTGCAAGTACTGTTGTAGATGTTATTGGATGTGGATGAACCTATATGATAAAATATTTTAAGAGTAATAAAAACATTTAAAGTACTCAATTTTAAGAATATATATATATATATATATATATATATATATATATATATATATATATCTATATATATATATATATATATATATATATATATATATATATATATATATATATATATATATATATATATATATATATATATATATATATATATATATATATATATATATACGTCCTTCAACTTGAAAGTTAAAAGCTATGGTATATTCAATATTAGATGCAATCATCTCAATCATGCAAAGAAAGTGTTAAGGTATGTGAAGGGTACAATTAATATGGGTTGCTATACAGGTATGATGAAGAACTTCAAGTAAGAGCATGGAGTGATGCAGATTGGGTAGGGAGTGTTGAAAATACAAGGTTATCTTTTGGCTATTTTCTCATGTTAAGTACAAAAGCAATTTCATGGACGAGCAAAAAGCAACCCACAGCTACATTGAGTTGAACAAATGCTGAATATAGAGCTTTCACCCTCACCATATATGAAGAAATATGGCTTAAGAAGCTCTTCAAAGTTTTTGGCATAAAACTTGGACCAATTCTAGTTTTTGGAGATAACATGTCAAGCCTACATCTTGCTAACAATCCCATGTATCATGCAAGGAGAAACCACATTGAGGTGCATAACCATTATGTAAGGGAAAAGGTTTCAAGTGGAGACATTAATGTTTATTTTGAAATACAATGGACCAATTTGTAGATATCTCACCAAAAGCTTGGATGTGACCAAGTTAAGAAAGTTTTCAAAATTTATAAGCTTACTTGATATGGACATTACCACCTTAAGCTTGAGGGGGAGTATTGGAAGTGTGAATTAGGCAACCTCTAGGTGGACAAGGGATCAAGAAATCTTAATGAAAACAAAATTCATAACTTGGATCACTTAGGAAGGTTTCAAGGTTAGGCAAGGCAAACCAAAGATGTTAAAAGGTTGGAAGAGGCATCCAAAAGCTATAAAAAGGAGGTGGAGAATCATTAGATGTATGGAAGTCTTATAGTTCATTGAAGACCAAGAACTATGATGACTAGAAATGAGAGAATGTACACCCAATATGATATCTTTTAAATGTATGTGAATGTATGAATTTGATGGCATAACTATGAAGATGTGGAAGCATAAAGCAAGCTACAACAACTGAAGATGAGGGTAAGAGAGTTATAAATGAGTTTTGACCTCCATGAAAATTTGGCTAATTTTTACACTTGAGCTAATGTAGGCTTATCAAAGATGAAGAATAGCTATAGAGAAGAAATATTTAAAATATGAAGATCTTAGTTTCTCTAGGATTTTGAGTGATCATGTAGTGAGGGTATATGTAAAAAGATATTTTCATGTTACTCATATCTATTTTTGTCCCACAAGAGATATACTGTGAAAGAATTCTCTTTGCATGGGAAAAGCCTCTACAAATTTGAGTTTAGAAATCCTTAATCAAATGCATTGATCCATTTTGCATTATTTTGATTGATTTTCTTTTCAAAGTATGCATTGAATATATAAAGTGCACTTGAGTTTATACCCCTAGATGCACCTTCAACGGCACATATCAACGATGTAAATGGATGTGATATTTTCTATAATACGATTCAATTGAAGAGGAGAAACCTCACCATCAATAACCTATTAGCTTTCTGAGATATTATATTGAGTTTTATTGCATTTTTAAATTTGCATAATAGGATCACATTTCATGACCTTGCATCAAGGCACAATGCTTTTCTTACCTATGCACTATGAGTGATTCTATAAGGTTTTATGTATTTTCACATTGCTTATATGCGAGGGAGTGCACATGCCTCGACATCAAAAGCCTTTTACCTTATGAATTGCACCATGTTTGATTTTCCATGCAATTCAAAGTATGCATTTCATAGGGCTAACTATACGGCCTTGCATAGGCACTTGTTTTTTATGTTCTGTGCACTATGGACATGAAGCTAATTTTTTATGTTCAAGATAAATTTTATTTTTGAAGAAAAATAGGTACTACCATTGGCCCATCCAAAGGATGTGCATGTTTGGTGGAGGTGAATGTCGGAGAGATTCTCTCCCTTAAGCGGATATTCCATTTCTTTACTTTTACACATGCATTGTGCGAAACCTATAAATATAGTAACTTTGAAGGCTGCTCACATGATGTTGAGGTGTTCGAAAAGGAGATCAATGAGTACAGATGTAAGCCATATTGTGCTCATTGCAATATTCATATATGACACTCAGAGACATAGTGGAATACTTTATGCGCATGGGGCATACATCAATTTAAAGTGAGTTTTTGGTATTGATCCCAATGCTTAAGAAAACTAATACATGACAATCGTTTTTATATATGAAATATGTGTACCATGAGCATGACAAACAGAGGCGTATATGGAAAGTAGAGGTGCATGCATAAAGACAGGGAAAGGTGGTTGGAAGCTGGGCCCTCAGCGCTCGATCACCGCAGCTTTTGGAAACTCAACTAACAGAGAGGACACGCGCCAGAAGGAGGGAACAACATGATTCTCTCGTGTGTTTTTTTCTGATAAGAAGGGAGGGGATCTTCGAAAGGGGAACAACCTGATTGCCCAAGTGTTATTTTTTATCATTCTGAATTCATCTCAAAAATGTTTTAAAGATTGTGAAATGTAAATGATTTAAGCTTCCTTTACATGCGTATCGTTATCTAATGAGTTACAAGTGCTGGCGTAAGAGGAAAAAATTGACAGATTTATCTATTGCAGCGTGAACAATGCAGTCAGTAAGAATTTATTTCAGTAAGAATTTATTTCATCAGTGATGCTGCCATTTAATTTGTATGATTAGTGCGCCCACAATTAGTGCGCTCGATCGTTGATATGATTAGAAGATGATTCTTTCTTTTTTTTGCAGATGCGTGCCCAACTTCGTGTTTTTATTGTGTTTTTTGATTAAATCGAGTATGATAATTAAATATCATGCTTATAATTGGGACTATCGAACGTGAAAAATATAGTACAGTTATATAAAGCAAGTTATACTCTACGTTCTTATTGCAAGAATTCGTACGATTTCGAGTCTGCTATCTATGTTTTTTTCCGAGGAAAGCTATGTTTTCATGATGAGAGCCTTTCACGCAAAAAAAAAAGAAGGCTAATGCATCATGTGCTTGCTATCCTCTCTGCATGTTTCTCATAGCTGAAATCCAGATTATGACCTATGAATTAAAATACTACAAACAATTAAATATGCGCTATTGACATTCATTTAAGAAAAACCCGTGGAAGCTGTGGTTCTTGAAATGTGCAGGATGTGTTTTGCTTAATTGACTTTGGCCTCGGATTATGGTTACATACAGTTGTCCGGTGTTTGACTTCGTCAATTCATGGCTTGCGCTTTAGTATGCAATTATATGAAATTATTGCCCAACCTTGAGTTGAAGAAATCATTAGAAGCACAATGAGGATCACGTAAAATGCTGACCAATCATTATGTGGGTTTATTTCATCTGATAGGAAATTAAGTGATCAAATTGAAAGCAATCATTGATGCTTTACAACAATAATATTGTGAAATCCGACTGCATTATTTGAAGAGAATTATGATGAATCGTTATTTATGTTATATTTCTTGGTATACTATGTTTTCAATTAATGTTTGAAATATCTGAAACCTTCTTGCGAATTGCTTTGAGTTCCCACTTCACCTGTGATTGCTCCAAACACCCAACGTGCACCGTAATACGAGCGGTTGGCTTGATCCACCAGCCATCGTTTCGCGTCGATATTTTGGTGAACGCAACATGAAAGAGCGGCATTGTGACTCAAGTGAACCTCACCATGGGACTCCACCTCTCTTTGAAGTCCAATCATTTGAAACCTCTACTTCAAGCTAAATTTCTAGGTATTTCCTCATCTCATTGCTATTCATTACTTTTAAAGTTGTGATTCAATGGGAAAAAAGAAGATAGATCGAAATTATTCATGCACTATAACATATCAGTCGTATACCGAGGCTTCTACTGAGGAAAATGAATGGGCGCGACTTTGCACTGACATCATTATAAGGGTCAGTGTAGGCGTCAGAACGAAAGCGCCGGTATAAGCATTGATATAAGCGTTGGTATAAGCATCGATAAAACATCGGTATAAGCATCGATATAAGCGATGGTATGCCCCTGCACAAAATAGTCGGTATAAGCATTGGTATGTGCGTAAGGATACAGATGCTTAAACCGTCACCTATATCGACGACCATATCTGCAAAATTTTTTTGGGCAGAGTGTGTTGTCTCTTGCTACAACAAACATTCCCATGCTCTAGCAAAAGACAATCCACTCTTCCCAAGAAAAACCCAAGTACATGTAACATGTATGACAGGCAACAAAAAAATGATTTGATAAAGCAAAACATACTATCAAATACAAAAGACACGAGCAAAATGAATCATGAATCATGTTGAGAAATGAGACACATTGACATGATATTTATAAACAACAACTAGAACACATATATATGTGTGTGTCTGCTATGTATATACAGGTGTATATGTATATGTATTATGTGTGTATATTTGTATATGTATAAATATTTGTTTGCATGTGTAAAAATCCTAAAACCCTAATCCTAAAGACCTAGAACTAAAACAAGTGTATGTGTGTATTCTTGTGTATATATATGTGTATATGAATATATATATGTGTATGTCTTTGTATGCATATGTGTACCTATCTAAAAATCTTAAAACCCTAATCTTGAACACCTAGACCTAAAACATGTATATGTGTGTATGCATGTGTATATATATGTGTATGTGTATATGTATTATATGTTTATATGTGTATATGTGTGTATGCATGTGTGTGTGTGTGTGTGTATATATATATATATATATATATATATATATATATATATATATATATATATATATATATATATATATATATATATATATATATATATATATATATATATATATGTATATATATATATATATATGTGTGTGTGTGTGTGTATGCATGTGTTTATATATGTGTATGTGCATATATATTATGTGTTCATATGTGTATATGTGTGTATGTATGTGTGTATATATATAAAAGCCAACATGCATATGTGTGTATATATATATCACGTGTGTATGTGTGTGTGTGACTGTCTCTCTCTCTCTCTCTCTCTCTCTCTCTCTCTCTCTCTCTCTATATATATATATATATATATATATATATATATATATATATATATATATATATATATATATATATATGTGTGTGTGTGTGTGTGTGTGTATGTATGTGTGTGTGTATGCATGTATGTATGTATGTGTATGTGTATGTAAAAACCCTAAAACCCTAATCCTAAAGACCTAGACACATATACACATATGTGTTTATATGTGTATATGTGTGTGTTTATGTATGTAAAAACCAAAAATACTAATCCTAAAAAGCTAACCCTAAAACATGCATATATATGTATGTGTGTATGCATATATGATGTGTGTGTATGTGTATGTGTATGTGTATGTGTATGTGTATATGCATGTGTATATGTGTGCATGTGTGTATGTATTATGTGTGTATATGAGTAAAAGCCAAAAACCTTAATCCTAAAACCCTAACCCTAAAACATGTATATGTGTGTTTGTGTGGATGTATATGTGATGTTTGTGTATTTGTATGTGCATGTATGCATGTGTGTGTACACTTTATCTGTGTGTTTTATGTATGTATGCATATGCATATGCATATGTGTTAGATGTAATATGTATGCATCTGTGTATATGTATCTCTATGTCTCTCTCTTTCTCTCTATCTATCTCTCTCTCTTTATCTCTCTCTCTCTCTCTCTTTCATCTCTCTCTCTCTCTCTTTCTCTCTCTCTCTCTTATTCTCTCTCTCTCTATCTCTATTTATAATACAGAATAAAACAATCACTTACATCGATGTAATTCTTTTGAATGCTCTCGTCAAACCCCAATTCACATCGTCTCTTGACAAATTTCAAAGAATAAATGCCAAAAATCTCCTGCAAAACAAAAGAAAAGTGAAATTCAAAAACCCTTATCCTAAAAACCTAACCCTAAAACATGTATATGTGTGTATGTGTGTATGTATATGTGTGTATGTGTGTATGTATATGTGATGTGTGTGTATGTGTATGTGCATGTATGCATATGTGTGTATACATATGTGAGTGTGTATATATATATTTGCGTGTGTATGTAATATGAATGTATGTATGTATGTGTGTGTGTACATGCATATGTGTGTGTATGTATGTATGCATATGCATGTGTGTATGCATGTATGTGTGTGTATATACATATGTGAGTGTGTATTTATATGTGTGTGTATGTAATATGTATGTGTGTATGTATGTATGTGTGTGTACATGCAAATATGTGTGTATGTATGTATGCATACGGATGTGTGTATGTATACATGTGTGTGTGTACATGTGTGTATGTATATGTGTGTATACATGTATGTATGTATGTGAGTATGAGTATGAATATGTGTGTGTGTACATGTGTGTATGTATATGTGTGTATGCATGTATGTATGTATGTGAGTATGAGTATGAATATGTGTGTGTGTATGTATATGCATGTGTGTATGTAATATGCATGTGTGTATGTAATATGCATGTGTGTATGTAATATGCATGTGTGTATGTAATATGCATGTATGTATGTATATGTGTGTATGCATGTATGTAATACATATGTGTATGTATATGCATGTGTATGTCATATGTATGTGAATGTATATCCAATATGCATGTGTGTATGTAATATGTATGTGAGTATGTGTATGCATGTGTGTGTATGTATGTATGCATCTCTCTCTCTCTATCTCATTCTCTTTCTATTTCATCTCTCTCTCTCTCTTTCACCCTCTCTCTATCTTTCTTTTTCAGTCTCTCTCTCTCTCTCCCTCCCTCTCTCTCTCTCTCTTTCTCTCTCTCTCTCTTTATGTTTCTCTAGATCTCTCTCTCTTTCTTTCATCTCTCTCTCTATCTCACTCTATATCAATAAAAAACAAAACAATCACTTACATCGATGTAATTGTTTGGAGCGTTGTCGTAAAAGTCCACTTAATGTTGTCATTCATCAAATTCCAAAGAACTGATGCCAAAAGTCTCCTACAAAACAAAAGAAAAGAGAAATTCAAAAACCCTAATCCTAAAACCCTAACCTTAAAACATGTATATGTGTGTATGTGTGTATGTGTGTATGTATATGTGATGTGTGTGTATGTGTATGTACATGTATGCATGTTTGTGTATAGATATGTGAGTGTGTATACATATGTGCATGTGTATGTAATATGCATGTGTGCATGTTTGTATGTGTGTGTGTGTGTGTACATGCATATGTGTGTGTATGTATGTATGCATATGCATGTGTGTATGCACATAGAGTGTGTATGTATTTGTGTGTGTATGTAATATGCATGTGTGTATGTATGTATGTGTGTTACATGCAAATATGTGTGTATGTATATATGCATATGGATGTGTGTATGTATACATGTGTGTGTGTACATATGTGTGTGTAAATGTATGTATGTATATGTGTGTATACATGTATGTATGTATGTGAGTATGAGTATGAATATGTGTGTGTGTATGTATATGCATGTGTGTATGTAATATGCATGTGTGTGTGCAATATGCATGTATGTATGTATATGTGTGTATGCATGTGAGTATGTAATATGTATGTATGTGAGTGTGTTTGTAATATGCATGTGTGTATTTAATATTTATGTGAATATGTGTATGCATATGTGTGTATGTATGTATGCATCTCTCTCTCTATCTTATTCTCTTTCTATTTCATCTCTCTTTCTCTCTTTCATCTCTCTCTCTCTTTCACTCTCTCTCTATCTCTCTCTCTCTTTCACTATCTCTCTATTTCTTTCTTTCTTTCTCTCTCTCTCTATCCCTCTCTCTCTCTCTCTCCCTCTCTCTCTATTTTTCTCATCTCTCTCTCTCTCTATATCACTCATTCTCAATCGAAAACAAAACAGTCACTTACATCGATATAATTATTTGGAGCGTTGTCGTCAAAGTCCAATTAATGTTGTCCTTTGTCGAATTCCAAAGAATTCATGCCAAGAAGCTCCTGAAAAACTAAAGAGAAGAGAAATTAGAAAAGGAAAAAAAAACAATAAATATCATTCAAATCTAAGGATAAAGTGGATATTGACTAAGGATTATGAAATAAGAAAGTCTAACTTACCTATGTTCATAAAAAAAAAACACATGATATCGGAGATGTGAAGAAACTATTCTCTTCGTCCTTTCTTCAAAGTGTTGTTCAAGTACTGTTGTAGGTGTCGTTGGATGTGGATGAACCTATATGATAAAATATTTTAAGAGTAATAAAAACGTTTTACATTCTCAATTTTAAGAATATATATATATATATATATATATATATATATATATATATATATATATATATATATATATATATATATATATATATATCCTTATATACTTATATATTTATATACGTCCTTCAACTTGAAAGTTAAAAGCTATGATATATTCAATATTAGATGCATGCAGCCACAAGTACTCATCTCAATCATGCAAAGAAAGTGTTAAGGTATGTGAAGGGTACAATTAATATGGGTTGCTATATAGGTATGATGAAGAACTTCAAGTAAGAGCATGGAGTGATGCAGATTGGGTAGGGAGTGTTGAAAATACAAGGTCTACTTCTGGCTATTTTTTCATGTTAGGTACAAATGCAATCTCATGGATGAGCAAAAAGCAACCCATAGCTACATTGAGTTCAACAGATGTTGAATATAGAGCTTTCACCCTCACCATATATGAAGAAATGTGGCTTAAGAAGCTCTTCAAAGTTTTTGGCATAAAACTTGGATTGATTCCAGTTTATGGAGATAACAGATGAAGCCTACATCTTGCTAACAATCCCATGTATCATGTAAGAAGAAAGCACATTGAGATGCATAACCATTATGTAAGGGAAAAGGTTGCAAGTGGAGACATTAATGTTTATTTTTTAGGTACAATAGACCAATTTGTAGATAACTTCACCAAAATCTTGGATGTGACCAAGTTAAGAAAGTTTTCAAAAACTATAAGCTTACTTGATATGGACATTGCCACCTTAAGCTTGAGGGGGAGTATTGAAAGTGTGAGTTATGCAACCTCTAGGTGGACAAGGGATCAAAAACTCTTAATGAAAACAAAATTCACAACTTGAATCACTTAGCGAGGTTTCAAGGTCACGCAAGGTAGTCCAAATATGTTAAAAGGTTGGAAGAGGAATCCAAAATCTATAAAAAGGAGGTGGAGAATCATCAAATGTATAGAAGTCTTATAGTTCATTGAAGACCAAGAAGTATGATGACTAGAAATGAGAGAATGTATGTCCAATATGATATCTTTTAAATGTATGTAAATGTATGAATTTGATGGTATAGCTATGAAGATGTGGAAGCATAAAGAAAGCTACAACAACTAAAGATGAGGGTAAGATAGTTATAAATGAGTTTTGACCTCCATGAAAAGTTGGCTAACTTTTACACTTGAGTTAATGTAGGCTTATCAAAGATGAAGAATAGCTATAGAGAAGAAATATATAAATATGATCTTAGTTCCTATAGGATTTTGAGTGACCATGTAGTGAGGGTATATGTAAAAAGATGTTTTCATGTTACTCATATCTATGTTTTCCCTACAATAGGTATACTATGATATAATTCTCTTTGCAAGGAAAAAGCCTCTACAAATTTGAATTTAGAAATCCTTAATCAAATGCATTGATCCATTTTGCATTATTTTGATTGATTTGCATTTCAAAGTATGTATTGAATATGTAATGTGCACTTGAGTCTATACCCCTAGATGCATGTTCAATGACACATATCAACGATGTAAATGCATGTGATATTTTCTATAATAGGATTCAATTGAAGACGACAAATCTCACCATCAGTAGCCTATTAGCTTTTTGAGGCATCATATTGAGTTTTATTGCATTTTCAAATTTGCATAATAGGGTCACATTTCATGACCTTGCATCAAGGCACAATGCTTTTCTTACCTATGCAGTATGAGTGATTTTGTAAGGTTTTATGTATTTTCAGATTGCTTGTATGCGAGGGAGTGCACAGGCCTTGACATAAGAAGACTTTTACCATATGAATTGCATCATGTTTGATTTCCCATGAAATTCAAAGTATGCATTTTATAGGGCTAACTATATAGTCTTGCATAGGCACTCGTTTTCTATGTTCTGTTGTCAGGAAGATGGCGCACGGTTGGTGGATCAGTTCAACCGCCAAGTCCAACGGCGCACCCAAGCTTCAAGCAACTCGGGTGGTGGAATGGAGACTCAAAGAAATAATGAAAACTCAACAAAATTTATAAGATCACTTACAAGACATACCATCATATGGGAGAAAGAAAGTGATTCATAATAAGAAGTGTTCATATAATTGTCATGAAAATAATAAAAAAGATACAAGTTACCAATTCATCATAAATCATAAAGTTGGTTCATAATGTTGATTCATAATTTCATCATGTGTGTAGAGCCTCTTTGTCATAAAACAAAACCTCCATGTCCTTCTTCAAAATATGTGTGTAGCCTCCATGTTCTTCAACTCCTTCATCTCTTCAACTCCTTCAAAGTCCTCCAACTCCACCTCCAAAGTAACCTCCAAGAACTCCTTGAGTAGCTTGAGAAGATAGCTTGTGTTGAATGCCTTGACAATAAGCCAAGAATTCTTTATATAGTATTCCAACCATCCTCCAAAAGCACTTACGATACAAAAAAATAGGCTTTATCGTTCCAAAATAGCGTTCGCTATTTCCTTGTTTTTTTTTCGGATAAAACTTTCTATCGCTAAAGTTTGCTTTTCGTTTCAAATAACAATCGCAAGTCATGATTTTGCTTTTTAGTTTTGAAAATAACGAATGATAATAATAGTGCTTCACTTTTTCTTTTAGTTTCTAAGGAATGGTTTCACACTATAGTTTTCGGTTCACATGGAACATATAATCATGGTTTTCATATGGGTGCTAATCACATAAGTATGATGAATCAAATGATCTGCTGACTTGACAATTGACTATTGACTCCAATAATCCTCCCTTCAATAATGGTACAATCTTCAGTAATCCGCAAATCTTCTCATGACTAGACACGTCTGTCGGTCGAAGAAGGAGTTGCTCGAGATGCCCGACACTAACGCGCTCGAATGCGTCTATCACAAATGGCTTCTGTCGCCTTGAGAAAAGCCTGGATGAAAGTTATGGGAGTGTTGTCATTTGTGTCGCTCACAGATTGCTTCCGACGCATCTTCTCTGAACCACAGCAGCGTCGTCAGCAGAAGCATTTTGATCTCTTTGTCGTCATTCCGCCTCTATAATATTTCGGCATGTGTCGTCATTCCGCAGCGTCGTCACGAACTTTTCTTTCAGTATACATCAACGTGGTTAAGCGAGCTCATTTTTAAACTATTTTCAAAACATGTTAGTCAAGTACAGTAACCATTATTAGTTGTATGGTTACAAAAAAAAAGGAATCTGATGGCAGAACATCTCCGCTGAAGTTTTTGTGTCGGAGAAGGCGGCTGTCGAGGTCTTGCGTAAGTCTGCTGTCTATCGCGATTACTGGGCGTCTATCGCGGGTGACATGGGATTCGCGATTTCTGGGTGTCTATCGCGGGTGACGTGTCATCCTATCTATCGCGATTATTGAGCGTCTATCGCGGGTGATGCGGGGTTCGTGTGTATCGTGAGTACTGGCATCTATCGCGGGTGACGTGTGCATCGTTTATCGCTGGTGATGTGTGCATCCGTGACCTGTCTATCGCACACACTGGGCATCTATCGCTATCCGCGAGCGACGGATTCAAGGCCACATCGCGGGTGACGTTTCCCTACTGGCCGAGCCCTGACCAGTTGTATGCGCGTTGTCGTGAGGATAAAAGTCAGTATGCAAATTAAGGTTTGGAGAAATTAAAAGCGCGTGAGGGTTTTGCTGCCGCCGTAAAGTAAAAGGGAGCTTTTAGAAAAAAAGAAAAAAGAAAAAAAGAGAAAAGAAAAAAAAAGGAAAAGAAAGAAAAAAGAAGAAAAAAAAAAAAAGAAGAGAAAGAAAAAAGAAAAGAAATTTGAGAAAGAAAAAGTGCCCCTTTTTGTTGGATTTTGGCCCGTTTGTCCGAGACTTCGTTGTGTTCGGTGGGGAGCGTCTACCGTGCTTGTGGACCTTTTGCTTCCTTTGATGACGGGCTTTACCGTCGGGTATTAAAAAGTAATTGTGGTGCAAGTTCCGTTTGGCCATGGTTATGGCTTCATCCTCCCTCGTAAAAAATAACCGGGCCCCTCCCCCTGGAGAGACCGAT
The DNA here is from genome assembly GCA_020310875.1 of Ceratopteris richardii. Taxonomy (NCBI): domain Eukaryota; kingdom Viridiplantae; phylum Streptophyta; class Polypodiopsida; order Polypodiales; family Pteridaceae; genus Ceratopteris; species Ceratopteris richardii. The sequence continues at coordinate 34,821,467 of CM035413.1, read as the reverse complement.
ACACTGGCCGCGCTGCTGGAGGGGGGTTCGTGTGCCGCCCCTGGACCATCCGAAAGTGTTGACCCCCCCATCGTGTCCCTCAGTAGACCCGCAGTTCTATCTGCTCAGAAGGAGCTCAAGAAAGTTTGCCTAGTCGGCCAAGTGTTTGGCCCCAGGCCCCCGCTCGAAATCGTGCGACAATGGCTTCGAAAAGAGTGGTTCCCTCGCGGGCTAATTGTCAGCAAATGTCAGTTCTTACCAGCTAACCACATGCTGCTAATCTTCGAAAATGAAGAGATGGCGTTCCAAGCCCTAAGCGTGGGCACCTGGCAGCTCGGTCGGGCGACCCTGTGCCTATTCAGATGGTCCCCGGACTTCACCCCCGACAAATCGAAATCTCTGCGGTACCCCCTTTGGGTTGAGCTCCCAAACCTCCCATACTTCCTGTACAACTTCGTGTGGGACATTGTCTCTCCTATCGGCAAGCCGTTGGCTTCACGCGAAGACATTGGTGGTCTCATCTATGAAGGTGCAAGACACTCTTTCAATGCTAGGTGGCACCCACAAGCCTGCGTCGAGGCCGACCTCAGTTCGCCGCTTCCATCAACGATCAAAGTGGACATGGGCGAAGGTGAAGTCTGGGAGCAGGATATCACCTACAAAAACCTTCCCAACGCGTGCTTTCGCTGTGGTCAGCAAGGTCACAGGATTAAAGACTGCCCTCTCAAACAAAAAAACAAGCGATTTCAAGAAGCCCCCAAAACTGCTCAAGACAACTGTGACAAAATGATCCACTCGACCATGGAAGGGGAAGACAAGGGCCTCCCCAATCCGCAAGCTGGTGCTGATGGCTTTACTGAAGTTAGAAGAAGAAGGAAAAGAAGTCCGAGAGCCAACGGTGAGAGAAACAGCCTGCCAAGTACCCCCCACAGCAATTTGTACTGCAATCTTGGAAAGGAGATCAACGAGCTCGACTACCCAGGTGGGAAGTCACATGAGGTAGACACCCTCGACGAAGCCATAGAGTTACAGGTCAACAAAGCAACCCCCCAGGAGGGTTACACCACAAGCAAAGAAGATGGCTTCACCACGAGTAATGAAGACAACATGGACAGTGAAAGCTCCATCATTGGATCAACGATCCCGGAAACGGTGCCGAGCACGGGGCCCAATTCTCCCCAGCAAGGAGCATCCCGCAAAGGGAAACAGCCTATGGAGTTTCCCTGGAAAAGCCCCCACAAGAACCGATTTCTAAATCGGGATCAGATCCCAGCGAAAAAGAAGGATGAAGCCAAGAGAAGAAAAGACAAGGCTCCCTCCCGTAAAGAGGGATCAATACAAAAATGATCGTCATCTCGCTAAATGCTAGAGGGTTATCCGACCCCTCAAGAGCGACCATTATTGGTCAGTGGCTCCGCGACATTAGCTTAAACCCAGACATTATATGTATACAAGAGCTTAAAATTGATGGAGAAGACCTCCAGAAACGGCTCAGACAGGTCTCCTCGGCCCATGTGTGGATCCCTACGAAGCACCAGCGGGGGTCCGGAGGAACGGTTATCGGTGTTAAACATCTCTGGCTTGAAAAGCTTGTAAACTCCATTGAAGATGTTAGTCACCGTTGGATTGCGGTTTCTTTTGGTGCTCCTCTGTGTGTCACTATGGTCTCTCTGTACGCCCCTAACGGGGATCTGGAGAGACTGAACACTTGGGCTTCACTCGACTCGCTTCCCCACAACGTGCTGATTTGTGGAGACTTCAACATGGTGGAGGACCCTATGGACAGATGGATGGGCAAGGGCAGGGTCATTGACAGTCGGGAGAAAGAAATGTGGGACTTGACCAAACTCCACTTGGATCTGGTTGAATTCAAAGACTCGAATGGCTTTTCCTGGTCGAATCTACAAGCGGGTGAGGATCTGAGGAAAGCCAGGCTCGACAGATGCTACGTCTCTCAGAGTTTTACTCACCAGTGGGGTCTCCCTACCATCGCGCAACGCACCGACCTCACCATTTCTGATCACTACCCGATCGTTATCAATTTTCAACCTTCCAACAAGATCCGCAAGGCTCCGTGGTTCCATGCCAACGCTGCCACCTTCTCTCTCCCTTCCGTCCATCAAGAGATTGCCGATGTGTGGAAGGTGGCGTTCGCCTCTGGCTCGGCCCCAGCCAAGTGCTGGAGAAGCGCGGTCGACAAGTCTCGCAAGATCATGATCAGAACTAAGAAGACGCTCGAGACTGTGCGACGGGCTCGTAGGGAGGCTATCTACCACAGACTCTGGCGGCTCGAGGAGGAAGTGAACAAAGGAAAACACCAAGCCCAGAAAGGTCTCCGAAAAATCAGAGCGGTGTTGAGATACGAGGAAGAAATACAAAGGAAAAACCTGCAAATTTTCTTCAAGGAGTGGTGGGCTGGCAAAGCCGACAAGCCCACCAAAGAGATGTGTCGTATCCTTAAAAGGAAACAAAATCGAGATTCGATCCCCCTGCTGCTTGATCCACACGGCAACGTTTGCAATTCGGAAGAAGATAATTTCGGCATCATCGAAGGGCACTTCACGAGTCTCCTGGGAACCTCGAACCCCCTCTCCCACCATAGAAGGGACTGTATGGCTGCAATTTCTAGGGTTTCCCCTCGGAGGATTCCACCCAACCTCCACTCCCTTCTTCATGCCCCTATCTCTGAATCAGAAATCATTGAGGTCATTGATGCCCTCCCTCTCGGTAAAAGCCCGGGACCCGACGGACTCACGAATGAGTTCTTTAAATCCTTCAAGCTGGTGGTCGCCACCCCGCTTAGGTTGGTTTGGCAAGAAGCGCTAAAGTTTGGGGCTCTTCCTTCTTGTCTAAATAATGGAATTATCAAGCTGGTTCACAAGAAGGGGGAAAAGAACAGAATCGAGAACTGGCGGCCAATCACGATGCTCCAAACAGGATACAAGATCATCGCCAAAGTCATTGCCAATAGAATATCGTGCCATCTGAGATCTTGGCTAAGTGAGGACCAAAAAGGCTTCATCAAAGGCAGGTCTATCCTGGAAACCATTATGGATATTTGGGAAGGTATTCAATTTGCAAACGAGTCTAATCAAGACGTGGTCTTCCTCAAGATCGACTTTGACAAAGCCTACGATAGGCTAGAATGGGACTATATTCTGCAGTCGCTCCAAGACCTCGGATGTAGTCAGAAATTCACCAAGATGATCGCGACCCTGCTCGGCAATGCAACGACCCAAATTAACGTTAACGGCAAACTTTCGAAGGCGATCCATCTTAAAAGATCTATTAGACAAGGATGCCCTCTTGCCCCCCTTCTCTTTGCCATCGCCACTGAAGGGCTGAGCAGACTTGTGGCTCATCATGTGGAGGCTGGCAATATCATAGGCCTCCAGCTACCTCACGCCCACAGTCAAATCATCATGAGACTCTTTGCCGACGATATGAATGCGTTCGTTCACAATGATAATACCAGTCTGGAGACTTTCTGGAGGTGTCTTGATACCTTTTGTGAGGCCTCTGGATCCAAAATCAACCACAATAAGACCGCCTTTAGGGCCATTGTGGGACATCAACCCGGCCTTCTCATTGATCATGGCTGTCAAATCATTCCGCAGGGTCAAATCATTCGGCTGCTCGGAATCCCCTTGGGGTTTGGCGTCTCTATGGAGCAGCGATGGAACTGGGTGCTGGCCAAACTTGAAAACAAGCTCAATTACTGGAGAGGTATGCAAATCAATCTCGCTGGACGGGCGATGGTAATCAACACGTTCCTCCTCTCGTCTACCATCTATTTCCTTTCTTGCTGGAGACCGAATGAGCAAGGCCTATCCAAACTGAATAGCATCTGCAGAAACTTTCTTTGGACGGGTGACCATAACAGAAGGGGGGTGCCCAAAATCAAATGGGCCATCTGCACCAGCCCTAGAGATAGCGGGGGGCTTGGCATCCTGGACATTGGGTGCATGGCTAACAAACTGGCAGCCAAATGGATGATTCAAGCTTGGTGCAATAGGGAGGCCTCGTGGGCCAAGCTGATCTTCAGAAACAAAAATGAGTTGGCCCTCACGGGATTCCCGAACTGGAAGAACCTTGACATCATGACCCTGTTATTCTCCCCGATACCTGTCTTCCCGAAAGGCTCCAATCTCGTATGCTCTCTTTGGAAGGCCTGGAATAAAGTCAAAAGCTTCACAAGAATTAGTGAGGACTGGAAGTGGGCGGCTGGCATCAGACAAAACGACTCTATCTGGTTTCCGATTCATGGCATCCGGAGTGTGGAGCCGTGGAACATTCAAAATGCCAAGAAGTTATGGAACAAAGGATTCAAAAAATGGAAACAACTCTGGAAACATGACACCAACAGTTGGATCAACTACGAGGATATCGACCCTCGCATAAACATCTCCTACGAAGAATGGAACACCTTGCAAAGCAGATGCCTCGCCTGGGATCGGCACGAAACTCGACTACTCATGGGACATGACGCTCCGAACGTGCGTGGTCTCAAATGGCACAATGGAAACAGCCTACTCAAAATCCCGAACACCAATGAAACGACTGACCTTCAGATCAGCCTCAACAAGAAGTGGTGCCTGTCTTGGACGCGGCTTCGGTGGGACATGAAATTCATGGGTATCTGGCACCCACTTATAGAGATTAAGAAGTCGGTCCTCTTATGGCAAATTCTTCATCGAGGAATTTGGACTAACCATAAGGCAAGCAAAATTTGTGGGATCCCTCCGTGGTGCAAACGTTGCCACCGCGCAATCGAAGATGTCCCACACATCTTCCTTACTTGCCCCAACTCCTACAGAATCTGGCAGATGGTTGGACTGAAAATCAGAGTCCAGAAACAGCTTAGTTGGAAACAAGTCCTTTTGGGTGAAGCGATTGGATGCTCTGCGGCTCTCTGGAACGCAATCAGAGGGGAAGTCCTGTGGAAAATTTGGCGGGAGCGGTGTGCTCTCAACTTCGGTGACACCCCCAGGGAGTGGTCGATTGAGAAATCTCTATTCCTCCTTGGCAAAAGGATTGTCAACAGTAAGAAATCCCCCCCCTTCAGGCATCATCAAGTCCTCCTTTTGATCAACAACAAGCTTAAACCCAAGTGGGTCCCGCATGAGGGCGACGAGAGGGTGATCAACCTTCTTTGTAATGCAACCTAGGAATCAACCAAGCTTCCCCTGCTTTGTGGGATTTGGGGGGTCCCGAGGGCACTAGTCCCCTTCTATTGTACCTTTGTTTCTTAATTTAATTCAAGTCCGGGAGAGTAGGCTATTGCCGAACTTCCTTTATATTAAAAAAAATCTTCTCATGACTATTTCTAGCTAACGCTTCGGTAAAATATCTTGGCAAATATATCTACAACATTCTCAGTAGAGAGTTATTCTTTAGATTGAATTAATCAAACACTGGATATGTAGGGATGTGGATACGTAGAGATGTAAATCTCTACGACATTCGCCCCTCCTAAACTTGCACATCATCCTGGATGGGCCAATCTTCAAATCTTCTTTCTGCTTCAAAGATAAACTGACATTTCATAAGAACATTGAATCTTGAAATCATGTGTCAAGTGCATAGGAAGATAAGAAATGTGCCTATGCAAGGCCATGTAATGTAGCCCTATCAATTGCATACTTTGGAAATGCATGGTTAAAAATATAGTGCAAAAGATAAGGTATTTGGCATTCCTTGATGAGGTATGTACACTCTCTTTCATACATCTCATGTTTTTATACATAAATCCTTTCCATCACTCAAAGTGCATGGGTAAAGCTCAAAACGTGCCTTGATGCAAGGTCATGTAATGAGACCCTATCATGCATACTTTAGGTGCATAAGTAAACAAACATGGTGCAAGTATCAGGGTAAAAGGCATTTGATGATGAAGCTTCTACGCTCACTCACATACATATCAATGTGTATATACATCAATCCTTAGAATAACTCAAAGTGCATGGGTAAAGCTCCAAATGTGGTTGGATGCTAGGTCATGTAGTGAGCCCCTACCATGCATACTTTCAGTGCATTGTTCCAAAATCATGGTACAAAAGGGGTAAGAGGATGTCCATCATGAGGTTCTTCAAATTTTTTGATATCTGCTTTTTAATTTGGATGTCATCCTTTTTTAATTTGTTTACAAGTGCAAGTAGATTGTGCAGGCTAAAGAAATAAACATGTGTGTATATACATTGGTTTATGCATACTCTGAGTGTAGAATAGACTCAATATAGTGCAAATAATGGAGAGTAAGAAAAGAAGACTAAAAATGCATTAAAGTCAACACTCAATTCTCACTCTTCAATCAAACAAATCTCTCAATTCACTCAAACACTCTCAATAATCTCATCCATCATTATCATCAAAGATAATTTTGAAGAAACGTGTTCCTGTCTCATAAAAAACATCAAAGTTAATATCAAAAAATATGCTTTACAATTCATCCTCACTACAATTTATCTCATTATATCCTATCTCTAGATCTCTTCATGGTTCATCTTCAATTATAAGCACCTGTTCATCATGGATCATCGTCAACCTGTTCCTTTCTGCAAAGATAAAGGTTTAGAAGACTTTGATGAATTTTTAATATTTTGTTGAATTTGTTTGATAGCATCTTCAATCCATTGTTTTTCCTTTTCTTTAATACTATTATCATTGTTTGTACTCTCATCAATTTCATTGATATTTTCATGTTCACTTTGACTATTTTGTTCCTCGTTAATCACATGGCTCAATTGAACTGTCAAATTCTTAACCTTTTCTTGATCAAATAATTTGTCATTTTCTAGAAACTTTGGATCACATAGTACATAATATTTGTCATGTTTCTTTTTCAATTGTATAGAGTTTTCAAATTCTTGCTCATTCTCTTCCAATTTTTCTTGTAAAATTTGTTCAACTTTTTGTTTATCCAACTTTATTTGTTCACATTTCTTTTCTTCAAAACATTTAACTTGATTCTTATTTTCTATCATAGATTCTTGTTCACAAGATTTTGTATCATCATATCTCTTTGGTTTGCATTGTTTTCTAAATGATCTTGGCTTAGATTTTGTTTGATCAAAATATTCTTTAATTCCACGTCTTCCTAAGTTCAAGTGCAAAGTCGGTTGATCATGGTATCTACAAATTTTCTTATCAACTTCACTGACCAATTTAAGTCTACAAGCATTCTCATATGCATAACAATTCCAAAACATATGGCCAAATTGATCACACCAAAAGCATCTTATAGGCCTATTTAATCTTCTATATGTGGCTTTAGGGGTAGATCTTCTATGGTTAGATGAATGTCTTTTATCAAAAACTTGAGTAGACAAACTATGTACTTGATGATCATATTTACACTTACACGTGGTAATTTCTTTTACTTGATTGGTGAGAATTTCAATATTTTCTATCAAACTTGAAATTTCACAGCTAATTATTTCTGATGTTGCAAGTTCTCTCACATGATTAGATAGATTTTCCATACTCTCTATCAAATTTGAAACTTCATAGTGAACATCTCCTTCTAAATTCACAAATTCTTGATTAAATTGTGTATTTAATGATTTAATAACTTTAGTAGTTTTTCCCAATATTGAAGTCATCATTGAGATATATGAAGTTAATGGCTCAAGTTTTTCATTTATGGATGCAATTATTTATGACTCCATATCTTTGAATTGTTCATCATATTCTGGAAACTTCTTTTCAATTAATGCTTCCACACTAGAACCTATGTCTTGTGGTGTGTTTTGCAACACCCTTTTCGACCATTGTTCACTAATATAATCAATGTAAAAGTAAAATATGCATACCTGGAATTGAGCTTGATATCGTACCTCCTAATTGCCAAATGCCATGGAACAAGTTCACGTCGGGTTCACTTGTTGTGAAGGACTCAGTTGGGTGGATCAGGCCAACTACTAGTGTTCCAGATAGACGGTACACGCACGGTGCTTCGCGCAACTTAAGAGGTAGAATTGAAATATAGATGCTCACAAATAATCAGATGAGACCATAACTCAAATCGCACGTACAATTCATTAATCATCATAAGAGAGTTTAGAAACGAGAGAGATGTGAGGAAATTGGAGAGTCAACTAATTCATAATAATGTGTTCTTACAACTATAATGCAGATAACGAAAACAGATACAAGTTACTAAATCATCATAAATCATGATGTCCTTCGCATGCAAGCAGAACCTCAGTACACCAAGATGTGTGCCAACACTCCTCAAGAGTGTGAGAACTCCTCCTCCAAGAACTCCTAGCCTTGATCTTCAGATAATCTTCAAGTTGAGAAGATAAGATGGCTTTGACAATGAGGCTAAGTGCCTCTTATATAGTATTTTCATCCTCCCAAAAGTCATAGCAAAAAAATCACATAAAATCAGCTTTTTCTTCTGAAAAATAGCGATCATACTTGTCGTGAAGGGCTCAGTTGGGTGCATTAGGCCAACTACCAGTGTTCTAGATAGATGGTACATGCAGGGTGCTTCGGGTAACTTAAGAGGTAGAATTCAAATATAGACGCTCACAAATAATCAGATGATACCATAACTCAAATCGCACGTACAATTCATTAATCATCATAAGAGAGTTTAGAAACGAGAGAGATGTGAGGAAATTGGAGAGTCAATGAATTCATAATAATGTGTTCGTACAAATATAATGCACATATTGGAAACACATACAAGTTACCAAATCATCATAAATCATGATGTCCTTCGCATGCGAGCAGAACCTCAGTACACCAAGATGTGTGCCAACACTCCTCAAGAGTGTGAGAACTCCTCCTCCCACTCCTCCTCCAAGAACTCCTAGCCTTGATCTTTAGATAATCTTCAAGTTGAGAAGATAAGATGGCTTTGACAATGAGGCTAAGTGCCTCTTATATAGTATTTTTATCCTCCCAAAAGCCATAGCAAAAAAATCACGTAAAATCAGCTTTTTGCTCTCAAAAATAGTGATCGCTATTTCTTAGCTTTTCGGATAACTTCCATCACATAAGTTTGAGTTTGCTTTTCGTTTTAAGAATAGCAATTGATTTATAAACCAAGCTTTTTACTTAAAATAGCAAAAGTATTTTGATATGGAACTTTCGCTTTCACTTTGGTTTTGTTTTCTTTTAGTTTGTAACGAATGGTTTCACACTATGAAGATTCAGGTTCACTTGAAACAATTAAACATGGGTTTCATATGCCTTCTGCTAACACATAATATGATGAGCAAGTGATCTGCGGACTTGACAATTGGACATTGACTCCAATAATCCTCCCTTCAATATCACAATGGTACAATCTTCAGTAATCCGAAAATCTTCTCATGACTATCTCTAGTCAATGCTTTGGTAAATATATCTGCAACATTCTCAGTAAAAATCATTCTTTAGGTTGGATTATTCAAACACTGGATATGTAGAGATGTAAATCTCTACGACATTCACCCCTACTAAACTTGCACATCATCCTTGATGGGCCAATCTTCAAATCTTCTTTCTGCTTCAAAGATAAACTGACATTTCATAGAAACATTGAATCTTGAAATCATGTGCCAAGTGCATGGGAAAATAAGAAATGTGCCTATCCAAGGCCATATAATGTAGCCCTATCAATTGCATACTTTGGAAATGCATGGTTAAAAGTATGGTGCAAAAGATAAGGTAATTGGCATTTGTAAACGAAGCATGTGCTCTCACTTTCATACATTTCATTTTTTTATACATAAATCCTTTCCATCACTCAAAGTGCATGGATAAAGCTCAAAACGTGCCTTGATGCAAGGTCATGTAATGAGACCCTATCATGCATATTTTAGGTGCATAAGTAAACAAACATGATGCAAGTATCAGGGTAAAATGCATTTGATGATGAAGCTTGTGCACTCACTCACATACATATCAATGCGCATATACATCAATCCTTACAATCACTCTGTGTGTATAGGTTAATCTGAATACGTGCCTAAATGCAAGGTCATGTAGTGAGACCCTACCATGCATACTTTAAGTGCATTGTTCCAAAAATCATGGTGCAAAAAGTAGGTAAGAGGAAGTCGATGATGAGGTTCTTCAGAAATTTTGATATCTGTTTTTTAAATTGGATGTCATCCTTTTTTAATTTGGTTACAAGTGCAAATAGATTGTGCAGGCTAAAGAACTAAACATGTGTGTATATACATGGGTTTATGCATACTCTGAATGCAAAATAGACTCAATATGGTGCAAATAATGGAGAGTAAGAAAAGGAGACTAAATGCATTTAAGTCAACACTCAATTCTCACTCTTCAATCAAATAGTCCTCTCAAATCACTCAAACACTCTCACTAATCTCGAGCATCATTATCATCAAAGATAATTTTGAAGAAGTGTGTTCCTGTCTCATGAAAAACATCAAAGTTAGTATAAAAAAACATGCTTTACAATTCATCCTCACTACAATTTCACTCATCATTTCCTATCTAAGGATCTCTTCATGGTTCATCTTCAATTATAAGCACATGTTCATCATCTTCAATCTGTTCTTTTCTGCAAAGATAAAGGTTTAGAAGACTTTGATGAATTTTTAATATTTTGTTCAATTTTTTTGATAGCATCGTTAATCCATTGTTTTTCCTTTTCTTTAATATTTTGAGCATTGCTTGTACTCTGATAAATTTCATTGATATCTTCATGTTCACTTTGACTAGTTTGTTCATTGTTAATATTATGGTTCATTTGAACTTTCAAATTCTTAACCTTTTCTTGATCGAATAATTTGTCATTTTCTAGAAACTTTGGATCACATAGTACATAATATTTGTCATGTTTCTTTTTCAATTGTATAGACTTTTCAAATTCTTGCTCATTCTCTTTCAATCTTTCTTGTAAAATTTGTTCAACTTTTTGTTTATCCAACTTGATTTGTTCACTTTTCTTTTCTTCAAAACATTTAACTTGATTCTCAATTTTCATAGTTTCAGAAGATTTTGTATCATCATATTTCTTTGGTTTCCATTGCTTTCTAAATATTTTTGGCTTAGTTTTTGTTTGATCAAAATATTCTTTAATTCCACCTCTTCCTAAGTTCAAGTGCAAAGTCGAGTGATCATGGTATTTACAAATTTTCTTATCAACTTCAGTGACCAATTTAAGTCTACAAACATTCTCATACGCATTACAATTCCAAAACATATGGCCAAATTGATCACACCAAAAGCATCTTATAGGTCTATTTAATCTTCTATATTTGGCTTTAGGGATAAATCTTCTATGGTTAGGTGAATGTCTTTTATCAAAAACTTGAGTAGACAAACTTTGTACTTGATGATCATATTTACACTTACATGTGGTAATTTCTTTTACTTGATTGGTTAGGATTTCAATATTTTCTTTCAAACTTGAAATTTCACAGCTAATACTTTCTGATATTGCAAGTTCTCTCACATGATTAGATAGAATTTCCATACTCTCTATCAAATCTGAAAGTTCATAGTGAACAACTCCTTCTAAATTCACAAATTCTTGATTAAATTGTGTATTTATCGATTTCATAAGTTCATTAGTTTTTCCCAATATTGAAGTCATCATTGAGATGTATGAAGTTAATCGCTCGAGTTTTTCATTTATGGATGCTATTATTCGTGACTCCATATCTTTGAATTGTTTATCATATTCTGGAGACTTCTTTTTAATTAATGCTTCCACACTAGAACCTATGTCTTGTGTGGTGTGTTTTGCAACACCCTTTTTGCCCATTGTTCACTAATATAATCAGCGTAAAAGTAAAATATGCGTACCTGGAATTGAGCTTGATATCGTACCTCTTAATTTCCAAATGTCATGGAACAATTTCACGTCGGGTTCACTTGTCGTGGAACAAGTTCACGTCGGGTTCACTTGTTGTGGAACAAGTTCACGTCGGGTTCACTTGTCGGGAAGATGGCGCATGGTTGGTGGATCAGTTCAACCGCCAAGTCCAACGGCGCATGCAGAGTGCGTTAAGAAACTTAGGTGGTGGAATGGAGACTCAAAGAAATAATGAAAATTCAACGAAATTTATAAGATCACTTACAAGACATACCATCATATGGGAGAAAAAAATTGATTCATAATAAGAAGTGTTCATACAATTGTCATGAAAATAATAAAAAAGATACAATTTACCAATTCATCATAAATCATAAAGTTGGTTCATAATGTTGATTCAGAATTGCATCATGTGTGTAGAGTCTCTTTGTCATAAAACAGAACCTCCATGTCCTTCTTCAAAATATGTGTGTAGCCTCCATGTTCTTTAACTCCTTCATATCTTCAACTCCTTCAAAGTCCTTCAACTCCACCTCCAAAGTAACCTCCAAGAACTCCTTGAGTAGCTTGAGAAGATAGCTTGTATTGAATGCTTTGACAATAAGCCAAGTCTTCTTTATATAGTATTCCAACCGTCCTCCAAAAGCACTTACGATACAAAAAAAAATTAGCTTTATCGTTCCATAATAGCGTTCGATTTGAACACGAGAGATTTTTTTACCTTCTCCCTGATCAGAAAGGTACATTATGAATGATCATGGGAGTTTTCTACCTTCTCTCTCATCAAAAAGATACATTATGAATGATCATGGGAGTTTTCTTTACCTTCTCTCTCATCAAAAAGATACATTATGAATGATCATGGGATTTTTACCTTCTCCCTCATTAAAAAGGTACATTATGAAGATCATGGGAGTTTTTTAACTTCTCTCTCATAAAAAAGGTATTGATATTGGATGAATGGATGTATGTGATGGATGATATGAAGGTTAAAATTTTATATTATGCGGTCCTAAAGATAGAATTTGAAGCTAAAAATAATAATGATTGATGTGTAAAACTTTGAATATGTTATTTGAATAAATATCTTGTGAACTTTATAATAGGTTTCTACAAGAAAGAGGACTTGATTTTGAAATTAAATTGAAATGAATTGTGATATTAATTTAAATGAGTTTTTAAATGATTTTTAAATTGAATTAGTTTATGAATATATGTGTATGCATGAAAGTGTATGTATGCATGTACAAAATTATGAGATGATTTCTTGAGTTAGTTTAATGAGATGAACTGATTAAATGCATGAATGCATAGTTGTATTTATGAAAAGATATGTATTCACATGCATGTGCACGAGGGCATGTACATGTGCATGACTTTATGATTGGTATATATACATAAGAGTATGTATGTGTATGTGTTTATGAGTACAATATGAATGATGAGTATATACATGGAACTTTGATTCTGAGCATGTGCAAAGTATGGTGACTAGGAAAAATAAACATGTATGTGCATGAGAGCATATGCATGTATATAAATTTATGATTTTACGTGATTGCAATGATTTATGAGTAGATATGTATGACTAGAAATGAAAGAATATATGCCCAATATGATAATTTTTAAATGTATGTGAATGTATGAGTTTGATGGCATAGCTATGAAGACGTGGAAGCATAAAGCAAGCTACAACAACTGAAGATGAGGGTAAGAGAGTTATAAATGAGTTTTGATCTCCATGAAAAGTTGGCTACCTTTTACACTTGAGTTAATGTAGGCTTATCAAAGATGAATAGCTATAGAGAAAAAATATTTAAATATCAAGATCTTAGTTCCTCTAGGATTTTGAGTGATCATGTAGTGAGGATATATGTAAAAAGATATTTTTATGTTAGTCATATCTATGTTTGGCCTACAACAAGTATACTGTGAAAGAATTCTCTTTGCAAGGGAAAAGCCTCTACAGATTTGAGTTTAGAAATGCTTAATCAAATTGATCCATTTTGCATTATTTTGATTGATTTGCACTTCAAAATATGCATTGAATATGTAAAGTGCACTTGAGTTTATACTCCTAGATGTACGTTCAACGGCACATATAAACGATGTAAATGCATATGATATTTTCTATAACAGGATTAAATTGAAGAGGAGAAACCTCCCCTTCAATAACCTATAACCTTTTTTTAGGTATTATATTTAGTTTTATGGCATTTTAAAATTTTCATAATAGGATCATATTTCATGACCTTGCATCAAGGTACAATGCTTTTCTTACCTATGCACTATGAGTGATTTTATAAGGTTTTATGTATTTTCACATTGCTTATATGCGAGAGAGTGCACATGCCTTGACATCAGAGGCCTTTTACCTTATGAATTGCACTATCATTGATTTCCCATGCAATTCAAAGTATGCATTTCATCGGACTAGCTATACGGCCTTGCATAGGTACTTGTTTTTTATGTTCCGTGCAGTATGGACATAAAGCTAATATTTTAGGTTCAAGATAAATTTTATTTTTGAAGAAAAAGAAGTACTACCATTGGCCCATCCAAAGGATGTGCATGTTTGATGGGGGTGAATGTCGGAGAGACTCTCTCCCTTAAGCGGATATTCCATTTCTTTAATTTTACACATGAATTGTGTGGAACCTATAAATATTAACTTTGAAGGCTTTCTCACATGATGTGGAGCTGTTCGAAAAAGAGATCAATGAGTATTGATGTAAGCCATATTGTGCTCATTGCAATATTCACATATGACACTCAGAGACATAGTGGAATACTTTATGCACGTGGGGCATACATCACTTTAAAGTGGGTTTTTGGTGTTGATCCCAATGCTTAAGAAAAATAACACATGACAATCGAGTTTATATATGAAATATGTCTACCATGAGCATGGCAAACAGAGGCGTATACGGAAAGTAGAGGTGCATGTATAAAGACAGGGAAAGGTGGCTCGAAGCTGGGCCCTCAGCGTTCGATCAACTCAGCTTTTGGAAACTCAACTAACAGAGAGGACATGCGCAAAAAGGAGGTGCATGCACGTGAAAGGGGGCACAGCTGCTGGAAGTTTTTCTCTCGTGTGTTTTTTTCTGATAACAAGGGAGGGTCAATTCAGAGTTTTCATCTGGCAAATCATGGGAACCTTCGAAAGGGGAACAACGTGATGGAAGCTTTTTAGATATCGCCTGATTGTAGCTATGTTTGGGGATAAGCGCCAGAGTTCCTAGCTTTTGTTGCACGGCCATTACTGAACCAAAGTGGTGAATTGCCGAAGTTTCATTACATCTAGACTTGCGCTGCTGCAACAATACTTCTGAGAAGAGTGCAATTTGAAGATCTTCCTATCTACTAACACTGATATGTTTATGACAACAGGTTAGGTTCACGTGCATACGTTGGTGCAGATTGTAATACTCTACTTTTGCTGTTTGGTTGTGCAAAACAAATACAGCTCATTGGTAGTGGGATGAAGTGTTATTTTCTATCATTCTGAACTCATCTACAATTTCAATGATGTTTTGTGACATCTGAAGGAGTGCCCAAGATCGGTGCTAGTACCCATCAGACATCTCAAAACTGTTTCTAAAGATTGTGAAACGTGAATCATTTAAGTTCCCTTTACATGCGTATCGTTATCTAATGAGTTAATTCTGTGTTCAGCATGTGCCAGATCTAATTGAACTCTTGCTCTTGTGATCACAGTCGAACGAGATGCCGCCATTTAGTTTGACTTAATACCGTCCATTGCTTTATTCACAATTAGTGCGCTCGATGGTTGATATGTTTAGAAGATGAAAATCATTACTTGTAAAGCTGAAATGCGGTGCTTGCATAAAAACGGAAATAGAAGAAGTGTCTTTTTTTTTTTGCAGAAGTGTGATTTGTTTTTGCGTGCCCAACTTCGTGTTTTTATTGTGTTTTCTGATTAACATCCAATTGCTGGAATTTAAGGTGAAAAATAATCCGTACGGTTTCGAGTTTATACTATGTGCGAAATCTGCTATCTATCTTCATATACAATTAGCTCTGAACTTATGGGTCTACCCATAATTCTATGAACACATCTTGATTCTACGTTTTTTTCCGAGGAGAGCTATGTTGTTATGATGAGAGCCTTTCACGCAAAAAAAAGAAGGCTAATGCATCATGTGCTTGCTATCCTCTCTGCATGTTTCTCATAGTTGAAATCCAAATTATGACCTATGAATTAAAATACTAAAAACAGTTAAATATGCGCTATTGATATTCACTTAAGAAAAACCCGTGGAAGCTGTGGTTCTTGAAATGTGGATGATGTGTTTTGCTGAATTGACTTTGGCCTCCGGTTATGGTTACATACAGTAGTTAGGTGTTTGACTTCGTCAATTCATGACTTGTGCTTTAGTATGCAATTATTTGAAATTATTGCCCAGCCTTGAGTTGAAGAGATCATTAGAACCCTAATGAGGATCACGTAAAAGGCTGAGCAATCATTATGTGGGTTTATTTCATCTGATAGGAAATTAAGTGATCGAGTTGAACGCAAACATTGATGCTTTAGAACAATAATATTGTGAAATCCGATTGCATTTTTTGAAGGGAATTATGATGTTATATTTCTTGGTATACTATGTTTTCAATTAATGTTTAAAATTTTTGAAACCTTCTTCCAAATTGCTTTGAGTTCCCACTTCACCTGTGATTGCTCTGAACACCTAGCATGCGCCGTAATACGAGCGGTTGGATTTATCCTCTAGCCATCGTTTTCATGCCAATATTTTGGTGAACGCGACCTCAATTAGCGGCATTGCGACTCAGGTGAACCTCACCCTGGGACTCCACCTATCCTTGAAGTCCAATCATTTGAAACCTCTACTTCAAGCTAAATTTCTAGGTATTTCCTCATCTCATTGCTATTCATTACTTTTAAAGTTATGATTCAATGGGCAAAAAGAAGATAGATCAAGACTATTCACGCACTACAACATATTAGGCGTATACCGAGACTTTTACCAACAAAATTGAATGGGTGCGACTTTGCCCCGATGTCCATGTACGGGTCGGTGTAGGCATCAAAACCAAAGCGTTGGTATAAGTGTCAGTATAAGCGTTGCTATAAGCATCGGTATAACGTCAGTATAAGCATCAGTATAAGCATCCATATAAGCCATGGTATTCTCCTACACAAAATAGTTGGTATAAGCATCGGTATTTGCCTGGGGCTCCCGACGCTTATACCCTCGCCTCTACCGATGATCATATCTACAAAATGTTTTTGGGCAAAATGTGTTGTCTCCTTCTACAGCAACATGCCCATGCTGTTATGTAGCAAAAGACAATCCACTGCGCCCATGAAAAACCCTAGTACATGTGATATGTATCACAGGCAACAGAAAAATGATTTGATAAAGCAAAACATACTCTCAAATACAAAAGACACGAGTGAAATGAATCATGAATCGTGTAAAGAAATGAGACACATTGACATGATACTTATAAACAAAAACCAGAACACATGTATATGTGTGTCTTCCTATGTATATACATGTGTACGTGTATATGTATTATGTGTGTATATTTGTATATGTAAAAATATTTGTCTGCATGTGTAAAAACCCTAAAATCCTAATCCTAAAGACCTAGACCTAAAACATATGTATATGCATATTCTTGTGTATATATATGTGTATGTGAATATATATATATATATATATATATATATATATATATATATATATATATATATATATATATATATATATATATATATATATATATATATATATATATATATATGTGTGTGTGTGTGTGTGTGTGTGTGTGTATGTGTGTGTATGCATATGTGTACCTATGTAAAAATCCTAAAATCCTAATCCTGAAGACCTAGACTGAAAACATGTATATATGCGTATATGTGTATGCATCAGTACAACATATGAGGGGCATACCGATGCTGCATAAATCGACGATCACACTGGATGTTGGTATGGGTGGTCAAAAATGTCACTTAGAGATACCGACGGTCAAGTGACCATCGGTATGACCGTTTTAAACAGATCATCGGTTTGGCCCACAGCTGTGGGTATATGCGTCGGTATAAGCATCGATATATGCTCGGCATGAAGGTCGGTATAAGTGTTGGTAATTTACTGGAAGTTACTGATGCCCATACCGACGCCCATACTGACGCATATACCAAGGCGGACTTTTAAACATACCGCGAATCAAAGAGCAAGACTTCATATTTTTGCGCATGTTTGAGTACTATTGGTCTTCTGTCGAACTTGCGTGCGTGAACCGAATTCTGACCTGCATTGTCTTGTGGACATACACACACATACATAGATCTTTCTCTCTACACACACACTCTCTCTCGGCTTAGATCTCAGATCTTGGTAAGTGCTATGCATACTGTTAGCATTTGTGTTTCTTTATTCTTTAGGTTTTAAAATTTCTCTTTTCTTTAATTTTGCAGAAGTTCTTTGGCATCGATTGTTTGGAATTGAATGATAGGTGACATACATTACGCTTTGAGGACAACGATCCAAAAGAGGGACATACTTGTAAGTGATTGTTTTATTCTCTATTGATAGAGAGAGAAGAAGAGAGAAAGAGAGAGAGATGAGAGAGAGAGAGAAGAGAGAGAGAGAGTAAGAGAGAGAGAAGAGAGAGAGAGAGAGAGAGAGAGAGAGAGAGAGAGAGAGATAAGGAATAATGAACGAAGGGAAGATAGAGATAGGAAAATAGAGCATACATACACACACATTTATACATTTACACATGCATACATACACACATACATGTACACACATGCATGCTTACATACACACACCTATACACACATGCATGCTTACATACACACACATATACACACATGCATGCATACACACACATACAAATTTACACACATGCATACATACACACACATGCATACACACATACATACACACACATATATACACATATGCATACATACACATATGCATACATACACATACACACACACATATACACACATACATACACACACACATATATACACACATATATACACATGCATGCATACATACACACATGCACGCATACACACATATATACATATACACACATGCATACATACATGCATGCATACATACATACATGCATACATACACACACACATGCATACACACATACATACACACACACATATATACACATATGTATACACACATACATACACACATATACACACATGGATGCATACATACACACACATACACATACACACACATGCATGCATACATACACACACGTGTACACACATGCATACAGACACACATGTACACATGCATACATATACACACATATATACACACGTGCATGCATACACACATATACACACATGCATGTATACATACACACAAATGCACACACATGCATACATACACACACACACACACAAATGTACATACATACTCATATACTCACACATGCATACATAGACACACATACACATATACACACATGCATACATTCACACACACACATACATACACACATGCACATATATACACACACATAAGCTAGTGTTTTAATTAAATATATAAATTTTTTATTTTGAAGCTTTTTTACATCAAATGTATAAAAATAAGATTAGGGTTTTAGGCTATTTACACATACATACACATACACACACACACACATATATATATATATATATACATATATATATATATATATATATATATATATATATATATATATATATATATATATATATATATATATATATATATATATATATGTATACAAAAATATACATATTTTAGGTCTAGATATTTAAGATTAGGGTTTTAGGATTTAGGCATACATATAACTCAATTATATTTATATTAATAAAAAATATAGAAAAAAATAAGAAAAAAATCTAAATATATTATTAAAATAAATATATATATAAAATATGATTAGAGTTTTAGGATTAGGGGTTTACATTTTATTAGGTGTTTATCTATTTATGTTTTAGTATTTTAGATTTTAGTCTAAGTCTTTCTGATTAGGGTTTTAGGGTTTTAATACCTACATAACATATATACACCCACACACACACATATACATATAATACATACATACATGTAGATACACATGCATACAAAAATATACATATTTTAGGTTTAAATCTTTAAGATTAGGGTTTTAACACCTAGATAAAATATATGCACACATACACATAGACATATAATACATATATACATGTAGATACACATGTATACAGAAATATACATATTTTAGGTATAGATATTTAAGATTAGGGTTTTAGGGTTTACACATATATATAACTCAATTATATTTATATTAAGAAAAAATATAGAGAAAAATAAGAAAAAAATATAAATATATAAATTAAAAAATATATAAAATATGCTTAGGGTTTTAGGATTAGGGGTTTAGATTTTTATAGGTGTTTAAGTATTTAGGTTTTAGTATTTCAAATTTAAGTCTAAGTCTTTGTGATTAGGGTTTTAATACCTACATAACATATATACACAAACACACATATACATATAATACATACATACATGTAGATACACATGCATACAAAAATATACATATTTTAGGTTTAAATCTTTAAGATTAGGGTTTTAGGGTTTTAACACCTACATAACGTATACACACACATACACATATAATACATATATACATGTAGATACACATGCATATAGAAATATACATATTTTAGGTCTAGATCTTTAAGATTAGGGATTTAGGGTTTAGGCATACATATAACTCAATTATATTTATATTAAGAAAAAATATAGAGAAAAATAGGAAAAAAAATCTGAATATATAAATAAAAATATATATAAAATATGATTAGGGTTTTAGGATTAGGGATTTAGATTTTTATAGGTGTTTAAGTATTTAGGTTTTAGTATTTCAGATTTAAGTCTAAGTCTTTCTGATTAGGGTTTTAGAGTTTTAATACCTACATAACATATATACACAAACACACATATACATATAATACATACATACATGTAGATACACATGCATACAAAAATATAAATATTTTAGGTTTAAATCTTTAAGATTAGGGTTTTAGGGTTTTAACACCTACATAACATATATACACACATACACATACACATATAATACATAGATACATGTGGATACACATGCATACAAAACTATACATATTTTAGGTCTAGATCTTTAAGATTAGGGTTTTAGGGTTTAGGCATACATATAACTCAATTATATTTATATTAAGAAAAAATATAGAGAAAAATAACAAAAAAATCTGAATATATAAATAAAAAAATATATAAAATATGATTAGGGTTTTAGGATTAGGGGTTTAGATTTTTATAGGTGTTTAAGTATTTAGGTTTTTGTATTTTAGATTTAAGTCTAAGTCTTTTTATTTAGCATTTTAGGGTTTTAATACCTAGATAACATATATACACAAACACACATATACATATAATATATACATACATGTAGATACACATGCACATAGAAATATATATATTTTAGGTCTAAATCTTTAAGATTAGGGTTTTAGGATTTTAACACTTACATAACATATATACACACATACACATACACATATAATACATATATACATGTAGATACACATGCATACAAAAATATACATATTTTAGGTCTAGATTTTTAAGATTAGGGTTTCAATTAAATATATATATATATATATATATATATATATATATATATAATTAAATATATAAAAATAGGATTACGTAAGGAAAAAATCTGAATATATAAATAGATATATATAGAAAATAAGATAATTATATACGTAAATAAATATAAAAAGAACTAGTGCTTTAAATAATTCAATTAAATATATAATATTAAATATATAAAATTAAATATATAAAAATAGTATTAAGTAAGGAAAAAATTTGAATATATAAATAAATAAATATATATATATATAATAGGATAATTATATAGATAAATAAATATAGAAAGAACTAGTGTTTTAAAAAATCTAATTAAATATATATAATTAAATAGCTATAATTAAATATATAAAAATAGGATTAAGTAAGGAAAAAATCTGAATACATACATATATATATATATATATATATATATATATATATATATATATATATATATATATATATATATATATATATATATATATATATATATATATATATATATATATATATATATATATATATATATATATATATATATATATATATATATAATAAGATAATTATATACATAAATAAATATAAAAAGAACTAGTGTTTTAAATAATTTAGTTAAATATATATATAATTAAATATATAAAAAGAGGATTAATTTTAATCATTTTAAATAGAGTGAATATATATACACATACACATACACACATACTTATACACCTATGTATATTCACATATATATACATATACACATATATATACACATGCATACATATATATACATGTTTTAGGTCTAGGTCATTTTGATTAGGGTTTTAGGGTTTTACTACCTACATAACATATATACACACATCCACATACACATATAATACATATAT
This sequence comes from Ceratopteris richardii, assembly GCA_020310875.1. Lineage (NCBI taxonomy): Eukaryota > Viridiplantae > Streptophyta > Polypodiopsida > Polypodiales > Pteridaceae > Ceratopteris > Ceratopteris richardii. Next base: position 34,799,166 of record CM035413.1, on the reverse strand, counting down.
ACATGTATATACACATGTGTATATAAATATACATAATTAAGGTCTAGACCTTTAATATTAGGGTTTTAGGGTTTAGGCATACATATAACTCAATTAAGAGGAAGAAAATCTGAATAAATAAGTAAATATATATATAAAATAGGATCAAGTAAGAAAAAATCTGAAGATATAGATAAAACAAGATAGTTAAATAGATTAGGGTTTTAAGTTTTTTTAGGTTTTTAAGTATTTAGGTTTAGTATTTCAGGTTTAAGTCTTTAATAGTGTGATTTTTAGGTTTAATAAAAAAAACAAATGTTCTAAAATATCCATATTGTAGCAGATGGCTTCTTTGGATCTTGAAGAGAGAATGGCATGTCCTTGGACATAGTGCAAGTATCAAATTTATCGGAAACGACGGATTCATACTGCACATGTTAGAGAGTATGGATCCTTTGATAGGAGTCGACTCGAAAACCTATGCTATCATTCGCATGGTCCTCAAGGTGAGCAGATGGACCCAAACGATATTGCACCGGTAACCTATCGTGGATAAAAGAGAGCAAAAAAGGACTTAGACGTACAAGCAAGTACTTATAATATTACACAGAATGAACATATGGAAGAGATGCTTGAAGCATTTTATGAGATGGACGAAGATCATGATGGTGGAAAAGATGTCGAGAGTTTCATGGACACAACAAAAATTCCACGATGAGAAGTCAATGAAGAATATGAAAACATGTGAGGACTAGCTCGTTTACCACTTTACAATGGAGCAAAGATATTTGTACTACGTGCATCACTCACGATGCTCAATCTGCAATCCATTTATGGATGGTAAGATAGTAGTATCACTGAATTGTTCAGGTAAGTGGAGAACAAATTGGCTTTCATAGTTGTATCAAAATAACTTTATTTACTAATATCGTTTTGAGTGCTTATTGCAGGCTTCTTAAAGATCAATTTTTGCCAGAGGGCAATGACATGCCTCCAACACGTGGAGATGCAAAAAAACTTTTACAATCCATTGGAATGGATTATACTAAAATTCATGCTTGTCCAAATGAATGCATTCTCCTTCGGAAGGAGGATGAGCATCTCCACGTATGTCCAAAGTGTGGAGCAAATAGATTTAGAGAAGACGTTGTAGGCGAAGAAATCCCTGCAAAGGTTCTTCACCACTTTCCTATCATTCCATGAATTAAGAACATGTTTAGATGCAAATCTATAGCTGAGTTAATGTCATGGCATACAAAGAGCAGGTCTACACATAATCTAATGCGAGTGCCTGCTGACTCTGATGCTTGGAAGCACATAGATAGTAAGTGGCCACAGTTTGCAAGTGAGCCTCGGTCCATACGTGTAGGCCTAGCTATGGATGGAGTGAATCCCTTTGGATTACGCAGTTCTTAACGGAGCACATGGCTTGTATGTTTAGTCAATTATAATATCCCACCATGGTTGGCCACAAAGAAAGGTAATTTATTATTAGCTCTTATTGTACCAGGTAAGTATAAGGTTAAAAACATGGATGTATATCTTGCACCACTTATGGAAGAACTGCGTATTTTATGGGATGGGATTATTGTGCATGACATGTCTCAACCTATAAGAAGACAAGACGTGCGAGTGCAAGGCATACTTATGTGGACAATGCATGATTGGCCTAGTTATGGTAAATGTTCAGCTTTATCGATTTCGGGTTCCAAAGCACGATGTAAACCTTTCTATGAAGGGCATCATAGATGTTTACCTAATGGACATGTTTTACATGAAGGACAAATTGGTCGACAAGCGCAACACCAAATGAAAGCGAGCGATTGGAAACAACTATGGGATTTAGAAAATCCAGTTGCTGGCATGAAACAATTATCCATTTTTCATGAACTCCCTTATTGGAGTGAATTTTTGATCAATCATCTGGTGAACCTGATGCATATTTTTAAGAATGTTGGAGAGATTCTTTGGAAAACTTTGATCGGAAAGAAAGAAAGCAAAGCACAAAGGGAGGACTTAGAAGAGCGAGGTGGTATGCGAGAGTTGTAGGCAATTACTAAGCCCAACAGAACATTATCGTTACCAAGAGCTCCTCGGGTGCTTCGCAGGATGGAAGAGCAATAAGTGAAGAAAACAATTTCAAAGTTTGGAACACCTATTGGATGCATGAGCTATTGTGGAGGCAGTGCGATGGACATTCTGTCGCCCGCTTCTAATCCTAGGATGAGTACCTCAGATGTAGGTATGCAACGCAGTACACTACATGGAACATCACGTACACCTTGGGGTGCTCATGACTATGATGAGTCCAAGTTGTATAGTATCCGAGATGGAGTGCCGGAGATGGATGCGGCTGGCAAAGCAATGCGTGCACGCATACGACAGCTTCGCTCCATCCAATTTGGACACTCTATCATGCTGAAATGGAGTGAACAAGATAAAGACGGGAAGAATTATATCACACAAACGATTTATCAGGAGTTCTGACTAGCCGATGGACAATCTCTTGTCAGTTCAGAGTGGATTCTGCACACCGCACATGAGGTTATGTCCCATTGGCGATCCGAGGCTCGTGATGCTTTTAGAGCACGCTTACCAAAGCCTATATGGTTAGATGCTGAGGAGTGGGACGTGATTCATGACAAGCAGCAACCGACTCCTGATCGATATCGCCAACAACGAGATGCCGCAGCCATAGGTTTAGACACGGTTGGACCGTCATATTTGGACAGTGACGGATATGACAAGATGCGTCATGAGTTTGTAAGTACCATTTCATTTATTGAAATTATTTGTGTTAAATTTCTCATGTATGTTCCTCTAATCTTTTGTATATTTGTTTCAGGAGTTGGCAATGAGTCGTCCTCCAACATGAACGGAGGAGTCTTACAGATATCTTCATGGGTTGATTGCACTATTGGAGGACTTGGAGGGACGCGGTGTGGTCGTTTCATGGGAGCATTTGCGATGAGGTAATTAATTTATAAACTTGGTTTTTACTTCTTGTTTGTAATTTTCATGTGAATTTATCTCATTCCATTAATGTTCTTTGTTGCAGGACTATTGATCTGGAATGTTCTTTGCATGCGTATCGTAGTGGAACACCAAAATTTTATATTTGATTTTCATATGGCAATGCATTGCTTTGCCACATTTTGTAAAAAGCGTCATATATGAAAGTGGTTTGCCACACTCTTGTACATGCTTCATTATTGAAATATATAACTTCTTTTGTATATGGTTCATGGTTCATTCTGATTATCTCTTTTGTGTCCAATACTACTCTGTTTCATGAAATCATATTTTGATTGACATTAGAGTACACATCACATGTACTCGGTTTTTTTTGGGCAGAGTGTATTGTCTTTTGTTGAGAAACATCATGGTAATCTTGCTGTAGCAAAAGACAACACACTCTACCCAAAAAAAAATTTGCAGGTATGGTCATCGGTATATGCGACGGTACTCCCAGTAATGTCGTCGGAACACGCATCGGTACACCCAACAAGCGACGGTATACGCGACGGTATGCCCAACAGAGCCGTCAGTATAGGCGCCGGTATAAGCATCCGTATTATCGATGCTTATACCGATGCGTATACTGATGCTTTTACCGACGCTTTTACCGACGCATATACCGATGGTTTGGTACCGACGTGCATACCGATCTTTACACCAACGTCGTGGCAAATAAAGCCCCATTCATTTTCCTTGGTAAAAACCTCGATATACCATCGATCTGTTGTAGTGCATGTGTATATATATGTGTATGTGTATATGTATTATGTGTCTATATGTGTATATGCATGTATGCATGTGTGTATATATGTAAAAGCCAAAAACCCTAATCCTAAAACTCTAACCCTAAAACATGCATAATGTTGATATATTTAGGTAGTGATGTGTGTGAACACTCTAGGACCGCCGGGGCACTTTTTTCCCTCTTTAGGAGGTTTTTTTCCCCCGGCTTGTATATACGCCTATTGCCCTAATGGGCTACTTATCTTTGTACATTCTCTAGTAATACATTCAGTCTTGTGTGTTGTGCTCCAAGCTTCTTCTTCTTCCTTGTGCTGTTCGCGTGCTTCCGCAGACGTCTATCTCCAACAATTGGTATCAGAGTAGGTCGTCGCTTCTTCTAGGGCGCCGTCGACACTCCTCCGTTTGCAGTCTCAGATTCGCATGAAATTTGGTGAGCATACTCAGAGTGTTTTCAAGATCAAAACTGCTTCGCTCTGTGGTGCCGAAATCGCGATCTGAGCTCGTTTCGGCCTCCGAACGCACTATCGCAGCGCTTGTGCAGGCTATTTCGTCCTTTTGTGCCAAAGGTATATACCAGTTTCTGTTCGCCAGTTTAAGCATCTCGAAGTCTGCTACAGGTCTAGCAGAACTCGTCTGGGCAGTTCTGTTCAACTTTTTGAGATACAGTCAATTTTCTGCATCAAGGTATTTTAGTCACCGGCCATGGCTGAAAGCAGTGATGTATTCCGTATGTTGGCTGTTGAGGATAAGTTGGATGGTACCAACTACCCATTATGGGCTTATATGATGCGACATGTACTGGTTGCAAAAGGATTGTGGAACATTGTGCAGGGTGTTGAAAGACGTCCTGTTACACCTGTAACGACAGGTACTGCAAATACAGGTGTTGGAGCTGATGAAGATGGTGTCGAAGATGATATTCCATAGATTCCTGTTCATGCTGCTATTTCTGTTGCACCTACTGCAGAGCAGATTCGTTGGGATGGCAGAGATGCCCAGGCACATGCATTGATAGCCTTGTCTGTCAAACGTGCCATTATTCCTCACATTCGCTCTTGCAGAACAGCAAAGGATGCTTGGGATACACTTACCACTTTGTACCAGGCTAGGAATGAGGCTCGTGTTGCTTACCTCCGAAAACAGTTGGAGAGTGAGCACATGAATGAAGGTGATTCTATGGACAGTTTTCTTACAAAGATCAAAGACCTGAAGGAACAATTGATTTCTACTGATGAGGTTATACCAGATAGCTCACTTGTGCAGACCGTTCTGAATGGTCTTCCTGATTCATATCAGAGTTTTGCCTCTACTCTTCGGTTGATGATGAAAGGCAATCCGAATGCCTTGTCATTTGAGGAATTAGTCTCTGTTCTATTGCAGGAAGATCAGTCCAGGCAGAACAGGTCCATTATGCGTGTTGCAGATCAAGCTTTCCTGGCTAGTCAGAAGGGCAAAGGAAAATGGAGCTCTTCTACTAGTAAGCAGAAATCTGCAAATGCTGCACAATCAAAGAACCAGGATAAAGATGAAAAGAAATCAGAAAAGCAGAAATTGTTCTGCAAGTACTGTAAAGGAAATGATCATATTATAAAGAACTGTCCAAAACTGGCTGCTAAAGAGGCAAAGAAGAAAGAGGCTGGAATGGTTGTTGCAGAGGCCTCTACACCAAAAACAGAGTCTGCAAATCTTGTGCAGGAAGAAGAATGGGCGTTTACTACTGTCTGCAGTTTTGACCCATCTTCTCATGATCAGTGCATGTCTGCAGTAGACTCAGATGTTTGGTACTTTGACAGTGGGGCGACCAAACATATTACCTCGCAGTGCAGTTTCTTCTCTTCACTCGAGCCTGCCCCTACAGGGAATACTGTCACATGCGCTAATAACTCCTCTTATCCTGTTATGGGAGTTGGTAAGATCATTCTGACTACTGCTGATGGTAGTTCTTTCACTTTGTCAGATGCTTTATTTGTGCCAGGGATCAAAAAGAACCTGTTATCAATTTCTGCATTAGCCAAGATTGGCTTGGTTGTGAAATTCGTTGATGAGAGGTGTACAGTCCATGATCTCTCAAATGGCGATGTGATTATTGCTTCTGGCATTTTATGTCGTGGGCTGTATAAGCTCATAGACTATGAAAGATCTGTGAATGATTTGGCATGTGCAGTTCATGATTCTCAGGCTATGTCAGATGCAAAGCTTTGGCATGCACGATTTGGTCATCTGAATTTTGCTAGTTTGTTACGCCTGCAGAAATCTGAAATGGTGTCCTCTTTGCCCAAACTTGAGGCACCTGGAAAACATGTTTGTGAAGGCTGTATTTTGGGCAAAATGCAGCGTTCTTCCTTTCCAAAAGATGGTTCAGTTCGGGCTACGCAGAAATTGCAGCTTGTACATAGTGATGTCTGTGGTCGTATGCAGACACCCTCTTTTGGAAATTACCTTTACTTCGTGACTTTCATTGATGATTTTTCCAGGCATGCATGGGTATATCCACTCAAAGCTAAGTCCGAAGTGTTCATGTGCTTCAAACAGTTTTTGGTTTTGGCTGAAAATCTGTCAGCATGTAAAATGGGCACCCTCCGTTCTGATCGAGGGGGGGAATATATGTCTTCAGATTTTAATGCATTTCTGGCTGAACGTGGGATAAAACACCAGTGTACAGTGCCGTATACACCTCAACAGAATGGAGTTGCTGAACGAAAGAACAGGTCACTCATGGAGATGGCGAG
>CM035413.1:34695196-34787696 GCA_020310875.1 Ceratopteris richardii | reverse complement strand
GAGCGTTGTCGTAGAGATTCTCATCTCTACTTTTTCCTTTGGTTGCTTAAAACCGACAAACTTTCTTGATCATCCATTACTGATGCGGCTAACAGAGGAAAGGCTTATGTGGGGTAATCTTGGAGGCCAATGGATTGCCAGCTCTTAAGGATTTGAAGCTATTGAAATATTAATTCAAGGTGTCTTCATTAATGTTGTGTATCTTCACTATGATTTTCACATGCAGAATGGATTGAATATCTATCGATGAATGTGCAAAGGGGTTTGCTCCCAGCATCTCCCAAAGAACAATCTATAATGTTTTAATTGTTTTAGTTATCAAGAGAAATAGGTGAAAAGTATAAGGTAATGCAAGACTTAATACGATGAGGATGGTATTATAATCAAACTCTAAAAGAAAAAAAATAGAGTTAAAGCATTAAAAGATTGGTTCCGGCAGTAGCAATGAAAAAGAAATGCGAATGGGCATGCAAAGGACGGGGAATGGACTAAAGATCAATGAGGAAAGCATCATGTGGCACGTGAGTTATGCATGTACAAAAGAACGTCAGGACATGCAGAGGAAAAAAGCAAAAATCACGAAAAAGCGAGGCCGTCGTCTCGGTACACTGGGGGGAAGGAGATTGATTGCGTTGCTTGGAGGATTTAGGAAGGAAGAGAACGCTGTGTTGAGGGAAAAAAAAGGAATGTCGTCTGTCTGTTTTCGAGCATTGTTCTTGCCTTCATTGAGGAAGGATCAAATGATTCCACTCTGCAAGCTCTAGTCTGGAGAAGCTAACAATGTTTTCTAGCAGTGTCGATACTGTTGTCATCTTCAACTCTAAAGTTCATGACTTGTAGAATCGACAGAATAATGAGTCACAGAGTTTAATGACCGTTGTTCAATGATGATGACATCTTTCGTATGACTACAACCTAATGGACAATGATGACAATACTCTGAGAGCTTATAATATACATACTGAACCCAATGGCATCAACTTTATTCATCTCCATCACCGTATCAAAGCTAGCATCCCCTCCAAAGAATACTCTTACAGCGAATGTGATGGGCATATAGCTTGAGAGGAGAAGATAGAGGAAGAGTTGGCAGCGCTTTAGTTAGTGATTCAAATACATATTTGGCATGGCCTCCTAGTAGGAAAAGGGAAAAGTGTTTCATTCTTCAGAATTATAATATTCAGAGCAAACAGCAGACGCTACAACAAATGTTATAGTCAGAACGGAATATTAAAAGCTATTTTAGCGTGCAGAGAAGAAGTATTGCAGGCAAAATGTCATGCAATGATAAACACAATTAAAATGTCAGTCAGTGGAGAATAGAGATCGAGCAGACGATTAGAGACAGATATATGATATTATTAATCTACCAAAGAGGAGGGAATAATTGAAGCTGAAGGAATTGACAATTGAAGAGTTGAAGGAATTCTGAATGCTGAAAGCAAAGCCAACCACTTTTGACATTTATGCGAATGTGATCGACTACATTATTTTTGCACATATGTTTGATGATTTGATTGTTGCAAAAATTTGATGGACAACTAGCTTCTATTGGTGATGCTGTTGATTATAAGATCCATTGAATACCTTCCGTTTAATACGAGGTATGATCAAAACTCTCATATTCTGAACCTGAGCACAGAGGCATCTTATGATATAGCTCTGCATAAACAAAGAGAGCAATGACGAAAAGATTGGAAGAATGTGCGCGCATATTAGGAGGAATTTTCACTTAGAGCTGCTGCTATGAGCTGAATTTTTGTCCTGACAGCATCATGTCGCAGGCAAAGATCAATGTATGTATGCCAGTCATTTTGAACATTCTTGATGGTAGGCTTTTTTCCTTCAAGTCTGAGGGAATGTAAATAGTTTAATTATACCTTCTTTCTCAGATCGAAGACTGTTACAATATTGCTCGATAACAAAGTCATCCTTGCATTATTTATTGTGCTACACAGTCAAGCTTTGCTTATGCAGCTTCACACGTTGAATGTAAAGGTTTACTATAGTGATGAATTCAGTTATATATATATATATATATATATATATATATATATATATATATATATATATATATATATATATATATATATATATATATATATATATATATATATATATATATATATATATATATATATATATATTTATATATATTGTTGAGCATCGCGTGACGACTACAAGTCATCGAACTGAACAATTTTACTAAAAATTGTAATGTGCAGATGTAATGGATGATTCAATCGAAAATAAAAAAAGAGTACTTTTACCATATTATTGAGTTTTGCTTTTAAATACATTGATCACACACAAAACATTGTGTTGTGGCCTCTAGAATATTAAAATGAGGATTGAAACAGTTTAGGATCGATGAAGCACATAGGAAATTTTCCTAGATAATGTTAGATGATTCTGACGAGACTTCTTGAGCATCGTTCAGATTCTATGAATTGTTCTATGCTTGCTTGTTAGAATTCCATCAAGAACAGTGATCTCTGTTTCGTACTCTGACTCTATGACATGTAAATCTAAATTAATGCAGTACCATGTCATTGTATATTGCACATTGTTTGAGCATTGCTCAGATTCAAAGAGGTGAAAAGTGACTAAGAAACGGAGGTGCAGAATGTGTGATGGTCAAATGTGGGTAGAACCTCAAGTGCGAAAAGATCAATCATAGAAAAAGATTTTAAAGGCAGAACCTATAAAACATTGGGGAGGGGAGTTTAACGCTTAATAAAGACAACCTATTATTGATAAGATTTCTTTTTTATGCATAAACCAATGCTCTTGCTTATGACTACCGACAACAACGATATTTGAATGTGAACTTTGTTGGAGCAAGTGTATGACAAGCCTAAGTATTGGCTTGAGTCCCACAAAGTCATCAAAGAAGCTTTAAAATGAAGACTATGTAAAGTTCACTTGTGAACTACCTCTTGTAACTTTTGAAGAGTTTACTTAATGTAAAAGTGAAAGAATCTTAAGTGGTTGAGTCCACTTGATCAAAAAGGGAAAGAGGAGACACGAATTTGTGGTTTGTAATAGGTAGAGAATCACATCAATCATTGATTGATTGGAGAGTGATTGAGGGAAGTTAGCCTCCCAAACTCAACTATAAATAGATGGCACTTTTAGTCGTGGTTAGAGAGACCTATGTGAAGACCTCTAAGAGCTGAGCTTTATGCCATATCAAGGTGTGATTACAAGGCACACATATGTATCAATAAGTCCATTGCATTGTACAAGCAATATACTTTCATTTTCATGATCATTTGAGTTCATATTTCCATGTTCTTGTGAAGTGCACTACTCATTGCCATATCTCTCAGTTTTCACAGTCAGATTACAGAGATGGTGTCTCTAAGCTTGGTGCATCATTTTCAGTGATTTAACTTGGTAAAAGTTATCTCTATAAGTCTACTATATGCTCACAAATTTTCTTGTCATTTGGATGTTGCAATCTTTAGTTATGTTTAGTTGAAGTCAACAGTATCTGTTCATTTTCACTTCTCTGTCAGGTACCCGACTTTTTCACTCACCTTGTCAGAGCCATTTCTCAGCGGTTACTTATCCAAAGTCAATGATTTGAAGCTTGTTGGATTCAGCTTACTATCTAGTATAACCATAAACATTTTCTTAATCATTGGATTCCTACATTTGGACTTATGTTCATGTTTCTACTCACTGGTCTCAAACTATAGCAGCGTGTGAAAATCGGGATGATATCATCACTTGTTAAAACTCATTCTCAGCATGTGGTTTATTATTTTTTATGAGATTACTCTTGAAAGTTAGCTCTTTAAGTTAGCTGGGCTTCCCCAAGAGGAAATAAGCTAATTGCTGCTGTGCTGAGAGAATTATGCAAAACAGTGGACAGGTGTATGAACCAAAATAGCAAGTTTTTCACCTCTGAGCTAACTTCAACTTATCTGTTTTGATCTATCTTTTTGAGAGTGATCTTCCAAGGTACATAGGGTGTCTAATACATCCATTGGAAAGCTAAAAGGGCCCACCATATACTCGTGGAGTTCAATTGGCTGGTGTAGATCAAGGATTTTGCAACACCTCTTCATCTTCAAGCACATACCTATCCATCTCTTCATAGTGGTATCAGAGCAAGGTTGGACAACATGGGAGATGGATTTCCTTCATCAATTGAAAAATTGGACAGAGGTAAATAATCAGCTTGGTCATTAAGAATGGAAGCTTATCTCCAAGGTAGAAGTTTATATGGTTATGTGGATGGAGATGAAGTTATGCTAAGTTTCAGGAACAAAAGTCAACCAACACAAGAAGAGCAAGAAAGATTGAGCACATGGTGCTCCAAGGATGCACTTGCAAGGTCTTTCTCCTCAACTCTATCTCAAATTTTTTTGTTGCCTCACATTAGAAGTTGTAAGACATCTCGGGAAGTGTGGGATGCACTTGAAGCTTTCTTTTCTTCAAGTACTAAAGCTAGGAAGCATCAACTATGGTTGGATTTCATAACTCTCAAGAAGGCTCCCAAACAAAATGTGACTGATTTTGTCACAAAGCTCAAGGACATAGCAGATCAGTTGGGAAGCATTGGAGAGGTAATAGATGAAGAGCAAATTGTAAGGCAGGTCATCAATGGATTGAAGGCAGATGACAAGTGGGAAGCATTCACCACAGCTATGGATTTATACATCGACATGCATGTACCTGATTTCAATACACTCATTGGACAACTACTTACTCAAGAGGCAAAGCTTATCACAAATGGCAAAAGCTCTAAAGGTTATCAATCTTCAGCTTTATACACTGATAAAAGCAAGTCCAAAGATAACAAAGGAAAGGCAAAGAAAGTGGATGTTGAAGTAGGTACATATCAAGCTAACTATGTAGGTAGAGGAAGACATGGCATAGGTAGAGGAAGAGGAGGTAGACAAGACAGGGCGAGATCCCAAGACTCCAACTCATGTTCTATTTGTGGACTAACTAATCATACAACTGAAAATTGCTTTAGGAATTCCAAGAATCAAAGAGGCAGAGGATACAATAGAGGAACTTATGGCTACTCAAGAGGAAGGTTCAACAATTATCATGGCAACTACAACAACTACAATCATTCAAACTATCAAGGAGGCTACAAAGGAAGGAGAGACTTCAATAACTACACAAAAGACTCAAACAAAGAGGATTCATTATTGATCATGAACATGGCTATGCCACAAGGTAAATCTGATGAGCATGTTTTCTACATAGATTCAGGTTGTTCAAATCATGTGGCAGGAAATGTGGCACTCCTATCAGATTTAGAAGATCCAAGGAATAAGCATGAGGTACAAACAAGAGATGATACAAAACATCTTGTGGAGAAAATAGGCAATCTCAAAGCATCTGATGGAAACATCAACCTACTCAGTAAGGTACTCTATGTCCCTACCATTACAAAGAATTTGATACGTGTTGGGAAGATAGTAGAGAAAGGGTTGCAAGTCAGGTTCACAAAGGTAGGAGCATTTGTTGAAGATCCAAGTCAAGGATTCAAAAAAATTGCAAAAGATGAAAAGACAGTTAGATTGTTCACATTTGAATTACATGACACTAGAAACATTGCTCTCTTTAATTATGGTAGTCAGACAATCACAAAATTGGAAGTATGGCACAAAAGGTTAGCCCATATTGCTGAAAGGTCATTAGAGAAAATTTGTAGGGACCAAAGTGTAATTGGACTCCCTAACTTGTCAAAACAACATATGATTTATAAGTGTAGTGCATGTCAATTTGGAAAGTCTCACATGTTACCATTCATGAAGAAAGATTATATGCATGAAGATCTCTTGGAGTTGGTTCATACAGATGTATGGGGACCTAGCAAGGAAGCTTCAATATCTGGATCAAGGTATTATGTCTCCTTTATTGATGATTGCAGCAGATGGACTATCCTATTCTTTATGAAACACGAAGATGAAGTTCTTTCATGTTTCAAAAGATATTTGGCTCTTGTGGAGAATCAAATAGGTAAATCACTAAAAAGGCTAAGGTCAAATGGAGGGGGAGAATACTTCTCCCATGATTTTGATTCTTTTCTTCAAGAAAGAGGAATCAAAAGAGAGGTAACTACAAGGTAGACTCCTGAGCAAAATGGTGTGGCAGAAAGGAGGAATAGGATAATTGTTGACGCTGCAAGGTCCATGTTAAATGAAAAGCATTTGCCTAATTATCTATGGGCTGAGGCTGTATCTACAACCACTTACTTGATTAACAAGTTGCCTTCAAAATCCCTTGATGGGATGACTCCGCTTGGAATGGAAGAAGACCAAGCTTAGATCATTGTAAAATTTTTGGATGTATTGCTTTTGCTCATGTTCCTTCACAGGTTAGAGGCAAGATGGATCCAAAGGCAGAAAGGTGTGTATTTATTGGATATGGCAACAATCAAAAGGGCTATAGGTTATACAACCCTACCAAGAAAGGATTCTTGGTAAGCAGAGATGTAGTTTTTCATGAAAACAGTTCATGGTATGAAGATTCATGCAGGAAGATCAATTTACCATATAATCTTGAAGAAGATTTTCCAAAGCTTGGTAGAGAACAACCAAAGATTGAAGAATAAGACACCTCGGAGGATGATGAAGAATCTAAGATGGAAGATCAAAGCAAAATTGCAGGAACTTGGACATGAGGCAGAATCATCACATCATGGCCTAAGAAGATCATTATGAGGGAAAAGAAAAAACCAGAAAGGTATGGGTTTGACACCTCATTAGTAACTAAACATTCTATCTACATAGCACAGGACATAAACCAAGAGGAGCCATCATCATTTGAAGAGGCCAAAGAAAAAACAGAATGGAAGCATGCAATGAAGGAAGAGATTGAAGCACTTGAGGAAAACAACACTTGGGATTTGGTGCCCAAGACTTCATCCATGAAGGTAATAGGCTCAAGATGGGTCTATAAACTCAAGAAGAATTCTGATGGTTCAATTGACAGGTATAAGGCAAGGCTTGTAGCAAAAGGCTTTGCAGAAACTCACGGAATTGATTATGAGGAGACCTTCTCTCTTGTGGCAAAGATGCCTACTATTAGGGTTTTTCTTAGTATTGCCTCTTCCAAGAATTGGAAGATACTTTAACTAGATGTAAAGAATGCATTCTTGAATGATTGGATAATAGAAGAGGTATATATGGCACAACCACCTGGTTTTGAGAATCAAGTTTATCCTGATTATGTGTGTAAACTTAACAAAGCATTGTATGGTCTCAAGCAAGCTCCAAGAGCTTGGAATTTCAGGCTTGTTTCATTCTTGGAGGACAAAGGTTTTCAACCAAGCAAGGCAGATCCTTCACTCTTTATTAAAAAGAGTAATTCTGAGATCATCTACCTATGTGTATATGTAGATGATATTATATTGACAGGAAATGATGCGGATGGTATGAAGAAGATCAAAGATCAGATGAGAGAAGAGTTCAAGATAAGTGATTTGGGTTCACTTACCTACTTCGTAGGCTTGGAAGTTGTCTACAAAGATCATGGTTTGTTTCTCACTCAAAGAAAGTACATTAAGGACATGTTGGCAAAATTCAAGATGCAAGATTGTAAGATTGCAGGTACTCCAATGGAGGTCAATCACAAATTGAGCTCACATGAAGGTGAACTCATAGAGGACATCACATCATATCAAAGTCTAGTGGGTAGTCTCAACTATGCCACATTGACAAGAGTAGATATATGTTACAGTGTGAGTGTGCTAAGTCAATTTATGCACACACCAAGGAAACCACATATGGATGCTGCCAAAAGGATTCTCAAGTATCTCAAAGGAACCATAAATGAAGGACTTTATTATCCTTATGTATCTGATTTAGGTTTGAAGCCATTTTCTGATGCAGATTGGGCTGGCTCCAAGGAAGATAGAAGGAGCACTTCAGGTTATCTTAACTTTGCAGGTTCAAAGCTTATTTCATGGTCATCCAAGAAGCAACCCACAGTTGCTCTCTCTTCTAGTGAAGCTGAATATAGAGGTCTTGCCATAGCTACTCAGGAAGCTATGTGGATGAAGACATTATTCAAAGATCTTGGATTGGAGTTTGGAACTCCAACTATTTTTGGTGACGATATGAGTTCTATTCACTTGGCTGCTAATCCTATTTTTCATGCAAGGACTAAACATATTGAAGTTCATTATCACTATGTACAAGAGAAGGTTCTAAGAAAAAAGATTCAAATATCATATGTGTCCACTCATCAACAATGTGCAAATATTCTAACCAAAGCATTGGATGGTACAAAGCTTTGCAAATTCAAGACTATGATTGGTTTGCAGGTAATCTTGGAAGATTGAAGACCTCAAGCATACTTGGCTTGAGGGGGAGCTGTTGGAGCAAGTTTATTACAAGCCTAAGTATTGGCTTGAGTCCCACAAAGTCATAAAAGAAGCTTTAAAATGAAGACTATGTAAAGTTCACTTGTGAACTACCTCTTGTAACTTTTGAAGAGTTTACTTAATGTAAAAGTGAAAGAATCTTAAGTGGTGTAGTCCACTTGATCAAAAAGGGAAAGAGGAGCCACGAATTCATGATTTGTGGTAGGTAGAGAATCAAATCAATCATTGATTGATTGGAGAGTGATTGAGGGAAGTTAGCCTCCCAAACTCAACTATAAATAGATAGCAGTTTTAGTCGTGGTTAGAGAGACCTATGTGAAGACCTCCAAGAGCTGAGCTTTATGCCATATCAAGGTGTGATTACAAGGCACACATATGTATCAGTAAGTCCATTGCATTGTACAAGCAATATACTTTCATTTTCATGATCATTTGAGTTCATGTTTCCATGTTCTTGTGAAGTGTACTACTCACTGCCATATCTCTCAGTTTTCTCAGTCAGATTGCAGCGATGATTTCTCTGAGCTTGGTGCATCCTTTTCAGTGATTTAACTTGGTAAAGCTAGCTCTATAAGCGTACTATATGCTCAAAAATTTTCATGTCATTTGGATGTTGAAATATTCATTTATGTTCAGTTGAAGTCAATAGTGTCTGTTCATTTTCACTTCTCTGTCAAGTACTTGACTTTTTCACTCACCTTGTCAGAGCCATTTCTCAGTGGTTACGTATCCAAATGCAATGCTTTAAAGCTTGTTGGATTCATCTTACTCTCATATAACTACACAAATTTTCATAATCATTGGATTCCTACATTTGGAGTTATGTTCATTTGTCTGCTCACTGGTCTCAAACTGTAACAGCCCGTGAAAATTGGGATGATGTCATCATTTGTTAAAACTCATTCTCAGTGTGTGGTTTATTACTTTTGATGAGATTACTCTTGAAAGTTAGCACTTTACGTTAACTAGACTTACCCAAGAGGAATTAAGCTAATTGTTGCTGTGCTCAGAGAATTATGCAAAACAGTGGACAGGTGTATGAACCAAAATAGCAAGTTTTTTACCTCTAAGCTAACTCCAACTTATCTGTTTTGATCTATCTTTTTGAGAGTGATCTTCCAAGGTACATAGGGTGTCTAATACATCCATTGGCAAGCTAAAAGGGCCCACCATATACTCTTGGATTTCAATTGGCTGGTGTAGATCAAGGATTTTGCAACACCTCTTCATCTTCAAGCACATACCTATCCATCTCTTCACAAACTTTTGAGTCAATGTGAACTTTTGAGTAAATTGTTATTTTTTTTAGTATTTTCTAGTAGAGATGTTCAACTTAAGTATGATAACACAAAAATTTAAAAAATGTATAATAAAAGAAATTGATTAAAGAATAGTATAACTTTTTTCCGAAATTAAACGTGTGACATTTAATAAGGAAATTCGTTCGTTTTAAGGCTTGCTGTAGGTTTCACTTTAGCCTTGTTATTAGTTTTGAATTCGATTCATATGATTTCATTTTAGAAATGCATAAGAGATCAAACATGGTGAATGGAACTCTTATTTGATTGGATTGAATTCATATGATTCGTTTTAATTTATCTTGAGTATTTTTTTTAGATTCTTAAATTTGCTCCATCGTACATAAAGATGATGATAGAATTTGACTAATGAACATTGGTATGAATTTTACACATATTGATTGTCCTTATTTTTTATGATCTTTCAATGTCAAAGCATACAATTGATTCATGAGCGCTGGAATTGATATTATGTTGCATTCTCTATAGTAAATGCATATTTTCTGCTACCTTCTTAGCAATTCTTTTGGATTCTTCAGATCCACAAGGCTTGACAATTAACTTCAAGATAAGGAAAAGGTTAGCAACCATTCTAGCAGTTTTTGTATGACCAAAGACGGAAGGAAATGAACCATTAAAGTTGTGGAACTCTTACAAGGAAATTATAATTGACGTATTAATATGCTTGAAATTGAAAATTGCTGGACTAATATTTCCTTGAGTCTCCATTATATCTTAGGTTGCTCCAACCACCCGGCGTGCGTCGTATTTTTAACGGTTGGCTTGATCCACCGACCATTGCTTTGGTGCCTACAATTGGTGACGGTCTCAAATAAATAGACATGCTCATAATCATTCATGTTTATACATATGCACCATATATAAGATTTTTATATAAAGGATTTATAGGTTTAGTGTGACCATATAAAATAGAGATCCACATGTATATACTCATGTGTAGGTAAACAAAAATACACAAACATATAGACATAAGTGCACACAAAGGTATCTTTTAAGTATTCATATGTAAATACATATAGATGACAAAAACCCACATTCTCATTCACTCTCATAGACATATGAATACATACCCCATTAAGTGCATTTCATATATATATATATATATATATATATATATATATATATATATATATATATATATATATATATATATATATATATATATATATATATATATATATATATATACATAACCCTACAAATATAGGCACATATATTTAACCATACTTAAATTTATGAATGCACATCTACATGACCTCAAAAACATTTTAAAAAACATAAAATGAAGAGTAAAAGTAAGGATCAATTATCCCTTCATTCTGCATTTATTTTATTCTTTTTCGTGCAGGTACCCAAGAGAAAAGGTTAGTCATTGTAAACCAATACATTAAAAATTATGTGATTGAGATATGAATTAATTGACTTTAACTCGAAATATTTTTATTTTCCTACATATTAATCTAGGTAAGGAAATCCTCAACCATCTACCCCCACGAAACCTGTACATCGTCCTCGATGGGCGAACCTGCAGTTCAATGAAAATTAGTATCAAATTCTTTGGGAAAATCTATAATTTAACTCCAAATAATATTATAAAAAAATGCTTCTAATTTCTAATTATGTTTCTGATAATAAAGAAAATTCCTAAAATTACATAAATATGAATTAGAATTCATTTCGGTCAATGCATATAGTCAAAAAATACAAATTTAGAAAATCCTATAAAGGTCATTTCAACAATTAAGGTACTTCGCATTCCATTAACCCTGTTCTTAAGTAAAATTTAATTTATATAAGTATGCTTTCTTTTATTTCTTACACGTCCGCCATAAGATACATCTAACTGATTCTTCAGTAGCACACCTCCGCCTCATATAGCGCACATAGTATTTTAGAAGTGGTTTCGAGACCACAACTAATACATCTCGCAGTAGCCATTAATATACCACTTGATGTTTTCTCTTCTTCTTCTCTTTTTTTTTTCACAGTAGCCATTAATATACTGCTTGATGTTCTTCATTTTTCTCTTTTCTTGTTTTTCTTTCCAAATTTTTTTGTTTAAAGAGGAAAGGCTAAACCCCTCAATCAGAGCAGAGGATCTAGAAATATGCTACAACCAGAATTAGGATCTCATTTGCTAAATGGGTTCATAAAGTAAAGAAGTCTACTAGTATAAAGTAAATTTCTCTTTTTCTAAGGATTGCAGTTCAAGTGTTCCTCTCTCCTATCATCACAACACAATATAAGTTCCCTAAATCAAACTTTTAACTTACATACATATTCCTACTTTCATTTCATATTCTTTATTTACGTAATTTTAATAAATTTCCTCTTTAAATCAGAAACAAATAAAACCCTATTTATGAAATGCATGAAAAGAAACATAAATAGTAAAGATAATTAGAATTAATTCACCTGGTTATTCTTCATCTTCATCTTCATCTTCCAGGAAGTCTTCGTCCAACTCAAACTTACTGCTTTCTCTTCTTTTAAACAACTTTATTCTTTTCCCTGCAATCAAATTTCTTAACACAAAACCATCAAATTCTCGTAATTTATAAGTACCAATCTCAAAAACCGAAATAACAACATAAGGTCCAAACCAACGTTTAGTTAGTTTACAGCATGCATCGTATTGAGTATTGAAAGTACTATTATATAGAAGCACCCAATCACCACTCTCTATTGGTTGGGGCCTCAGTCGATGTTTCTTGTCAAAGTATATTTTATTTTCCAGTCGAGATATTTTTAATTTTTTAATCGCTTCTTTTAGATTTTTGTTACCTTGTTTTAGTTGTTTAATCCTAAGTGCTAACAATTCCTCTCTTGAAACATTATCATTCGAAGCTAAACGCATCCAATTAACTATCTGCGTATATATGGGAAATATCGATTTCTAACAGTACATGAGTTCAGCCGGCATAAAACCAGTTCTTCTCATGTATGTCATCCTATCAGCCCAAAGAGGAAATGGGATATATTTTGGCCATTGTCCAATATATCCATGACAAGCTTTTGAAAAAGCCTTCACTATGAAAGGATGCCCTCGTTCTATTTTTCTATTTGCTTCTGGGTTATAGGAAGTCATAAGAGACAATCAAATTCCATGATGTGCAAAGAATTCTCTCACCTCTGTAGCATCTCAGTCACCTCGATCTGTACTACTTTTTCTACAGATCCAAATCTGGATAATACTTCTTCTAAAAGGAATACGCATACATTATAAGTAGTATTGGAACGAAGTGCTCTACCCTCAATGTGGTTTGCCAAATCTTCTCATGCAAGAATGATGTATCTCATACCACTATTGATTTTAGGCATTGTCACAAGGTCAACTACCCACTTGTAATGAATACAAGGTGGATAAGTCGGATGCAAGGGGTCTCTATGCTTGGCAGAGGAATGCAACGACGAACAATTGGCTATTAAACCTATTAGCGGTAGACAGTCAGTATCTACTATTACATTAGCTCCTATAAAGTATTCTTTATCTGTTTTTAAAGCTGTAACTAATCCCCATAATTCTCTCTTAATTTGAGTGTAATTCCTTTGAGTATCATGTAAGATCTTCGCTCCAAAGCGAACTACATATCTTCACTCCTCCTCATCATCTTGCCCAATGACCCAGCCTATTCCAATAGAACTAAAGTCAACGGTTAGGATTACAAGCTTATTTCCTGTATAGTCAATACGTTTCAAAATAGGAGCATTGATACATAATTGC
Organism: Ceratopteris richardii; assembly: GCA_020310875.1. Lineage (NCBI taxonomy): Eukaryota > Viridiplantae > Streptophyta > Polypodiopsida > Polypodiales > Pteridaceae > Ceratopteris > Ceratopteris richardii. Next base: position 34,774,297 of record CM035413.1, on the reverse strand, counting down.
TTTAGACGTCTCATTGGTCGAGAATGTTCATCACTCCAAAAGAATTTCTTTCTTTTTCTTAATAAATCATAAAGTCGGTTCACTATGTGAGCAAAGTGAGAGATCCAGATGACATAGAAAACATGTGCACCTAAGAATCTCCCGACTTCACTAACCTTGCAACATCGCTCAGAAATTCTACTAAAGGCTTTTTCTTTTTCCACACACCCTTGTATTGGAATGTCATCAATAAAAGGCATTGTCACTTTTGGGATAAAGTCATGTAAGACCATATTCATAGCATTCATCATGTGCGCCATAGAATTCATCACTCCTTGTGGTAAAGTACACATGCGTACTAAACCCAAAGGAGTCTTCATCGTGGTTACATCTCGACTCTGAATAGGTAATTGAAACTGATCATACCCTGAATATAGGCCTCCCATTAAATAGATGGAAAATGACTAGCAAATACCTCCGCAAAATCATCTACAATGGGACCTGTTCCTACATTCCTAATAGTCACTTTATTCACAGTCTACAGATCCTGAATAAAGCGTAGCTTCGCGATCTTTTTTGGTACCGTAAACCATCTAGTGGACTATGGTGCAGATGATGGTTCCAAGATTCTCATGGGAATCTTTTCCTTTAAGAGTCTCATTAGCTCACGTAAATGAGCCTTTGGGACTGGTATCCGACGAAGATTCCAAGGAATGTGTGGTATAGTGAAAATATTCATCGCAGCAACTAACTTTGGGACTACACATCCTATTTCATGTGGGAATAAAAAAAATGCTTTACCATGACGAACAATCATCTTTGTAAACTGATCTTTTTCTATTTTAGAAAGAAACTCATCACCAAATTTGATATATTTCTTAGTCTTCTCTATAAACATATAACCTATCTTAGATCGATCTCTAAGTATAGGGTCATCTCATACTCGTCGAAATATATCATGACTATCCTTAGGTAAGGGTTGAGCTATAGACTTTATTTTCTTTTCTATTGTCTTATATTTAGTTTCTATCTTGACTTCATGTGCTAGGACAAATTCACTAATAATCTCATATTCTTGAATAGAGTTTAGAATAATCAGATTTAATTCTTGTTGGTGCAATTCAAGCCTTCACCTTTGGCTTGGAACCTTTGAAGAATGTCTCACATGTAACAAGAACCATAGAAGCACTTGCCTATGTGTTATTACATTTTACTCATTGTAAAAGTCTATATGACTTGGCATTTACATGTAATCACTTACCTACTTGATTGGAATCGTGGAAAAGTGGATGGTTTAGTAGAGAGAATATCTCCCTACTTTTAGAGGAGTGATTATAGGAGATTTGAATTTGAATTCAAATTAAAATCTCAACTCAACTTCTATAAAAGATGTAATGCAAAAGTCGCGGGTTAGCTAGTCTCATTGAGCTCACTCCCCGAGGCATTCCACTATTGTAACTCTGTGTGTGTTAGTGCTACTTCATATCCTACACCACAATACCTCATTTAGCTATGCTTGTCATGCTAATGAGATTGTACAACTACATCAATCAATAGAAGTATACACATTCATCATCTCTGTTTTGTCTGAGTCATCTACTCCAAGTCTGTCAACTTCAACAGGTCATATCTCAGGATCTACTAAACCAAATCAAGTGATTCAAAGCATATTGGATTCAACACAAAGTCTTCTACACGCCTACAAATTTTGAAGTCAATTGGATCAGCCATCTTGGAGAAATCTCGCTCGAAGTGACCTCAGGTATTCTGCTGCAGTGTTCCTAAAAAGTCGGGGGTACATATAATTTTGCTAAACTCATTTCTCAGAGTATAGTTTGTCATCTCTTCTCATTCCACTTGAAAATGGTAGCTTGTTAAGCTAATTTAATATGTCCAGAAGGAATTTGATCAATTGTAAGTGTGCTGGACACACTGAGTGAAAGACTGAGCAGGTGTCAATACAAAAATAGCAAGTTTTCTTGGATTTTTGAAGTCTCAAATAGTCTATTTTGATTTGATCATTACACATACAATTGCAAAGTACATATATGCTTTCTTGGTATCATTTGGAAGCTAATCAAGTGTACTAAGCATATCTGGAGTCAAGGAGGGCTGGAGCAAAGCAGGTTTAGCAGCTTCAACTCATTCTCTTGAGTGCATCCAACCATCTCTCCCAACAATTCTAAACTTTCTTGAGAAACATTTTCTAGCTCTTCTAATAAAGCTGAAATTTATGAAAGTTCAATTATAAACTCAATTTTCTCATCACTTGAAATTAATCCTGATTTCCTAAAATATTTTTCATTTTGTTTTCTAAATATTTTTGTAAGATTTTCCTTAGTATATAATGTAAGCTAGTCCTAGGAGTACAAACTAAGTAATCTTCAAATTTATGTACATCGTTAGGTGAGACATCAAAACAATGTCCACTATTGTCCCGCTCAATAGTGGAGTCTAGCAGAAATTTTGATCATAGTATGTCCTATATTCTCTTACAGCTAGTGGATCATCACATACATGACTGATCAAATAAATGGGACTTCTTCTTAAGTTTTTTCTATTTCTAGTGTGATTTGAGTAGAGTGTCATAACTTGCAAAGAATCCATCCCTGATTTGGATCGAATTCTCATATATGCTGACCTGTCGTACATTGCTTTTGTTTCCATTCTTATCTGAGCTATAAATGGCTGTCTGAGAATTACTTCATACGAACAACTATCTTGAACGAAGAAGTGAAACTCTTCTCGAACTCCACCTATCATTATAGGCACATTCACACATGCACCTAATAAAATGCCAAAGCCATTATGAGCTATTCTCATCCTCCAGCCGTGCTCTTTGTCGATTGGCCATCTAAATTTATCAAAACATTTCTTTGAAATAACGTTTATCTCTGACCCCGAGTCAATGATTCACTTTTTAACATCTCATCATCAGGCTGTATGGGTCCTAAAACATTTCTTTTTACACTTTTCGTTGTAAATTCTTCATCGTCTTCATAATCACTCTCACTTAGTATGACTGCATCATTCATAGCTAGAGTTTCTTCTGCCACTTCTTGCATATCCTCGTCTTATGGCAATGGAAAATGTCTCCTTCTAATTAGTCGGATAAAACTCTCCTTGACCTCCGGTTTTTCTATTGAGAACACTTGTTCAAGAGACATTGTTACTTGACTTTTAAGAAGAATATCATTTAAGATTTCCCTAGGATCATTCTTATTTTTGAGCTCCGACATCATTTTTGCATGTGGAGCTCTTCCTCCCTTCTTTTTTCCTTTCTCTTCACTTGCTTTTTGGTCATCTTTATTTTGAGTTTTAGAATTTTTCTTTTCAGATTTCTTTTGTTCCTCTTGTGATTGAATATTTTCATCTGTTGGCTTTTTACCTTCCTTTATCATCTTTCTTTTCTCCTCTTGAGATAAAGTTGTATCTTGAAATTGTACTTTTTTATCAGTTTTCTTTTCATCCTCTCTCGTCTGTCTCCTAGTCACTCTCCTATCTCTTTCCTCTACATCATCCTGTATATCATCTCGTCTCCGTTTTTCCTCAACATTAACAATGTGAGAGTAGATAGAGGCTTGATCTACAGGAGATCTCCATGCAGCTTTACACATTATCTCATCTCTAGCCCTTACCAGTGCCTCAATCGAATAAGGATTTTTGCGAGGCATAGAAACATGCTTATCATCGGTTGGGTCTAATCTAGCAGCTAAAGTACTGGTAGTTACATGAGAGATTGTTAAGTTTTTATATAACTTTTTCATTCCTCTTTTATCCCAATTCATAGATAAAGGAAGATGTGACTTAAAGTCACACAATATTCTATCAATTTCTACAACTAATTGATTTTCCTTTCCGCTTTTTAATTCATCACATGCATAAGTTGCATGCTCCTGACTATCACACCATACACACCGCTTTCAGCCAGTCCCTCTTCATTCAGTATTTCTTTGAAAGGCAGGCTGAGAAGTGTTAAACTGATTATGGTTTAAGCGTTGCTCTACTTCCGATTCAAATGCTTCACGTTCAATTGTTTCCACATCTTCTAACTGCGATCGTTCTCTTAGCCACGTGGGTTCTTGGGAGTGGTAGGGGTCTGTTAGACAGAGGCCCTGTACTATTTTCCCAACTTCTCACACAATCACACATGCTCTATCGCGTCTTAGCTCAGTACTCGACTCTGACTACTGATAACTATTCGGCGGGCGGGGACTTAGAACTTCTGGACTGACCCTGCTATAGTAACAGAGTAGTAGTCCTGTTCCGACTTAAAACTAGTAGAATACTCAACTTCATTAACCGAATACTACTCAATATGCTACTTCCTCGTGACAGATAGGTATACCGAACAATAACACAACAGACAGCTATGCTCGAGGTTATGCAAACTTATCGTATACCCAACTCAAGCAACAAGTTCCTACCAACAGTCGATTCGTCACAAACTTATCAATAATCCATTCGTGTACAGACCTTTACCGATATGAGTCCTTCCTGGGATCGGAATCCAAAGTGAACGCAGACTATTGTATCGAACCTGGTCACTTAACAGAAAAATGCTAACACGTAATTAGTTCGCTTCGGCCTTACACAGTCCCTTGTTCAATAGAAGGTTCATAAACAATACTTATTCCGTGAAGAAATCCAGAACCACATATATCTATCACCAAACAGATTCGCAGCACAAGACTACCGAATAGTAACTCTGCACGACAGGGAGGATGGTAGAACAGCTAGAAGCGAACATAGCAGAACAGAGCTTCATCTTCTCATTGATACAGCACACACAGTCTCAAATAGTATGCTCACAATTTCTCAAAACGGACTTAGTGGAACAGACGGAACAAAACACATACATATACAATACTACACTTGTAATTCTCAAACACCGCGGCTCGAGACTTAACCAACAACACACTACAATTCCCAACAAAAGCAGGGGCTCTTCCCAAAAAAAAACTACTGCCCTACCGCTTTCCTTTCATTGCTTTAAATAGAAGTATGTTACAAGGTTTTCGCGAATCTTTCTTTACCGCGCATTAAAGCCCTCTGTCTAAGTACAATTGTCCTTGTCCGGTGGCCGTCTAACACTGGCACGCACGGTGGACTCGAACCCGCAGGTTCCTACGGTTCGGATACTAGACCTTCTAAGTACATACTTCGGGCGAGCCTAAATGTTCGGGTAATTTTCTTTTTGAGAGTTTCTAACATCTGTACTAAGGTGGTGGGTTCTAGTAATTGGGCGTCGGTTCTTACTGCACTAAGGGCTATGGCTTGATTTAACAAAATTTCGGCTTGGGTTTGAAGGAAAGCCTCTTGTAAGTAAAATTCGTTAGCTAATGCCGCATCGCGGGCGGTCTGCATTTCGGTCAGTTTGGTTTTCAGCTCTATAATGTAATCCTTCTGGTTGCGCACTTGGTTGTTTAGTCGTTCAAACTGCTGAGTTTGGAAATCGAGAGTTTTCTTGAACGCATCTCGGTCTCTGTGCGTCTTGTCGATATCCTTGAGGTATTATCCTTCCCGTATCAGTTGGCGTTTTAGGATACCGTTAACCTCATTTGCGCATTCTTCGGCTCGTCGTAACTGCTCTTGGACTTGTTTGTTTCTTTCTGTTGGTCCTGATTCTTCTGGATGGACTCCTGCAATTGAGTCTTTGTCTCTGCGATCAACTCTTCGAGAGAGGTGTTGATTTCTTCGTTTTCGTGGAGGGTGGTCTTCAGGGCTCGGATTTCTTCATGCGCGGTGTGTAGGAGTCGTTCTTTGGCTGCAAGTTGCTCGAGGGCTGCATCTCTTTGCTCTACTAGAGTCTGTTCTGCCGAAAATTTGGCTTGGAGTTCTGCTAACTGTGTCTGTAGCTGATGGTTCTCAGTCTTTATGGCTTGGATTTCTTCCTGGAGGGGGGTGATGTCAGCTTCCAGGACGTCTACCTTATATTGGTACTCTGCCTTCAGATTGTCCGTGGCTTCCTTAAACTGTATGGGCAGCTGGTGTGATAAATGCATGAGGAACTGCCCCATGGAGGCTAGTTCTGAAAATACGTTGGGTGGTGGTCGTGGTTGAGGAGGCTGAGAGGATGTATCGGTGAGTAGGTTCTGGGAATTTGGCGGAGAGTAGTTAGGGGAGGAAGAGGAGGATGGTGTAGGTTCAGAACCGGGTTGGCGGAATGGTTCCGGTGGGAGGTCGGGGTTGACAGGTGGGGTGGGCAGAACAGAGTCAGTCGTGGTTACCTTGGCAACTGTCTATTGTTCGGTTTCTGTATGATTGATGGCTGCGATGAGTTCATCCAGTGCTTTTGTGGCGGATTCTGGTTCGTCCTGTTGATGCTTGGATTCCTTTTCGGTGGACACTATCTCTGTGTCTGCTTGGTTTTGCTGGTCTTGTTGTTCCGCCGAGGTGTCGTTGTGTAGTGAAGTGGCGGTGTCGTGGTATGTTTCTTCTTGTTTGTCCTCTTCGGCGTCTTGTTTCTTTCCGGCGGATCCTTGGACTTCGCTTTCGGAAGAGTTGATCCGGATTCGTTTAGTGCGGAAGAGTTGATTGATCTCTTCGTCGTCTTCTTCAGTTTCCTCGAGCGGTTGTGCTGATTCTTCGTGCCTAAGTGCTGGGCCTGTGGGTGGGGGTTGTGCGGCGAGAATGGTTGGGAACAGGAATGAAATGATGTGGGGAAGGCGAGAGCGCGGAGAGGTGCCCTTTTGGAGTTGCTTTACTATAGCTACGGATTCCTTATGAATTCGTCGGAAGAAGTAGGAGGCAAAGTTTACGGGTTCGTGGGCGGCTAACTCCAAGGCGGAATAAAAGGGGCGAGAGATGCCGTAGGTTCGTTTTTGCAGGTTGAGGATTGCTACGAGGAACTGTAGAGCGGCTCGTTCGGGTTCCGGGCGGCAGAGAATGGCATATTCGTTTGATGAGGAGCGGGGGAAGAGTTCGGTCATGCGAGCGACAGGGATGCTAGGGCCATTTTCGCGGCCTTGCGGGGGGAGGCGGTAGGCTGTAGAGAAGGCTTGGAAGGTGATGACGGTTCTAGATGGGAGGGAAGGGAAGACCCACTGTCGTTCGGTGATGGGGAATTGGGCGATGGTGTGGATGATCTGCACGGAGAAGGGATGGGCTTCCACGGAGTGCCAGGGCAACTCAGCGAAGTTAGCCAACCCTCTGCAACGCAGGTATTTGCCGACGTCTGTCGGGATACCATCACGGAAAGCAGCGTAGTTGGCTAGCGCTTCCATGGTGTTCACGAGCACACTTACAGGTAACACAGAGGACAGGGATAATACGTATAAACTCGAGAACACAATAGCGTTTTTGGCGCAACCGTGGGGGTTAAATAAGGAGGACACGGTGGGGGTGGGAAGGGGGGGTTGGGTATCATTGTGCGGTGCGAGAATGATACTGTTTGCATGCTGGCGTGCGTACTGGTAGGGATGGGCGGTTGGTAACAAAACACGACTAAAAAGGGAGAAAAAAAGAAAAATGCAAAAATTTATACAAAACGCGGTTCGCCGCCAAATAATTTAATGCGTACTAGTTGTGGGATAATACGGCCGCAGCTTCGACCCATTGATTACCTTGGGGAGTGGAGTTCCAGTCAACGTAGTCAACCGAAAAGTTGCCGAACCAACTTGTTCTGAAATCTTGAAAGGGCCGAACCATCGTAGTTTGAATTTTCCTGCTGCTCTATCTGATTTTGCGTTATAGAAGAGTACAAGCTGGCCTACCGAAAAGATTGGAGTCTTCAAATATCGATCGTGTGTCTTGGCTTGCCTTAGTTGTACTTCGCGCATAGTTAAAAAACTGAGCCATCGGTGCTCATCAAGTTCCCTGAGTGCATCCATTCGTGCTGTCAGCGAATATTCCGGTAGCATCTTCTAAGTGATTGCTACACGTAGACTTGGGATGACTATTTCCATGGGTGCTATTGCTTCTAAGCCATAAGCTAGTTTGAAAGGTGTCAAGCCTGTTGTTACCTTATATGTAGTCCGGTATGCCCATAATACTGCAGGTAGTAGTTGATCCCATCTTTCCGGTGCTTCCATGATCAATTTCCGGAGGATATTTAATAGTGATTTGTTTGTGCTTTCAGCCAATCTATTGGCATGTGGATAATAAGGAGAGCTAAATTTATGTGTGACCTGGAATGATTGTGTAAGGGCCTTCATTAGATTGTTCACAAAATGAGTGCCTTGATCTGAGACAATTTCCAGGGGTAAGCCAAATCGTGGGAAGACATCCGTGAGTAGGCATTTTGCTACCGTAACTGCTGTAGCGGACCGTAAAGCCCAGGCTTCTGCCCATCTCGTTGCATAGTCTGTACAGGTTAGTATGTATCTGTTGTTACTGAAGACTGCGGGCGGTGTGATTGGACCGATAAAATCTAGTCCCCATTTCTGAAATGGTTCGAGTGGCATAATAGGTTGCAAGGGAAAGAAGTGTCGTTGCAGTGGTTGTCCAGACCTTTGACAGTTATCACAGTTTTTTACGAATTGGGCCACATCTCGATACATAGTAGGCCACCATAGACCTCCTTGCAGAATTTTTCGGTGCGTTAGATCGGTGGCAAAATGACCACCAGTAGGGGTTGAATGAGCCATCGTGATGACCGCGTTAATTTCGTGCGGAGGGACACATCGAAGTAAGATTCCGGTGTGATCTACATAATATAGTTCTCCTGCCACTAGCCGAAATCGACGGCTAAATATTGCCAATTTCCTTCGAACTGCCTTGGCAGTGTCAGATGGAAAGCATCCTTCGGTGAGAAAAGTTAAAATCTGATCATAATATATAGGTGTTGCTTGTAATTCGGCAGTCTCATCGGTCATTGGTTCAGAACTATAAATTGCTGGAGTCGTATCATCTATGCCTATCGGAGCTTCACCAGAATCTAGGCGAGATAAGAAATCTGCTAGGACATGTGCAGTTCCGGGTCGGTGAATGACTTCATAATCAAATTCCTGCAAGAGTAGCACCCATCGGGCTAATCGTCCGCCTAGATGTTGTTGTCTTACTAGATAGACAAGGGCCGCATGATCCACATGAAAGGTAAATTTCCGGCCTAATAAATAATGTCTGAATTTTTTGATGGAGTAAATTAATCCTAGACATTCTCTTTCAGTGGTAGAATAGTTCTTTTCTGCCGATGCAAGCCTTCTGCTGGCGTAATAGACAGGGCGAAACCACTTATGTGTTTGCTGCATCAGAATACTGCCGATCGCAATATCTGAGGAGTGGACAAAAACGTGGAACGGATTGTCCCAGTCCGGTGGTTGTAGGATTGGTGCCTGCATCAGTAGATACTTGAGTCGATCAAATGTAGTTTGGCATTCTTGAGTCCATTCAAACTGTCGTGGAGTTTTGGTGATTAGTCTATTCAGAGGTACAGCCAGATGAGCAAGCCACCGTAAGTGTCTGCCGTGCCACCGTACTTGACCCATAAAACGCATTACTTCTTTTGGAGTGGCGGGTACTGGGGCTTCTAAAATTGCCGAAATCTTGTCTGGGTCTACTCGGATACCTTGGGCAGATACAATATGGCCAAGTAGTTTGCCACATGAAACGGCAAACACAGATTTACTTGGGTTAAGGCAGAGTCTGTACTCTCGACACTTTTGGAAACAGCATCGTAGATGAAGCAAATGTGCCATCATTTGTCCGAAAATTGAGAAATCATCGAGATAGACTTGCATAAACGAATTGAGATAAGGAGAGAAAATCTCCTGCATACATCGCTGAAAGGTGCTTGGTGCATTTCTCAATCCAAACCACATTACCGTACAAGCAAAGACACCCCAGTTGGTAATGAAGGTAGTTTTTGGGATATCTGCTTCCGCCATTCTAACCTGATTGTAACCGCTGTATCCGTCTAAGAATGAATACATTTCGTGGCCTGCTACTCTATCAAGCATGGTATCCAAAAAGGGGATCGGGAAGGGATCTGGTACTGTTGCTGCATTCAATTTCCGGTAATCTACACAGATTCGTAATTGCTTATTTTTCTTTAGCACGATCACAATAGGCGAAATCCATTCAGCATGTTCTATTGGTACGATGAATCCTACCTTTAGTAATCTGTCAAGTTCGGCTTTTACCTGAGATGCATAATTGGGATTCATCCGATAGCTGGGCTGCCTATTCGGTTTAGCTTCAGGCTTCAGCATGACTCTGTGCTGATATATGCGCGGATCTAATCCTTTCATATCTTTGTAATCCCAGGCAAAGACATCTGAGAATTCGTGAAGTAGTCGAATCAAATCAGCTTTAAATGATTCTGGTAAGTTTTGCCTTATCTTTACAGGTCGTGGATGATCTTCGTCTCCTAGATTATACGAGATCAACTGGTCTTCAGAGACAAAAAGCTGTTGCGGTTTCTCTGTGTCGTTTGTCGTCCGAAATAGGGAATGTAATTCATTGTCATGTGTCGGCACTCTTTCTTCCCGCTTGGTCTCTTGGGTGATTGGTGTAACTGTACATACTGAAGTACTCCAGTTATCTATTACGGACTGTAGATCAACAGTCCCTAAGGTCATTAAGTCAGCGTTACTCTTCAGAAATTCCTCTTCTTCATCATCTGATAGTCCATCTAACATGTGGACAGGTTCTGCAAAATATGGTCTGGCGTGCAGTTCGCAAGGTTGGATAGCATCTAATTTTACTACATATCTCCGGCTGGCATCTTTGAACGTAAGCTCTTGTGCAGACCAGTCTTGTATTACCTTTGCATGCTTCAGCCAAGGTCGGCCAAAAAGAAGGTTGTAATCCAAAGTGGATTCCGGCAGATCTAGTATGACAAAATTCATTTTGAAAGTCGTACCTTGTAAAGTAATGGATATATTTCGCACAAGTCCTATAGGGTGGACTCTAGATTGGTCTGCCATTCTGACAAAAAATTGAACAGGTTCGATTTCGGTCCATCCTAACCTATTGCATAAGGTCGTAGTTGCAAGGTTGACACCAGAGCCTCCATCAATCAATACCTGTGTAATTTTATGATTCTTATACCATACTGTAATCAAGGGGACTGAATGATCGACCGTAGAATCAGGTTCTGGTTGAACCGTTGCTGTCGCCGGAATACAAGAAGGTACCGGGCTGAACTGTTGCTGGAACTGTTGTCGAACACCAGGTAGTAATGCCAGTAGTTGGCCGAGAGGCAGAGTGATAGATGCCTTGGATAAAATTTCCCAGGCCTGCTGAGATTGGTTATCCTGTTCCTTTGAACTTGAGGTCTCTGCTGTTGTCGAAGTATCTGCTGTTATGTCTACTACTGATGGTTGTTCTGTTGCTACCTCCTCTTGTTGTGTTCCTTCCTTTGTCGACGAGGTCTGAGTCACCGGAATGGGTTCTGGGAACACTGGTGGTTCTGTGGCGGTCTAGTGACTAGCCTTGTTATACATCCTATGTTGTTCTTGTATCCCTGGTTCAAATACTTCTGCTGCTGGTTGTAGTTGTTTACCTGATCGGGTCTGGACTGTAGCAGTTTGCGCTTCCGCCGGTGTAATTTGTACCATGTTGGCCATTGGGTTTTGCCGCTCCTTCTTCCTTTGATCATACTCAGTTGCGTCCTTGCAATATCTTCTAATGTGTCCGAATTCACCACAAAAATGACAGTGTGGCGGTGGTAAATTGGGATGTTCCGGTGGTGGTTTGTTCTGCCAGTGGTTTACATTATAGTTATTGTTCCTCTGTCCTCGGTAGTTTCGATATCCCTGTGGCTGGTTGTTTCTCAGTTGTGGAGGTACATAGTGATTCACTGCCTGTCCATGCTCTTGAATAACAGCATTGACTGTTGCTGTTCCCTGTATTCTGGCATTGTAGACACAATTTCCGGTGGAGTGTCCGGCAGTGTTGCAGATGCGCAGAATGTTTGATTTAGCGCACAGTTAGCACTAGTATGACCTGAATTTTTACATGTGATACAGTACACTTGTCTGGTTATATCTTCAGGCATAGTTTTGTTTGCTTTTAACCACTCTAGATCTTCTGTAAATCCACCGACCTTGGATTCCAGTTGTAGAGCCATGGCGATGACTGCATCTAATGTCATTGCTCCAACACATCTGATAATCATGATCTGCTTTAATTGCGGGTTTAAGCCATTGATGAACCACTGAGTGATGACGTCATCCGGTAAGTTGGCGTGGGCTTGTGGTATCTGTCGCAAGTGTGTTCTAAAAAGTGTAGCATATTCTTGGACAGTCTGATTTACCTTCTGTCGGTTGTTCTGTAGATACTCAAAGATTTCGGCGGGATTCTTCTTTAGCCTAAATCGTTGCAAAAAAGCATCTCGTATTGCATCATAGGTACCGAAATGATTAATGTCATATTCCGTAAGCCATCTAGCCGCTTCATTGACCAGAGTAGATTGAAAAACAATGGCTTTGTATGCCTGATCCGGTGGATGGTTGAGGACTGCATATCTGATCTCGAAAGTGCGTACGTGAGCATCCGAGTCATCTCCTCGGAATCCCCCAAATTTCGTGTACGTTACTCCTGTTGGAGGCGGCCTTGGTTGACCTAACTGTTGTTGTTGTTGTTGTCCGTTCATCGTGGGTGTCTCCGGTCCTTCTTCTGTATCTTGAGGTTGATTAGTTGAACTATCAGAATCTGGATCGCCGGATGGCGTGCCTTCCGGTGTGCTGTTTTTGCGTAGGATACTTCGGATCTCTACTTCGAATAGCTCTCCTTCCTTCTGGATATCCAATATCCGAAATCTTTCTTCCAGACACGCGGGTCTGGCTGAGGATTCCGCAAAAAATGCTAATCCGTGACCGCCAGTTGGTGTTTCTATCACCGGAATATCACCAGAAGGAACTAACAATGTACCAGACTTTAGTATTTTCCCGCTTTTACCGATTTCTTTTCCTAGAGTTTGTCTAATCGTGGATAACTCTGAATCTTTATCCAAGATTGTTAAATTAGTTTCCAATGGCGTCTTGGAAGATTCAGGAATTGCTATATTTTGGTTAGGCTGGGTCGAAGTGACACCAGCATGTACCAAAGGTGTTGATCGTTCCACCGGAATATGATCGGAATTAATTCTAGCGTCCTTAACTTGCTCGACCACTGAGTCAGGTCGCGTTATATCTTCTTTTCCTGGGGTTGTCTTTAGTACTTTTTGTGTTCCAGTTGTATGGTTCCTAGGATACGCTTCGCCAGACCGAGTAACCGGCATGTATGAGTGCCCGGTGATACTATCTGAGCAGTTTGCAACAATCTGGGTCTGTTGCTACTATCAGTAAATCAAATGTTACTGGGTGTTTGCTTCTTACAAACCGCTAGCACTCTAATGCCACTTTCTCACAAGTAACTCGTAATCAAATGCTACTTTACCGCAGAGACTGGTAAACAGTTGCCACTTTCCCATAGACGGCGCCAAATGTTAAACTGATTATGGTTTAAGCGTTGCTCTACTTCCGATTCAAATGCTTCACGTTCAATTGTTTCCACATCTTCTAAATGTGATCGTTCTCTTAGCCACGTGGGTTCTTGGGAGTGGTAGGGGTCTGTTAGACAGAGGTCCTGTACTATTTTCCCAACTTCTCACACAATCACACATGCTCTATCGCGTCTTAGCTCAGTACTCGACTCTGACTACTGATAACTGTTCGGCGGGCGGGGACTTAGAACTTCTGGACTGACCCTGCTATAGTAACAGAGTAGTAGTCCTGTTCCGACTTAAAACTAGTAGAATACTCAACTTCATTAACCGAATACTACTCAATATGCTACTTCCTCGTGACAGATAGGTATACCGAACAATAACACAACAGACAGCTATACTCGAGGTTATGCAAACTTATCGTATACCCAACTCAAGCAACAAGTTCCTACCAACAGTCGATTCGTCACAAACTTATCAATACTCCATTCGTGTACAGACCTTTACCGATATGAGTCCTTCCTGGGATCGGAATCTACAGTGAACGCAGACTATTGTATCGAACCTGGTCACTTAACAGAAAAATGCTAACACCTAATTAGTTCGCTTCGGCCTTACACAGTCCCTTGTTCAATAGAAGGTTGATAAACAATACTTATTCCGTGAAGAAATCCAGAACCACATATATCTATCACCAAACAGATTCGCAGCACAAGACTACCGAATAGTAACTCTGCACGACAGGGAGGATGGTAGAACAGCTAGAAGCGAACATAGCAGAACAGAGCCTCATCTTCTCATTGATACAGCACACACAGTCTCAAATAGTATGCTCACAATTTCTCAAAACGGACTTAGTGGAACAGACGGAACAAAACACATACATATACAATACTACACTTGTAATTCTCAAACACCGCGGCTCGAGACTTAACCAACAACACACTACAATTCCCAACAAAAGCAGGGGCTCTTCCCAAAAAAAACTACTGCCCTACCGCTTTCCTTTCATTGCTTTAAATAGAAGTCTGTTACAAGGTTTTCGCGAATCTTTCTTTACCGCGCATTAAAGCCCTCTGTCTAAGTACAATTGTCCTTGTCCGGTGGCCGTCTAACAGAAGCAAACTGTGGAGTTGTGCTAGCCCCAGGATCATTAAAATTCATGGAGTCTACTTTGTTATTCAATTGGGAAACCTCTTTTGAAAGATATGCCTACATTTTCATAACATTCTCCATTTGTTTACATAGAATATCAAGTTGAAATTCTATCGGAGCTTTAGGGGTAACTGTATTGTTAGCCATACACATAGTCGTAGGCATTGGCATGTCAGTTTGCCTTGCAGTAGGAATCTCCCTAGGCTGAGAAGCATTAGGTCTAGCATACAAAACTATTTGCCTTTGCTTCATTTGAGCAACAACTTCTATTTCTCTTTTTACTTTTTCCCAGTCATCATTTATGCCATATCTTTTTCCTGGTTCTTCTATACATCTATCAACCTCAGCCCTATCCTCAGGATTTAATATCTTGAGGAAATGTATAATCAGATCCGGATTTAGTGTGTTTCTATCCTCTTCTTGGAGTTGAGCTAAACGTCTCAAAAACTCACCATGAAGATGAGTTAAGGACTCACTGGTCTTTAAAGAGTTTATCCAACGCAAAAATCCTTGCCGACTATGTTGGGTAAAGTCCTCAAGATAGAACATCTTATTTAATTCTTTTCTAAATTCTTCCCAAGGTTTATTGGCATGCTCTTGTATACTTTCTAGAATTGAACTAGAAACAACACGGCCAAAATATTTGACTAAATTATCATTAGGTAAACCTTGGATTTGCACTTGATCCTCAAATGCATCTAGGTATTCTGTAATGTTTAAGCCAGTGAATTTGCCTTTTTCTCTTAAAATGGCTTGGCCTGTGCGTATTCCTTGCTTTTCAATCATCATGTTTTTGAACATCTCCTCCATTTTGGGTTCTTGATAGTGCTTTGAATGGAGAAAAAGATCTCTAATGGGAGGTGCTAATTGTTCCCTAAACTGCCTAAACATATCGCTAGTTGATAAAGCTAGGTATGTTGGATTTACCAAACCCTAGGTTTTTACTATTAATAACTTCTTTTCTTAAATATTTTTGTTTTCTTAATCCTAAATTTATACTTATCTTCTTGAGTTTATCTTTTGAATCTATAAGTAGATTTCTTTGTTTTTCTTTATAAGTTTTACTTTTTTAGATTTTTTTAGAATCTAATTTTTTTTAACCTTGGAATATTTAATTCTAAAGGTTTCTGTAAAGTAGATAAATTTTATAAAATATATTTCCTTGATTTAAATCTTCTAGTTTTTGAAAAAAATTACTATTAATTTCCTTACTAATTTTTTCTTTGATTTTGGATAAAACAAGAAAGAAATAAAAGCATCAACTCTAAATCAAAAGAACCTAAATCTAAAACCCTTTTTACGCAAGGAAATAAATATGAAGTAAACAAACAATCTTTGTGTTTTAAAATAAAATCTTTCTTGTTATAAAATAAACCTTTTCAAAAAGCTTTCCTAAAATCTAATATGAAGATTTTTAAGTGCTTTAAACAAAAAAACTTTCCTAAATAAGAAAAAATGTTTCAATGCTCTTTCAATGCAAGTATGAAAGTGCCTTATTACTAGTGCAAATGAAAACAACCTTCTTTTCTTAAGTGATGTGAATGAACTAAAACGAACTTGAAAAACACCTTACTTGAAGTTTGCTTGATGTAGAGGCTCTAGACTGCATGTGATATATTTTTAAAAACTTTTTTAGTAAATCCTAAATACAAAGCTTAACTTGAATGTGAAAAAGTCTTGATCTTCTTGTATGTCGACGAAGGGGGAGGGGGTGAAGTGATGAAGATCCTCCGATTAGATAATCATTCTTCCTGTGGAGGTGCTCAGGTCATAAGACTGGTCCTCAACACCCAGGGAAGAAAGAAAATAGCAGCAAAAATCTTCAATCTTCTTTTTAGCTTCTTCTTTCACTTTCCTGCATACAAGAAGAAGATAAAGTTACTTATTTTTAAAATAAAAATTGAAAATATAATGAAAACCCTAAGCACACTATCGCCACGCTTCACATCGGGTTCACCAAGGTTGTCGTAGAGGGGTGTGAAGACATGCAGACGTTCATCTAACAGATTCATGCTAACCTAACCATGTGACTACACGCAGAGTGTTTTTTAGTACGCTTCAGGGTTTATCTTGAATTTTCCGTTTTTGGGAGTTAAAAACTAGAGTTTTATAATCCATTTCAGTTTGATTTAAGAACTAAGATTTATATGAAAATGAACTATCTAATTTTTCATTTTTAATAACAAATATGCTTCATTACGAAAGGGAAATATATAAAACATTAATTAAATCATAAAATGAAAGTATGATCAATTCTAGAACTATACAATCCTTATAATAAGTTCTAATACAACTCTTTGAAAATATTCCTATACAAAAGCTTATCAATTCAAAATATCAAGTAATGACCTAAAATAAGCGGCATAAAAGCAGCTTCTAGTTCGTAATCTTGTAAACTCATAATTTCGTAATCTCGTCACAATGATTTGCAGGAAAGTAACATTAGTTTACACGAGTATGCTTTTAATTAATATAAAACACTCATTTATAAAATTTACCATTAAAAACTTAACATAATTAATCCTCTTATGTATCTTATAAATACAAACATTCATTCTTATTACCTATCTACTTCATATATGCACATACACTTTTTCATATGCACATACTTTTTATTATATGCACATATTCACTTTCATTTATGCATGACTTATTCAAACATCTTAAATTTCATATGCATACATATGCATCATACACTTATCATGCATACACATACATCCTAACTTATATCCATACATCTCTAACATATATGCATACGCTAATTTCTCTCACTCATGTACAAGCATTATTTATCACTCATGCATACAGGCATGCTAACATATACATACTACACATGCATACATGCTTACTTCTACATGCTTTCAAAGTTACTACTATGCACATGCTCTCATGCACATATTATACACTCATGCATATGCACTAACTTCATTTATGGATACATGCACACTCATATGCACATGCAAAGACACACATGCATACTCTCATTCTCTCTCCCCCTCTCTGTCTCTCTCTTTCTCTATTTCCAAAAGTCATCATTGAATCTGTTATTTATAGTGCACGCATCCCTATTTACCTCTCTCTCTCTCTCCCTCTCTCTTTCTCTTCAAAAGTTCTCTGCGTTTGATCATCTGCTTCCTATAGTGCTGTTAGTTCCATCTCTGTCTGTCCATTTTCATATTGAATTCCACATGAAGCATCTGCCACCCATCCTCCTTCTTTCTCTCTCTCACACTCTCTCTATTGTTGCACCCTGTAGAAGTCATAAGAGAGGGAACTGGAGAAGATGACTCCCTCTATTTCTCACTGCTTGAACAACCACCAACGCGCTGACCTGCTCTTCTCTCTCTCAATGGATGTCTCTTCTTTCTCCCCCGATTTCTTTCTCTCTCTCTCTCTCTATCTCTCTCTCTCTCTCTCTTTCTCTCTCTCTCTCTCTAAAGGCCTCGTATACACAGGAACTGCATCAAGAACTTTCAAAGTGATCTGTGATCCATGCTTCCTGTAGTGTATAGTAAGTAAGATAAAAGAAAATCAAGCCACTTTCCCTTGTGGGAAGGAACGTAGTGTGATTATGCACTTTCCAAATCAAAAAGTGGAAGTATAACAAAGGACATTGCTTCACCTGATCTAATACTTCCGAGACGTGATTCTGGTTGAGGATCCCTAAACAAAAAAAAAGAATAGTAATGCAACTTATAGCTTTAGGTGAGAACAAAGTGCAACACTTGCTTGCATGATGGAGCAAGCTCCTTTCACGTTCCTATGACTTAGAGCATGCCTAAGTGAATGGTGAAGAAATAGGGAGAAATCTCTGTGTACTTTTTGCGCAACTCTACAAGATGCTATCAACACTAGTCCATGAAGGAGGGGAAAATCTCAAGCTCTCTCTCTTATGTGGAAACACTCGATTTCTTTCTCTTTCTAATGCCTCTGTGTGCTTTAGTCTGTCTACGCACACAGCCTCCTGTCTCTACTATTTTTTCTCCTGTGGGATGCATGAACATAAGTTTTAGGTGCATTATCTCTCTCTCTCTCTCTCTCTCTCTCCCCTAAAGAAATCGTACCTGCAAGAGAATAACATTAGCCAATCTACCTTACAACATTCATTTATATACGTAAATTCTCACACAGATATGCACTCATGCGTGTTTAATTAACTTCCACACATCAAACACTCACACATGCATACTAATACTAACTCATGCATTTGTGGTATTAAATAAACTAACTTCTAATGTTAACACACACACGTACACACACTTTCACTTAACTATTTTTTATGTATGATAAATAAAATAAATTAATTATATATACTATAATATTCTTTAGATATTTAAACTTATTATTCTTTATTAATCTATTTTAACTTTTAGAATTTATAAGAATAAACATATTTATTAATTATATATACATGTATAAATATTTATTAATTATAAAAAATATATAAATGCATATTTAACTCCACCCTAACTCCACCCTCAACTCCAACCCTAACTCCACACTCCACTCCACCCTCTCCAAACTCCACCCACGGAACACCCCACTCCACCCCCCTCAAACTGCACCCTCTCCCAACTCCACCCACGGCATACTCCACTCCACCCCCCCCCTCAACTCCAACCCTAAATCCACCCTCAACTCCAACCCTAACTCCACCCTCAACTCCAGCCTTAACTCCACTCTCAACTCCAACCCTAACTCCACCCTCCACTCCACCCCCCCTCAAACTCCACCAACACTCCACTCCACCCCCCCCTAACTCCTGTTGGGAGAAATGGTTGGATGCACTTAGAAGATTGAGTAGGTGCTGCTAAACCTGCTTCACACCAGCCCTCCATGAATCCAGGAATGCTTAGTACACTTGATTAGCTTCCAAATGATACCAAGAAAGCATATATTTACTTTGCAAATGATATGTTTAATGATCAAATCAAAAGAGATAACTTTGCACTTCACAAATCCAAGAAAACTTGTTATTTTGGTATTGACACCTGCTCAGTCTTTCACTCAGTATGACCAGCACACTTACAACTGATCAAATTCCTTCTGGACATATTAAATTAGCTTAACAAGCTACCATTTGCAAGTGGAATCACTCAAATTGATAAACTATGCACTGAGAAATAAGTTTAGCAAAATTAGAGTCACCCCCAACTTTTTAAGAGATGTGCAGAGAAATACCAGAGACCACTTCGAGCGAGATTTCTCCGAGATGGCTGATCCAATGATCTTCAAATTTTGTAGGCATGTAGTATGCTTGGAGCTGGTTCCAACAAACTTTGAATCACTTGATTTGATTGAGTAGGCACTGAGATATGCCTCTTGGAAGTTGACAGACTTGGAGTGTATACTCAGAGAATCACAGAATAGATAAATGTAAGTATTTGTATTAGATCATATGAATGTACATTCCCATTGGCATGATAAACATAGCTCAATGGTACTCAGAGGTGTAGGCTATGAAGTAGACCTCACACACTCTATGATTGATACAGAAATGCCTCGGGATGAGTGAAGAACACCCGCGACTTTTGACTTGTAGCTTTTATAGGAGTTGAGTGAGCATTTGAATTTTGAATTCAAATCAATCTCCTAAAATCATTCACCTAAAAAAGGTTAATGAGATATTCTCTCAATCAATCAACAAACTTTTCCACGACTTTCAATCAATTAGGTGTGATTACATAATATGCCAAGTCACTAAGACGTTTACAAGAGAAAAAATGGTAAGAAATCATAGGCATAAGTTCCTATGGTCTTTGCTTCATGTAGGTTCTTCAAAGTAGATGTCCAAGCCAAATGTGAAGGCTTGACTTGCACCAACAGCTCCCCCTCAAGCCAAACATTTTGGCTCAAGTCTTCATCTTCATTCTTCAATCACATTCTGTAATCCAATCATGGATTTGAATCTGTATAACTTGTTTCCATCCACAGCTTTAGTGAGTAAATCTGCACATTGCATATTAGTGGACACATAAGTCAATTGAATGTCTTTGCTTAGCAACTTTTCTCTCACATAGTGGTAATGAACCTCTATGTGTTTTGTCCTAGCATGATATATTGGATTAGCTGCAAGGTGAAGAGAACTTGTGTTGTCACCAAAGATGATTGGAGGTCTAGTATATAAACCTAACTCTGTGTACAAAAGCTTTAACCAAATAGCTTCTTGAGTGGCATTGGCTAGCCCTCTATACTCTGCTTCAGTAGATGACAAAGCTACTGTAGGTTGTTTCTTGGCTGACCAAGAAATAGGTTTATCACCTCCAAAACATATGTATCCTGATGTGCTCCTCCTGTCATCCTTGCATCCTGCCCAATCTGCATCTGTATATACTTTAATGTCAATATCTGATGTATAAGGAAAGTACAAACCATGATTCTGAGTTCGCTTTAGATACTTCAAGATCTTCTTTGCAGCCTCAAGATGAGGTACCCTTGGTTTGTGCATGAATTGACTTAGCACACTAACTCCATATGCTATGTCAACTCTAGTCAAGGTAGCATAATTCAAACTACCTACCATACTTTGATATCCTGTAATGTCTTGGACTTCATCCCCTTCATGAGCACTTAGCTTTAGGTTGACTTCCATTGGAGTACTAGAAACTTTAGCATCCTGCAAATTAAATTTCTTCAACATATCCTCAACATACTTCTTCTGAGTGATATATGTGCCTGAATTAGTATAAACCAATTCAAGTCCTAGAAAGTATTTCAATAATCCAAGATCATTGATCTTGAACTCCTTCATCATCTGATTTTTGATGCTTCTGATTCCTTGGACATCATTACTAGTAATGATGATATCATCAACATAAACACAGAGATAGATTACCTCTGAATTGCTCCTTTTGATAAACAATGATGTATCTGCCTTGCTCATAGTAAACCCTTGATCTTGGAGATATGTTTTCAACCTGTGGTTCCATGCCCTACGTGCCTGCTTCAATCCATATAGAGCCTTCTTCAATTTACAAACATAATTTACCTTCTTGGGATCTTCATAGCCAGGTGGTTGTGACATGTAGACTTCTTCAGATATCCATCCATTCAAGAAAGCATTCTTCACATCTAATTGGTACATGTTCCAATTCTTGGATGCAGCTACACTCACCAATATTCTGATTGTTGGCATCTTAGCCACAGGAGAGAATGTCTCCTCATAATCAATGCCTTGGGTTTGTGCAAAGCCCTTGGCTACCAACCTAGCTTTATATCTATTGATTGTACCATCTGAGTTCCTCTTGAGTTTGTAGATCCATCTGGATCCTATCACCTTCATAGAGTCCTTCTTGGGTACCAAGTCCCATGTGTCACTCTCCTTGAGAGCCTCTATTTCTTCATCCATAGCTTCTTTCCATTATGTTTTTGTGATTGCCTCCTCATATGAACCTCGTTCTTCATTCAACAGATCCTTTGCAAGATATACAGAATGCTTAGTTACAAGAGAAGTATCATACCCATATCTGATAGGCTTCTTACTTTCTCTCTGAGATCTCCTCATAGCTTGAGTTGAGGATTCTGGTATATCCTCTAGCTTCTTCATTTTCATCTTTCCTTTGGACTTCCATGCCTTGAACTCTTCAAGGTTAATTGTGTCATCATCATCTGAACTTGAGTCTTCTTTCTGGATTGGTTCCTCCTTGGTGAGCTTTGGGAAGTCTTCTTCCATATCATAAGGTAGACTGACCTTCCTGCATTCATTCTCATACCATGAGTCATTCTCATCAAAGATGACATCTCTCCTTACCTTGAAACCTTTGTTTGAGGGTTTGTAGAATCTGTACCCTTTCTGGTTCAAGTCATAACCAATGAAGATACATTTTTCAGCTTTAGGGTCTAGCTTTCCCCTTACCTGTGAGGGAATATGCACATATGCAATACAACCAAATATTTTGCAATGATCCAATGATGGTCTCTTACCATGCCAAGCTTCATAAGGTGTCATTCCATCAAGTGACTTTGATGGCAACCTGTTAATGAGATATGTGGCAGTAGATACACTCTCTGCCCAAAGATAATTTGGCAATTTTTTTTCATTAAGCATAGATCTAGTTGTTTCAACAATGAGTCTATTCCTTCTTTCAGCTACCCCATTTTATTCAGGTGAGTACCTTGTGGTTATCTCCCTCTTGATGCCTCTTTCCTGCAAGAAGTCTTCAAATTCATTGGAGAAGTATTCAACTCCTCCATCTGACCTTAGCCTCTTCAAGTTCCTTCCTGTTTGATTTTCAACTAGTGCAAGATATCTTTTGAAACAATTAAATACTTCATCCTTGTGCTTCATAAAGTATAACACAGTCCATCTACTATAATCATCAATGAAGGACACATAATACCTTGATCCTGAAATGGAAGGATCCTTGCTAGGTCCCCAAACATCTGTGTGTACCAAGTCTAGGTAATCTTCATGCATAAAGCCTTTCCTTGAATAGGGTAACCTGTGGGACTTACCAAACTGACAAGCACCACACTTGTAAATCATGTGTTGCTTGGACACATTAGGTATCCCAAGCACACATTGATCCCTGCACATTTGCTTTAAGGTCCTTTCACCTATGTGACCTAACCTCTTGTGCCAAATTTCCAATTCTGAAAGTGTTTGATCCTTGTAATTGTATAAAGAAATATTTTTGGTGTCTTCTAGCTCAAAAGTAAACAATCTACCTGATTTTTCTCCCTTGGCTATCCTTCTGAATCCATGTCTTGGGTCCTCCACATATGCTCCATGTTGATTGAACCTGACCTGTAAACCTTTTTCCACAATCTGACCTACACTCATTAAGTTCTTGGTGATAGTTGGGACATAAAGTACTCTACTCAATAAGTTCTGATTACCATCACTAGTCTTTACATTACCAATCTTTACAACATAATGCTTAGTATCATCACCTGTCTGCACTTGATGTTTGCCCTTGGGTTCTTCCAAATCAGAGAGTAGTGCCACATTATCAGCTACATGGTTAGAACACCCTGAACCAATATAAAATAAATGATCATCATTTGTACCTGCCTTAGAGGTCATATTCATGATCAATAGGGAGTCATCTTGCTCCTCTGTGTAGTTGTTGTAATCCCTTCTATTTCTGAATCCACCTTGGTAGTTACTATTATGGTTGTGGTTGTGATTTTTGTTGTACTGATTGTTGTATCCATTGTAGCCTTGTGGTTGACCCTGCCTCTACCTTGAGAGTATCCACCTCTTTGATAGCCTCTTCCTCTCTGATTCTTATAGTTTCTGTAGCACTCATCTGTGGTATGGTTAGACAATCCACAAATGTTGCATGGTGATGAGTTGTAGTGTCTACCCCTACCTGACTTACCTCCTCTGCCTCTACCTCTTGAAGATCTACCTCTCCCTGCATAGTTAGCTTTGGAGGTAGAGCCTTCTTCTTCTTGCTTCTTCCCTTTACCTTTATCCTTAATCTTCTTATCAGTGTATAAAGCAGAGGGGTTGTTACCTTTTGATTGCTCTCCATTCCTTGTAAGCTTTGCTTCATGTGTGAAGAGTTGACCAATCAGAGTTGTTAGATCAGGAGCATGTATGTCCATGTATAGGTCCATTGCTGTGGTAAAGCTCTCCCATTTGTCATCAGCTTTTAGTCCATTGATTACCTGCCTTACTATTTGTTCCTCTTCAATCTCCTCTCCAATACTTGCAAGCTGGTCTGCAATGTCTTTGACCTTAGTGACAAAGTCTGAAACTGATTGCTTTGATTGCTTCCTAAGAGTAGTGAATTCAATCCATAGTTGATTCTTTCTGGCCCTTGTACTTGATGAAAAATATGTTGACAAGGTTTCCCAAGTCTCTTGGGAAGTCTTGCAATTCCTTATGTGAGGTAAAAGGAAATCAGATATAGAGTTAAGAAGGTATGACCTTTCCAAAGCATCTTTTGCACACCATGTGTTGAGTCTCTCTTGCTCTTCCTTGGTGGGTAGTCCTCTAGCTTTGAATGAGGGCAATTCCTCATCTCCTGATATGAATCCAAATAAGCTCCTTCCTTGTAGATAGGTCTTCATTCTCAGAGACCAAGCTTGGTAATTGTTCATGTCCAATTTGTCAATGAATGAAGGAAAACCATCTCCCATGTTACCTTATTTGCTCTGATACCACTGTTGGGAGAAATGGTTGGATGCACTTAGAAGATTGAGTAGGTGCTGCTAAACCTGCTTCACACCTGCCCTCTATGACTCTAGGAATGCTTAGTACACTTGATTAGCTTCCAAATGATACCAAGAAAGCATATATGTACTGTAGCTCAGTGATGAGTAGCACCTCCTTTAATGTCAATCCGGGAAGACGTGAGGATGGTATTAAGACCTCGAGCAAGTGGCGGCACAAGTGCGTGAGTGAGAAGCACACAAACATGCACACACATACACACACACGCGCACACACGGCAAGACAAAGAGTGAGAAGCAATGGAGTTCTTAGATTACTTTCAAAAAGCTCTTACAAGTTCGTTTCAATTACAATCTAACCTCAAAAATGAGCTCTCTAGCTCTTTTTATAGTTTTCGACTAGGTTTTGGCCCTGTCCAGACCTAGTGTCCGGCCTAGTTAAAAATTAGGTTCCAGGGCCAATTTGAGGGCTTAAACGGAGTCTAAAAAATACGAAAATTGATATGTAGGTACTTCTAAGGCTCCTCAAGCTCAAGGACTCCTTGGCTTGCACAAAATGGAGCTACAAAAATATGAAACCGTATTTACAATGATTGTTAGTGTTAAGAATCATTGTTATAAAGATGTTGGTCTGGAAAAATTTGAAGGGCCTATCTGCTAGATTTGCGTCGACTGCTTTGTCTGCTTACTCCTTCACCTCGCTCTGACTCTCTCCGCTGGCTTCCTTGTCTAGTCAGTCCTTGGGTGCCCATACTGCTCTCAACACCCCCCCCCTCTCTCGCGTCTGTCGTCCCTGACAGACCCTTGTTGCTGGGAGTGTTGGATGTAATATTCCACAACCTGAGTGGCAAGCTGATGTTCTTGTAGGCGTAGTCCTCTGGCCAAGTCTGTCATCATACGATCCCAATCAATTGGTCCTGGAATGTCCGGATGTGGCAGACGTAACTGATCTGCATGGATCGCTTGTTCTACTGCGAATAGATGTAGCAAATGTGTGGGTTTGGGAATGAAGATTTCGGAATGATATTCTTAGAATCCCGTAGAGAACATTTCCTCAAATGTCTGCTTGAAGCATGCGGGTAAGTACTTTATTCGTGCATGCCAGGCAAAGATTATAGTGACTGAGGAAGTCTGGCTCATGTCGTAGACTAAATCCTTGTTACCTTGAGAGAATCCAGGGGCAGAGATGTATGGAGCTTGTACATTCCGAAAGGTTTTGAAGACAATGGTCATGAGCTCGAATATCTTCATACACATTTTCGCTGCTATGTCGGGTACATTATTTAGACGTGTAGACCAGTGTCGAATTGTTGATATCATGTAGGCTACGGTTGGGGTCCCTCGAGGTGGAGCAAAATATGGATAGTTAACCCAAGCCGAGCATTCTTTATTGTTGCGTACCTTGATTGCAAATGCTTGCCAGGATCTGCGACGTACCACTGGGCAATAGCATGGATTATACTTGATATATAGTGGCATGGTTGCCCAGGTGCTCATCATCTCTGGGTAATCGGTTAGTAGACGTGCACGCCAATTAGGTTGGAAGATCGAGCCAGCACGTGCATCTGTCGGTAAATCCCCTAGCTCAAATTGAGTGGCGAATGTGGGCTCCTTCCCTGTATGTCTTTTGACTTCTGCATTATAATCATGTAGTAAGACAAAATAAGGCATGTATTGCGACTCTCATGTTGTGATTAACCGTTGATGGGATAAGTCTTGAAAGTATGAAGACTGAAGGACAGTTTCTTCCAGATTTGTGAGAGATTGCATTTGCACGGCCACACGATCATCATGTGTCTTACCCACTTTTTCGACCCTTTTGACCCAATGTGGAACTTGAATTTCTAAAGTGTCTTGTCCTTCCTCTGTAGTTCGACCACCGGGTGTCGGCATAGGCTCGTATGGCTCTTCATAGCTGTCATCGACGGGGATTTCCACTACTGTTTCAGGTTCTGGTTCTTCAATGGGCGAGGGTGGCCTTTCATATGGTAAGAGGCGTGCTTGGAGTTCTGCCACTTGTTTTCGGAGGGTCTCTACTTCTTCTGTAGAGTGTTGCAAGATTGCCGGCTCCTGTTGAGCTGTGGGGACACTGGCTATCTGTTTCTTTAGATCTGCACATTCAATCTCTAACTTTTCATATGACTCCAAGAAATTTGCATGCTCCTCAAGTAAGATGCGAATGTCTTCTGATGGGAGTGCTCTATATCTGGTAGGGCTAATGGTTGCTCCTACAGTTCCTTCCATAGTCGCTTCAAAGTTGTCTTGGTTTTGTTGTTGAAGTCTCTTGTTCTCTTCTAGTGCTGCTGCCATATGCTTCCTTAATAGCCCAATGTTGCGTCTGAGTGTAGCATTAGATATCATTTGCGCTTGGAGCACTGTTTCTAATTCCTTGACTGCTTGGTCATCCACTGTTGATGTCTTCGATTCCAGTTTGGAGTGAGCCTGCTGTAAGGTGGTATGCTCGGTTAGGAGCGTTTGGTAGTCAGCTTCAAGAGTGGTGACCCTAGCTTGCAGACGTTGAGATTCTGCCTGGAGGGCCATAGTGCGTTCTTCCAATTGATGGTATTCTTGTTGTAGTTAATGTGCACACTGAAGTAAGGTGTTGAACGTGCTATTTACATTATGAGATGCAAGGGGAAAAGTTTGAAGTGCAGGGGAGGTGGGATTGGGTAGGGGGGTAGTGAATGCTGTGTGTGCCAATGATGTGAGTGGTGAGGTGGGGGGTAAGGGAGGGGGAGATGGTGGAATCGTGGGGAGAGGTGCTGTGGTTGGTGAAATGTCCATTGGGTCAGACAAAGTGGTGTGTACAGGGGCTACCATGTAGGTGGGTATGGTAGGTGAAGTGAGTGTGGTGTTCGTGTAAATTGATGTCGTTGCGAACATCGGGGAAATGTGCCTCTGAAACATTAGAGAGCGGATGAACTGCTCCACAAAGGACGGGTATTGGGGTGGTGAGGTCAAGTTGAAAGAGGGGTAGGGGCCAGATGGGAAGTGAGGGTCATGGAATGGAGGTGCCCGTAGTGGGGAATAGGCTGGGAAACACAGGGTGCCTTCGGTGGGTGCTGGGTTTCCAACTACACTTGGAATTATGGGATGGCCAGTCATGGGTTCGGAGGATGGGTTATAAGTGAAGGTAGCGGTGATGACTGTCGTTTCTTCCATGGTGGGAGGTGGTGGTGGGGGTGGAGAATGTGGTGATGGAGGATGCTGGGGTGAGATGGGTGATGTCTGAACGAAGGTTTCGGCAGAGAGGTCAGTGCTGGTTGTGGGGGTAGCTGTTGTTTCAATGGGTACTTCTTGTTCTGTGACGGGTATCCTGATAGTCTTACCTGATCGTGGTAACGGGTCAACTCTGTGTTGTTCGTACCTCACGGACAGGCGGACTGCAGTGTGGACAGCCTTTGGAACTCCTAAAGATTTTGACACTAATTTGAGGGTGTCAATGAAATGTTGGTCCACCCCCTCATCTGATAGCATTTCTTGCATAAAAGCTTGACCTGATACAAGAGAGAGTTGATGCCTTTCTTGTACTGCTTTGATTGTGTCGTATAACCTTCGTAGTTGAGCTGTATATGTTGGTGCACCTACAAGTTCTGGCACTTCTTGTTGCTCCTCTTGATGCTCTTGATCATAATCCTCCTCATCTTCCTCCTGTTCTTCATCTCCGTCATCCTCTTCATCCACTTCAATTGGTGTGACAGGTGCTTGGGAGGTTGTGGCCTGCGTTTGCACGTTTTCCACTTGTTGTGCCTCTTCTGCCTCCAGCTCTACATCTTGTAATAATTGTTCGAAATCTTCATTAGTGAGTTCTTCCAAAGGTGCACCACTGGGAAATTCAAGATCGGTTGGGATAGGAGGGAATATCAAGGTGGAACCATCGGTGCTGCGTCTTGGAAGTCGGAGTGTGAATGGTCGGACTCTTCGGGGTGGAGGGGTAACATCTGGTGTTAGGGTGGCTCCACGTGGTTGAGCACATGGGACTTGGACAGTGCCTCTCATCTTCTTAGAAGGGGGTCCAGTGGATGTCCTGCCTCTAAGCTGCTCTACACGATTCCACATTAGGGCCCGTTGAATAGGAATGTCATAAGCCAAACACCTATAAATGATTCTCGTCAGAGCACAGCAACCATATAAAACCTGTTTCTACGGCCATCGTTTGTGAGCTAGGTGTATCTGATCAATTATCCAATGGGGTAAGTTGATGGTGAGGCTCTGTGTCTCTGCCAGATACAAACTAAACCAAATCTTCTTGGGCGGCATGGTGAATCTATCTTGTGCAGGAAAAGCAAAGTGTTGCATGCACATGCGAAGGTGTATCGCAATATTAGGCATCATGGACACCATGTCCTTGAGTTTGGTGAGGCTTCGACTCTTCATGTAATCCGGTACTAGGGTTTCCTTCTCTGTAGGAATATGCATTCCGCGCATATCTAGAGCCTCTCTCACCAAGTTGTTTGATAGCCTGAACCTTTTGAGCTCATTCCCCTTTGTCAGAGATGGAACCACAAATGAGCTTGCACCTTTTGGGTTCT
Organism: Ceratopteris richardii; assembly: GCA_020310875.1. Classification (NCBI taxonomy): domain Eukaryota; kingdom Viridiplantae; phylum Streptophyta; class Polypodiopsida; order Polypodiales; family Pteridaceae; genus Ceratopteris; species Ceratopteris richardii. The sequence goes on along the minus strand of CM035413.1, from coordinate 34,745,137 downwards.
AGTTTGGAGTAAAGGTGTTGATGAGATAGTAGCATCGCATGAAGTCAGGCTTTGGGAGCCGTGCACTGAAATAGGCACTCAATCCTGCTTTTTCCCATATCGAACGTAGACCTTCTGCATTTTGTAATTTCTCGAATTCTCTTGTAAAGAAATGGTATCTGCCTTGCTTCCCATTGAAGTCCAACTCTGATTCCCATAGGTACGTTCCTTCACCCAAGGGTCCTGCCACCTCAGTAAACCAGTGGGAAGTCTTTCCTACGGGCATGGTGTGGCCACGCAGAGGGTCCGCAATAGGTATGATTTTGATGGCCTGCAATTCTTCTGGTCTTTCATTTGTCTCAGGCAAAACGGGTAAACTGTCTAAGTCCACCACTTGCGGGCTGGTTTCTGTGTGAGAGCTAGTTCCTGCTGCCTCAGCCATGTTGAAGACTTCACAACTGGTTCTGTGAGAATATATGAATAAATGTTAACATTGCAATGGATACAAAAATGACACGGTGTCCCCTGTTACAACATTAACCTAAAGTTCGGGAGAGGTTAGGGGTTAATAAGTGCTCGGTGCTAGTGTGTGTAGTTAGGAATTGGGTAGACCTACAGGCTAAGCGGAATGATGTGATGTGAGAGTGAAGTGGTTAGTAGGTGGTCATGGATTTACAATTGGGGTCCGGGGGTTTGTTACAAATCTTAGGCTGCCAAATGCAGTGGATGGGTTTTGCTCTTGATTTCGTAGAGACTCTCGAGAGCTTTATAGGTGTGTCAGCTTGAAAATGAGGCCTTTTAGGGACCCATTTACAAGTGATTCTGTTCGTGCTCATGGGCCTTGGTCTCTTCCTGAGTGTTGAAAACGAGTGGATGTCGGCTGTGCGAGTGAATGGATCATGCTGTATAGGGTGTGTTCTTGGCGTAGCTATTTGAGCCCGCAAACAAGCCTTAGGCACCCAAATTTGTCTTGATTGTGGGCTGGCCTTCATCGACTTCTTGGGCACCCAAATAGACTTCACGTTAGCAGAAGAACTTCTGAAAGACTTCTTATTAGTGTCGTGTTGTTGGTTACTAATAAGAGGCTTTGCCCGTGTGGTTGGCTTGAGTGCAACCGGGTGTTCGCCTTTCCGCACCCACACTTGTTTCACTAGCTGAGACATTTTGCTGCGCAGGTACTTTTGATCTCGGACATAGGTAGTACTCTGCTTCTTCTGCCTTTGATCCACCTTTGGTTGCTGCCTCCCTCTGGCCTTTGGAAAAGAAGGGAGTTCCGTTGCATCCCTGACTCCTTTTTTGCACCCATCATTCCTCTGCAACACATAGTTTTGGACAAGAGCAGCATGGTCATCTTCATGTGTACTCCTGGAAGGACCAGGAGTGTGTGCCTTTCCTAGTTCCTTGAGTGCTCCATTATCTAACTCTACTGTAATTCGACTATGATTGACCCATACCTGAAGAAGTCCACTTCTTAGGTTTAAGTTGACTGCTTGGTCATAGATCCAATCTTGACCCAAGACAAGGGGTTCAGTGAGGTCCTCATCTTGACACACTAGTACTTTAACTGTCATTGCCTCATCATGAATATAGAGGGGAAGTTCCACCTCGCCCATGCAAGGGGTTTCCACGCCTCCCAATCCTATGAGATATGCTTCCACAGGATTGACAGTTAATTGCAACTCTTGACAGTAAGACAATTTAACAGCACTAGTGGCTGCACCTGAGTCAATCAAGGCTCTTACAGTCCTTGTACTCTTTCCTTGTCCTATATCTAAGGTTATGAAAGGACGTCGATCAGTTATCCTATGTGAGGTAACACCTGAAACTTCACACATAGCTACGACATATCCTTGATCTGCATATGCATCTGGCCTAGGGTGCTCTCTACCTTGTCTTCTTAATTTCAATCTCTGTATGGGCTCTAGGGCTTTTGCTTGAGCTTCTTCTCGAATTCGCTTTTCTTCCTCTTTGCGTTTCTTAGCAGTGTTGAGTCGACTTAGCATTTCCTCTATGAGAGGTTCCTGATACAACTTGACTCTGCATCCGCTAATATAGTTTGGGAGAACATCACCCTCTAAAGTGGCTAGTTGTACTGCTCCACTCGTGGAGATCCTATTGATGATCATAGGTCCGTAGCCTCTCTTTTCTAGCTTCCTTGCGTGTTGTTTCAATGTGTAGACTAAAACTAGATCTCCTGCTTTCAAGCCCTTATCCTTCACATGGGCATCAAAGTATGCCTTCTGTCTCTTCTTAGCTGCATATATCCCTGCAGCTGCTCTCAGTCTTGTTTCTCCTAATCGTTCAAGGTCAAAAAGTCTAGAGGAGAGTTCATGACCCGTCCATTCGTGCTCTTGTGCTACTTTCAATGTAGGTATCAAGAAGTCCAAGGGTAGCACCCCATTTTGGCCAAATACCATCTGAAAGGGGGTGGCTTGGAGTACCGTTTTGTAGGCGACTCGGTATGCCCAAACAGCATGGTGTAGCTGTTTGTCCCAATCAGAGCGTTTAGTGTTCACTAATTTAGTCAGTACATTGCATAAGATCTTGTTGGTGCTCTCGGCCTGGCCATTTGCTTGAGGGTGATAGGGAGCAGACTTCTCATGAACTACCAAGAATTCTTGGAGTAGATTTTCAATCACTTCGTTCAAGAAGTGAGTGCCTCTATCACTTACAAGCTCTATAGGTAGCCCATATCTTGTGAATACATTCTCAAACAAGAATTTAGCCGTTGTCTGAGCGTCGTTCTTTGTCGTAGCCTTTACCTCCACCCACTTGGTGAGATAATCCGTGGCCACAATGATATATTCAGCATGTGAACCCTTAGCTGGGGGATTAATAGGGCCTACAAAGTCTATTCCCCACTTAGAGAATGCACGTCCACCCATCATAGGTTTCAGTGGCATCTCATCTTTGCGTATAGGATACTGAGTTTGCTGACAGACGTCACACCGTTTCACATAGGTATGTGCATCCATGTGAAGGGTCGGCCACTAGAAGCCCGCAAATAGTATTGCCTTGATCACCCGATCTGGTCCAAAGTGTCCTCCTGCTACACCTTGGTGAGTAGTGTCCAAGATCTTGAGATATTCACTCTCATGGACACATAGTCTCAAGTAACCATCTTTACCACGTTTGTATAGATTATCACCAATAAGTGAGTAATCCTGGGCTTCTTGTTCTAAACTCCTTTTCCTCACCAGAGTCATGTCTGGAGGGAATGTTTTTGTCCTCACGAAGGATACTAGTGGTTCACTCCAATCTAGCACTATGGACACTCGATAAAGAGTGGCATGTTCCACCGGTGGTTTAGTGCGACAGATTGGGCATTCCTTGCACAGCTTTTGGACATCAGCTTCCATAGTTGGCCAATGTACTCCTAGTCTCCTTAGTGTCTGTAAGGTTCGTTGCTTTGAGTAGTGTTGCTCTAGTGCACCTACATGTGCTAAATGCAACCATTTATTGTACTCGTCCTCTTCCACACAACAGGCCAAGATCCCTTGATCTGTGTGCTTGTACATACTTCCAGCCATGATGTGATACTTTGGAGCTTTCACAACCTCTCTATTCCGTGTGTTTACTACTGGATGGTTAGGCCCGTATGTCAATACTGGTACCAATGGCTTAGCCCACTGTGGCACTACTTCCAAATTAAACAAGTAAGCATCAGGAAGGTCATCTGACACTCCTTGTGGGGCTTCTCCAGATGTGAGCCTAGAGAGATGATCTGCTCTCAAATGAGTCCTACCTTTCCTTACCACAACCTCAAAATCATATTCCATTAGCAAGAGAAACCATCTTACTAATCTTCCTGTATTGCATGGCTTGTTTACGAGATATAACAATGCTTGATGGTCAGTAAAAAATTTAAACTTGTTTGCAAGCAAATAGTGTCTAAATTTCTTAACTGCATATACCATGCCTAAGCCTTCTCTCTCCGTAGTGGTGTAATTTCGTTCAGCTGCATTCAATTGTCTACTAGCGTAGGCAATTGGAAGATCCATATTACCTTCACCAGTAGGTTGTGCAAGCACACATCCAATGGCATAATTGGATGCATCCACATGAACATGGAATGGCTTATTCCAATCTGGAGTGGTCAAGATTGGAGCTGAACATAATCTTTGTTTAAGCTCCTGGAAGGAATTCTCACATTCATCCGTCCACTCAAAGTTAGTCAGAAGTCCGTACATGGGCTTTGCAATGACAGCATACATGTGAATGAACCGGCGGTAGTAACCACAATGTCCCATGAAAGCTTGTACTTCCTTGACATTCCTTGGCCTAGGTAGCTCTGCTATGGCTCTCACTTTCTCTTCATCAGTGGATATGCCATTCTTTGACACTATGTGTCCTAGAATCTTGCCTTGCCTGACCATAAAAACGCACTTTTCTGGGTTCAGGCAGACTTGGTATTCTCTACATTTGTCAAAGATTTGTCTGAGTTCAGGAATATGGGTTTGTCTAATGTTGGAATGAGCACAAAGATCATCAACATAGACTTCTAAATTCTTTCTCAGGAACTCCTTAAATACATGGCACATTAGTCTCTGGAAGGTGGCTGGTGCATTGGTAAGCCCAAATGGCATTTTACGAAAGGCAAATATACCCCACTCTGTGGCAAAAGCCGTCTTATGGTGATCTTCTGGAGCTATGGCTACTTGATTGTAGCCCGAAAATCCATCAAGGAAGCTATACACTTCCTTGCCTGCTACTCTTTCTAAGAGATGTTCTGTGATGGGAAGCGGATAGTTATCTCGAATCGTGGCTGCATTGACCTTCTTTAAGTTAATGCATACACGCAGCTTGCCATTCTTCTTGGGCACCACTACGATGGGGGATACCCACTCAGTGTGCTCAATTTCATAGATAAATCCAGCTTCCACCAGTCTATCTATCTCCTCTTTGATCTTAGCAGCGTAATTATCGTTATATGTATAGGGCTTTTGCTTAGAGGGTTTGGCATCTGAAGTCATGGGGATGGTGTGTGAGCATATGTCAGGGTCAACACCTTTCAAATCCTTGTAACTCCACGCGAATACATCTCTGTATTCTCTTAGCAAGGCAATTAACGCATGCTCTTCTTCCTCTGTTAGGTCATGGCCTATGTATGTGCATCTCTCCTCTCGTTCTTCTAAGGCCACTACTATTTTCTTGGTGGTTTCTTTGTTATCATAGGCCTCCCCTGATTGTGCCTCTCGTTTCGGCATTCTGATCATGACTCTCCTGTCATCTATCTCATACTTCTTAAAATTTTCTGGGACCTCAAACAAAGATTCTTCCTCTTCTGGTGAGACTTCTCTCTTCTTTCGTTTCTTCCCTTCTTCCTTCGCGGTCACATGTGTTGCTAATCTTACATCATTTGTAAGCTCTCCATGCCTCTGGGGTTGTAATTCTACTTCATGGAAGTATTCTTCATATGATGCAAAAGGTGGATCCATAATGATTGACTCTAGATCAGAGTCACTTGCATCCTCAAATGCATCAGGGCTAGGTTCGCATTCTTCTAGAACTGCCTCTCCCATGATTGGCTCTATGGATAAGACTGAAATGTCATAGCCATCCTCATCACAGTGAGGTGTCCATTGTTCCTCATTGATGGCTACATCCATGGTTGCTAAAATTTATGCCCACCCGTGAGGTTCAAATTCTTTGTCTGGAAAAACTACAGGTGCATAGGCTGGGTCTTGGATTGATCTATGGGTTTCTTTTGCACCTACCTCTCTGGCTTTTTCTCTCTTCTCTTCGTCTACTGCTACTTTGCACATCCATAAGTGGGTGTCTTCATGCATCCAAGAGGATCCTGACCCAATGGAATGCACCGATTCTGTATCATCTTTGGCTTTATGGATGGGATTCCATTGGATAGGAGGTACATCTCTATGATAGTAATCTTTGAGATTTACTTTGGTTGTAACACCTAAGTGTTGCAAATACAAGGAGTTGGTTCCCCAGTCCTGTACCACTTGCAACTGTCGCATAAATGGTCTTCCCAAAATCATCTCATAGGCATGATTTTTGCTGAAGTCACATATAGCAAATGTATGCTCAAACTCGACACCACAAGTGGTGAGAGTTATTCCTTCTAGCAATCCTAAGGGTCTCTCAATATGACCATCGGCCATCTGCAATTTCATTCTCGTTGGCCTGAGTGCTGGCTTGCCCCAACGCTTCCATAGGGAAGTGGTGGCAATTGCAACTCCTGCACCTGAGTCCAAAATTGCCTTGGTGGTGTACTCCTGGTAGGTAATGGGAAGATAGGTATTACCTTCTTCACCTTCACACATATCTCCTATCTTATCCAAGGGTATTTCTGGCACTGTTCTCTGGGATCCTACTTGGGAACGAGGTTTGGCTATTTCTGGTATTTGTTTGGCTACATGTTTCCATAATTCAGGTCTAACCTTGAGTAGCTCTTCTAACTTGAGATTGCACTGCACTTTAGTGTTTTTCACTACCTCTGTGTTCCTAGGTAAGACTGAGTCCTCATTTCGTACCATGACCGTGGGTGCTCTCATACAAGTAGACTTAGCTTCCCATGGGCCTGTGAAGTGGGGTAATTCTTGTAGAGAGTTAGACTCAAAGTCTAGTCTGTCCTGAGAGTGGGTGCTCTCTTGCTCCTCATAAATGGATGGGATGTCTTGTGGGAATTGGTCGCGTGCATCATCCACAAGTTCAATAGGAGGAGGGACTTCACTCTCTTTAGCCCATTTGTCTTCTTGAATCTCGCGTAGGAATTCTGGTGTGAACCGATTCATAGAAGATGATGTGTCTGGCTCCGTAGAGTTAGGCACATAGGCTTCAGGCACATAGGCTTCCTGAGCAGGAATGCTTAATCTTTCACTTGCCTTGTCCTTGCGTTGAGAGGCGGGTTCCTTTTCTGATTGTGCAATCAGCTTCTCTATTCTTTCTAATAGTCCATCAAAGTGCAACTGTGTCTTCGCTGAACTAGAGATGTTAGATAGGCGACTGGCCTCAAACATGGTCTGAGCCAATTCCACCATCTTAGCACAGATTTTGGTTCGTTCTAACTCTAGTTCTGCTCTAGGGTAACACTTTTCATGATCAGTTACATTTGGCCCTTCTTGGATTCTGGCCTGATATGCTTTAAGCATCATATTAAGGTCTTCGGGAGTGGGATCAGCTAATACTGATCCTGCTTGGGGTGGTGGGTGGGTTACGTGGGGTGTATAAGCGGGTGGAGGGATGGAGGGTGATGGGGATGGTAGCGGTGGGAATGTGTGAGAGTGCGGTTGGGATGTGATCTCTATGATTTTGGCCTTGGTTTCTCGTAGACTTTCCTCAAGTTCACTCATCTTCTTTGCCCATTGCCTTTTCATACGTTCACGGCTATCTCTCCAAGCTCTTGTCCTCTTCTTTGTCATGCTCTCTGTTTCACTAACATCTGGACTCTTCTCCTGGTCTACACCTTGGTTTTGCTGCAATGCTTGAGCTCTAGTGATCACTTGCACAGGTGTAGTGGAAGTGACACTTCCTGTGGAATCTACCACTAACCCAACAACGTTAATAGGAGTAATTTTTGGCATATTACTAGGATTCCTTCGGCAGTCTCGTAAGAGATGTTCCTTTCCACAGTCTTGGCAAAAACCCTGGACCGTTACTTACTGGGGTTGTGTAGGTGGAGGCACCGGACAATCATGAATGAGATGATCTCCTTGACATCTGTAGCATGGTCCTCTAGGGAATGGAGATCTTACCTGCCTAAGTTGAGGCCTAGGATTGGGGTTTGTATACATGAGGTTTGTGTGATCTGACTCCCAACTAGGTTCACTCGGTTCTTCACTATAGTAGGACTCCCCATGTTCAGGAGATTGCATGTAGTAAGCATGGGGACTATCGACATGTGTAGAATCAAAGCTATGGTCACTGGGATCACTTTCTGAAAGCACTGGTGTTACAGGGACTATAGCTCTATTAAGGTTTTCTTCTGCTGCTGCATATTTTACTGGGATCACATTAGCTGGGGCAGGGGGTTGTTGTGCTAACACAGGCTGAGGTCTTTGTTGGTTTTGGTATGGTTGCTGATAAGGTTGCTGTGGCCTGCCATATGGCTGTGGAGGGTACTGGTTCTGGTATCTTCCCTGCGGTGGATAGGGTTGAGGGTAAGTTTGCCTAACGGTTTGCTTATTGTAGGGGCAATCTTGCGCGGTGTGATTGGTGTACTTTCGTTCTATGGTGCAGTACTGGCTACTAGGATTAACTTGGGGTTGAGCCATAATGGGACATACATTCGCCATGTGGTCGCCACCACAAGTATAGCACCTTTTCACAGGGGCAAACCTTGGGATTTGTTTGTTAGTGACACCTAATTTCTGAGCTACTTTCTCTGCAAGTTCCTCGATTGATGTGGATTGCGTGGAAGAGAGGTTAGACGCACTATCCGAATCTTTGTATATCTTGGAAAGCTCTAACTCCTCCCCTAGGTTATCCTCAATATCAATGCACATGCGTACACAATCTTCTATGGTCCTAGGGTCCTTCAAGTACACATAAGATCTCAATTTGGTACTTAGCAATCCATCCAAGAATAAAGCCACTTGCTTGGCTGGTGTGGGTAGCTCCGAAACAGGGCATCTTTCTAAGTATTGCCTAAATCTTCTTCCTGCAAGTCTCACGGTTTCTTGAGGGGTTTGCTTGAAGCTGTGAATCAGCGAGGAGGTATTATGCCTTATGCCACTCTTAGAGAATTCAATAATGAAAGCCTCTAGGAGTTGGTCTATGCTCCTGAACTGCCTCTCATTTAGTGGCTGAAACCATGTCAGGGCAGTGTTCCTAAGGGTCAGACCAAAGGCATTGTATTGCGTGAATAGATCCTCCACTTGTTCAGCTCTCAGGACTTGCCTAAACTCAGCCACATGATCGTATGGATCTCCAGTGCCATCGAAGTAGTTCTTCATGGACTTAACTAGCTCAGTCGGTCTCAAAGTCCTTGTGTGCTCTCTAGGTCGTGGTAGAGGGAACTCATCCGCATTTCTTTGATTCCTGTGAGCTCTAAGTATCTCAGGTTCTACTCTATTTGTTTCCGTCCTCGTTCTTTCTCTGCCCACTGGGTTGGCAAAGCTTACTTCTGGTCTATCTCTACTTCTGTCTCTTTACATTCCATGAGCTTGGGATGTTCCAGCTCCAGGGTGACCATAGGATACATTCGATCTTGGTTGGGGGAAAACGAATTCACCCTTCCAAGTGTAAGCATGCCTATCATTTTCTGTCACCACAAAGATCCTCTCCGAAGCGTGATCTGAGTAGGTCACTCTACCTGGGCTATCAGGATCCTTAAACTCATAGATCATGATTGTTCCTACATCAATTGGCCGATCAGGTTTGTACCTCCAAAAGGCTTTGTCAGTCTCTCGATTGAGGAGCAAATCTATGCTCTTATTATCCTGGGGAATCCACTCCGGTGTGATAATCCTAGTGAGAACCAATTTACCTCGAGGGGTTCTAGGTTCTGCACCCATGTTCCCTTGCTCCAGGTCACCTAAGTCTGCTTCGGGGATCACATTTCCAAATTCGTCCGTCCTATCTGGGTGACTGGTGACTACGTATATGGTTCCTTCTTTGTCCAAGTATGCTCCATTTTCAAACTTGACAGATGGGTGCTCTAATCCAATGGATTGATCAGGATTCTTAATCTGTACCACAGATCTTCCTAGGCCGTCCTCATAGATGCTGGCACCTAATCGGTTGGTCCTAAGGTATTCCAACTGCGATTTGTATGGGCCTTCTACCCTGTGCAAGTATGGCACTCCTGAACTTCCCGTAGGTCTGTCCATGCCTTGAGACATCTCTGATTCACTGGTATCAGAGCTAGGGTGATGCGAGTGGTGACTCAACTGCTGGGCCCAAGACCTCGCAGTATGATTGACACTAGCCTCTGAAGACCTAAGGCTTTGTCTATCTCTTACTAGGTGTCGTCCTAATCTAAGGTTCATATGCCTAACTGATTAACCCAATTTGTCCCAGGTACAACCACGTTTCTGAGTACTTTGTATCAATTACTTAATTCCCTTTTTATGTTGATTATCGTGTTTATACTCTTGTCTGATATCACGTCGTTAGGAATACTTGAGTTTAATTTCGCACTTTAGTTTGGTCGTTTCACGTTAGGTTCTTTTCCTTTAAGGTTGTCGTTCACACACACAGGTTCTCTCTTGTCCTGAACTTGATTTCTTAGATAGTCTTTGATTTATCTCGTGCCTATCGTTGCCTGGAATTACTTCTAACACTACCCGCACTTAGCCTAAACTAAGAATTGACAGAGGGTGTTGCGGGTTTTCCAACCTTGAGTTCCTTTCCTTGTGTTGTTGCCCTCGTGTGCCCAGGACGCGCGTTCCCAAGCCTGCACTTAATCTTGCTTTGCGTACCCTTCGATGCTCCCAAAGGATCTGTAAAGGCCCACTGTTAGCTCAAGACTTAAATTCAAAAGACAGAACCAATCACTTTCATTCATGTAACACTTCACCAATTTGCACTATGACTTTTTGGACACAACTCTAGAGATCCCTGAATTTTGTTCCCCCTGGGTATGGTCGACTTAAAAATACCCTATCTAATATTCCTGATCTTAATTTAACCGTAACGAGTTGATGTTTTTGTTGTACTCCCCGCGAGCTTTCCAACAAAATAGAAATCACAGCAAACGGATTTCGTATGAGAAAGTTATGACCGTTCAGGGTTCTAGGGTTAAGACAGGGTTCAAACAGGATCACTGTGCAACAGGTTTTCCCCAAGTTGTTTTCCTAAGGCCTCCTTATGTGCTCTAGAGTAAAATGTTTATGCCCAAAATTAGCCCAACTCTTCAATTAAAAAACCCTAAAAAATTTGGCTAAAATTGGCTGTCAATCGCGATCGACAGGGCTGTCAATCGCGATGGACAGGGCTGTCAATCGCGATGGACAGAGTATCAATCGCGATGGACAGAGTATCAATCGCGATGGACAGAGTATCAATCGCGATGGACAGGCGGTCAGTCAATCGCGATGGACAGGAGTCGGTCGCGACGGACAGGCAATCAATCGCGATGGACAGGGGTCAGTCAATCGCGATGGACAGGCAATCAATCATGATGGACAGGGGTCAGTCAATCGCGATGGACAGGCAATCAATCGCGATGGACAGGGGTCAGTCAATCACGATGGACAGGCAATCAATCGCGATGGACAGGCAGTCAGTCGCGATGGACAGAGCTGTCAATCGCGATGGACAGAGCTGTCAATCGCGATGGACTGAAATTTTGCAAAATTTTCAAAAATTTTTGTGGAAATATGGTGTGCAGGGTCTCTAGTCCACTGTGGTGCACTCAGATTTACCAAAAGGTGAAAATTTCTGTCAATCGCGATCGACAGGAGTCGGCGACTGCGAGACAGTTCTGCACATTTCCATACCTGCGCGACGTGCTGGAGGGGATGATGCTGCTGAAACCTGCAAGAAACTCCAAAAGCATGCAGAAAATAGCACACAACAGTTCGCTCTCTCGCTCTCTCTCACAAGTGAAATGAGGAGGAGAAGGTGATATAATCAAAAAACTGAAATTTTCGCGATGCTGGAAGTGGAGGTAGAAGATGGTGATGATGATGATGGTGATGATGGTGGTAAGGTAAGAAAGCGAAAAATAGGAAAAGTAGAGAAATTACCTACAACACCAACGTCTCCAATCTAGGTCTTACCATCACACGCTCGTCCTCAAAGCTCGATCCCCGGCAACGGCGCCAAAATTTGGTATAGCTCAGTGATGACTAGCACCTCCTTTAATGTCAATCCGGGAAGACGTGAGGATGGTATGAAGACCTCGAGCAAGTGGCGGCACAAGTGCGTGCGTGAGAAGCACACAAACATGCACACACATACACACACACGCGCACACACGGCAAGACAAAGAGTGAGAAGCAATGGAGTTCTTAGATTACTTTCAAAAAGCTCTTACAAGTTCGTTTCAATTACAATCTAACCTCAAAAATAAGCTCTCTAGCTCTTTTTATAGTTTTTGACTAGGTTTTGGCCCTGTCCAGACCTAGTGTCTGGCCTAGTTAAAAATTAGGTTCCAAGGCCAATTTGAGGGCTTAAACGGAGTCTAAAAAATACAAAAATTGATATGTAGGTACTTCTAAGGCTCCTCAAGCTCACAGACTCCTTGGCTTGCACAAAATGGAGCTAAAAAAATATGAAATGGTATTTACAATGATTGTTAGTGATAAGAATCACTGTTATAAAGATGTTGGTTTGGAAAAATTTGAAGGGCCTATCTGCTAGATTTGCGTCGACTGCTTTGTTTGCTTACTCCACCACGCTCTAACTCTCTCCGCTGGCTTCCTTGTCTAGTCAGTCCTTGGGTGCCCATACTGCTCTCAACATGTACTTTGCAACTGATATGTGTAATGATCAAATCAAAACAGATAACTTTGCACTTCACAAATCCAAGAAAACTTGCTATTTTGGTATTGACACCTGCTCAGTCTTTCACTCAGTATGACCAGCACACTTACAATTGATCAAATTCCTTCTGGACATATTAAACTAGCTTAACAAGCTACTATTTGCAAGTGGAATCAATCAAATTGATAAACTATGCACTGAGAAATAAGTTTAGCAAAATTAGAGTCACCCCCGACTTTTTAGGAGATGTGCAGAGAAATACCAGAGACCACTTCGAGCAAGATTTCTCCGAGATGGCTGATCTAATGATCTTCAAATTTTGTAGGCATGTAGTATGCTTAAAGCTGGTTCCAACAAACTTTGAATCACTTGATTTGATTCAGTAGGCACTGAGATATGCCTCTTGGAAGTTGACAGACTTGGAGTGTATACTCAGAGAATCACAGAATAGATAAATGTAAGTATTTGTATTAGATCATATGAATGTACATTCCCATTGGCATGATAAACATAGCTCAATGGTACTCAGAGGTGTAGGCTATGAATTAGACCTCAAACACTCAATGATTGATACAGAAATGCCTCGGGATGAGTGAAGAACACCCGCGACTTTTGACTTGTAGCTTTTATAGGAGTTGAGTGAGCATTTGAATTTTGAATTCAAATCAATCTCCTAAAATCATTCACCTAAAAAAGGTTAATGAGATATTCTCTCAATCAATCAACAACCTTTTCCATGACTTTCAATCAATTAGGTGTGATTACATAATATGCCAAGTCACTAAGACTTTTACAAGAGATAAAATGGTAAGAAATCATAGGCATAAGTTCCTATGGTCTTTGCTTCATGTAGAGTCTTCAAAGTAGATGTCCAAGCCAAATGTGAAGGCTTGACTTGCACCAACAACTCCAACCCTAACTCCACGCTCCACTCCATCCCCCCCCTCAAACTCCACCCACGACACTCCATCCTCCCTCAACTCCAACCCTAACTCCATCCTTAACTCCAACCCTAACTCCACCCTCCACTCCACCCCCCTCAAACTCCACCCACACTACACTCCAAACCCCCTCAACTGCAACCCTAACTCCACCCTCAAATCCAACCCTAATTCCACCCTCCACTCCACCCTCTCCCAACTCCACCCACAGCCCACTCCACTCCACCCCCCCTCTCAAACTACACGCACAGTCCACTCCACCCCCCTCAAACTCCACCCACACTCCACTCCACCCCCCTCAAACTCCACCCACACTCCACTCCACCCCCCTCCCCCCCAACTCTCACCCTAACTCCACCCTCAATTCCAACCCTAACTCTACCCACACTCCACTCCACCCCCCTCCCCCCCCCCCCCCTTCAACTCCAACCCTAACTCCACCCTCAACTCCAACCCTAACACCACCCTCAACTTCCCCCTCCCCCCCTCAAACTCCACCCACACTCCACTCCGCCCACCCTCAACTCCACTCACCATTCCACCTTCCCACACCTCCCAACACTCCCCATACCACTCACACCACTCACTACCTTCCATCAGTCAATATGTAAGATAGGCAAAAGATGATGGTGGAGCTTCCGGGACATCAACAGAAGATTTCTTTCATGGTTAGATGGTCAAAAGCTACTAGAAGAATTATGTGAAGAAGTATGTGAAGGATGTGCCTATGAGGGTCATTCCAATATCAAGGGCAGCATATAAAGCGGATCTAAGCTTACATTCAAAAGTGATAGTAAAAGTGTAAGTGGTAAAAGTGTAAGTGGTAATAGTGTAAGTGGATAAATGACTATTGCCGCTAACCACTAGTGACGAATGCCTATTTTTGAGGATCCAATTCAAAACTCGTGGCATATTTGATCTACCCCTCTGATTTTGGGGCAATCAAATAGCACATTTATTCAATGGACGTGAGGAATTGGCAAGGCCCTCTTGGCCTATTGGAGTCTATAAAAGCAATGGACAGGAATTGATTGGGGATATATATAGACACATATAGAGCTTATTTCCAACATCTCGTTTGGTCCTCTCTTTGCACTCTGTGGCTACAAGCCTACTGTAGGAAGTCACTCTGTGGTGAGGATACAGAGCGTGGGCTTCCCACTGGAGCGCTAATAGCATTGTAGTGTAAAGAAGTGGCTTCGTTTTGTCATTCAGTTTGAGTTAGTGGTATTTTCGTGCTCTTCCATTAGAGGAAGTCTTCATACCTTGTACTGAGTAGTGCAAGTCTTCATCTAGTTGTGTTCATTTACTTGATGAATCTCTTGTATTGATTCTACTTGGTTCTAGATTGACATGTTAGCATAGAGCATCAACTTTAGGAGCATTTCCTTTGCCTACGTTGTAATCATCTGTTCCAACTAAGGAGTGGTTAAGTCTTCCACTATTGTCATTTGTCATTATTCTTCTCCCTGAGTGTTTACAATTCTATGCAATTATTACAATCTGCTTGCTCACAGAAATGTTAAAGGGTATACTTCACTAAGGAGAACCTCCCTTGAGTAGACGAAGTACCGGAAGTAAATATTGCATGCTCTTGCTAAAAGTACATACCTCAGTACCTCCTCTACAGCCTCATGCACATGTTGTATTTTCATAAATACAATCATGCATTCATGCACTTAATGACATCATCTCATTAACCTAACTCAAGAAATCATCTCATAGTTTTGAACATGCACACACACACTTTCACGCATACACATATATTCATAAACTAATTCAATTCAAAAATCATTTAAAAACTCATTTCAGATTCATATCACAATTCATTTCAATTTCATTTCAAAATCAAGTCCTTGCAGAAATCGATTACAAAGTTCACAAGAAAGGTATTCAAATAACATATTCAAAGTTTTACACATCAACCATTATTGTTTTTAGCTTCAAGTTCTCCTATCTTTGGGAGTGCATAATATAAAAATTTAGCCTTCATATCATCAATGACATACATCCATTCATCTAATATTAGTATCTTTTTGGTGAGGGAAAAGGTAAAAAAGGTAAAAAACTCCCATGATCATTCATAATGTACCTTTTTGATGAGGGAAAAGGTAAAACTCCCATGATCATTCATAATGTACCTTTTTTATGAGGGAGAATGTAAAAAACTCCCGCGATCATTCATAATGTATCTTTTTGATGAGGGCGAAGGTAGAGAACTCCCGTGGTCATTCATAATATACATTTTTGATGAGGAAGAAGCTAAAAAAACTCCCGTGTTCAAATCATAATGTACCTTTTTGATGAGAGAGAAGGTAAAGAAACTCCCGTGATCATTCATAATGTACCTTTTTGATGAGGGAGAAGGTAAAAAAACTCCTATGCTCAAATCAAAATGTACCTTTTTGATGAGAAAGAAGGTAACAAAAATCCCATGGTGAAATCATAATGTACCTTTTTTATGAGAGAGAAGGTAAAAAGACTCCCGTGATCATTCATAATGTATCTTTTTGATGAGGAAGAAGGTAAAGAAACTCTTGTTCATCTCATTAAAGTTCCAGCAAATTCAATTTTGGAAACCTTATAGTTAACTAGATTCATATCATTCCTTAACATTTTTCTTAATCCGTTGAATAGATTCATTTACCCAATAACTTTAACATTATTCTCAAGGCTAAAGCATTGAATTTTATCTAATTGTTTTGGATTTTTATTTAAACTTTGCATTGAGAGTTCACCATTTGTGTTGCCTAAAATTTGATTATATCATATCCATTCATCTTTGCTCATAGATCTAGGTTTAGTGTTGTTGTACTCTCTTATAGATTCATAGATTCTAGTAGGTTCATTACTTTTAGACATACCTTTCAATTCACATGTTCCCTTTTCTTCATGCTTGTTAACTTTAGGACAGCGAGTCTCATTATTGATCTTAGGGATCAAAATTCTAGGATGTAAACTTGCTACACCTTCAAATTTCTTAATGCATCTCCATTTCTTTGTACTTCTTATATCCAATTTAGATTTGTGTTTAACTTCTGCAAAATAAGCCATCATTCCTCCTCTACCTAAGTTTAAGCGTAGAGGAAGATGGGTTTTATAATCACATATTTTGTTTTTAATGATGGTAACTAAGCGTAATTCACATGCTTTATCGTAGGCTAAATAACTATGAAATTTATGACCTATCTGTTCACACTAAATGCACTTAATTATCCATTTAGATCTTCTAATCTTAACAGTGTGCATGGGCTTCCTAAGCTCAATGTTTTGAGTTTCATCATTACTGTTAATTGCATTTACTTGAAACTCATTATCATGATTGCATTTACATTGTGAATTATCATGAATGTACTTAGTTAGGTCATTGACTTGTTGTTTAAAGTTAGCAATTACTTCTCTTAATATACCCATCATTGAATGATTTGCATTTGTAGTTTCACTAAGCTTACTTATAACCTGAAAAACTTTATCAAACTTTTTATGACATGACTTTTCAAGTTTTTTGTTTAACTAATTGACACGAACATCTAAATGACTAATCTTAGATTGAATGAGTTCCTCCATATGCATCTTTTCGTTTCCTCACTACAACATATGAGGGGCATACCGACGTTGCCCATATGGATGATCATGCCTCGATGTCGGTATGACCGCTGAAAATGCTTGAAAAACCACAGATGCAATACCGACGGTCATTTAATCATCGGTATACTCGACGTTGATATGAGCGTCAGTATAGGCATCGGTATTTTATAAATTACTGATGCTTATACCAATGCTTATACCGACACTTATATACCGATGCTATCGCGATGCTCATACAGACGCTTATACCGAGGCAATGTTTTAACTGGATCTGAGAGCAAAAATTTGACATTTGCTTCCATTTTGAACCAAAGTTTGCTACTGTCAAGTTTGCACACACAAACTACATTCTGAGCATATTGTGTACACACATCTCTCTCTTTCTCTGTCTTTCTCTCTCTCTTTCTCTCTCTCTCTCTCTATATATATATATATACATACATACATATATATATATATATATATATATATATATATATATATATATATATATATATATATATATATATATATATATATATATATATATATGTACATACATACACACACATATATATATATATATATATATATATATATATATATATATATATATATATATATATATATATATATATATATATATATATATATACTATAGCACCCTTTCTCTTTCTTTGTGTTTTCCCTTTTCTAATTTCTCTTCTCTTTAGTTTTTTAGGAGATTTTTGGCATCAATTCTTTGGAATTCGATGAAGGACAACATTAAGTGTATTGATGACAACGCTCCAAATAATTACATCGATGTAAGTGATTGTTTTGTTTTCGATTGATATAGAGTGAGATAGAGAGAGAGAGAGAGATAAAAGAAAGAGAGAGATCTAGAGAAACATAAAGAGAGAGAGAGAGAGAAAAAGAGAGAGATAGAGAGAGAGCGTGAAAGAGAGAGAAATGAAAGAAAGAGATAGAGAGAGAGAGTGAAAGACAGATATGAAAGAGAGATGAAATAGAAAGAGAATGAGATAACGAGAGAGATGCATACATATATACACACAAATATGCATAGAGATACTCAAATACATATTAAATACACACATGCATATTCCATACACACTCACATACATATTACATACACACATGCATATACATACACATACATATTACATACTCACATGCATACACACATATGCATACATACATGCATATTACATACAAACATGCATATACATACAAACACACATATTCATACTCATACTCACAAACATACATACATGTATACACACATATACATACACACATATACACACACATGTGTATACATGCACACATGCATATGCATACATACATACACCCATATTTGCATGTACACACACACATACATACATACACACATGCATATTACATACACACACATATACATACACACTAACATATGTATACACCAACATGTGCATACACACATGCATATGCATACATACATACACACACATATGCATGTACACACACACATCCATACATATACACATGCATATTACATACACGTGCACATATATATACACACACTCACATATGTGTACACACGCATGCATGCATGTACATACACATACACACATACATGCATATACATGTTTTAGGGTTAGGGTTTTAGGATTAAGGTTTTTGAATTTCTTTTCTCTTTTGTTTTGCAAGAGATTTTTGGCATCAGGTCTTTGGAATTCGACAAAGGACAACATTAAGTGGAGTTTGATGACAACACTCCAAACAATTACATCGATGTAAGTGATTGTTTTGTTTTTGATTGATCTAGAGTGAGATAGAGAGAGAGAGAAATGAAATAAAGAAAGAGATCTAGAGAAACATAAAGAGAGAGAGAGAGGCAAAATAAACATTTATGTGCATGAGAGCATATGCATGAACATGAATTTATGATTTTATGTGATTGCATGGATTTATGAGTAGATATGTATGAAAAGTATGTAAGGCATATACCTAAATTGTTGAAGTATGAACATGTGTGTGCACTGTAGCGTGTATAAATTCGAAGTATGATGACTAGAAATGAGAGAATGTAGGCCCAATATTATATGTTTTAAATGTATGTGAATGTATGAATTTGATGGCGCTATGAAGATGTGGAAGCATAAATCAAGCCACAACAACTGAAGATGAGGGTAAGAGACTTATGAATGAGTATTGACCTCCATTAAAAGTTAGCTAACTTTTACACTTGAGTTAATGTAGGCTTATCAAAGATGAAGAATATCTATAGAGAAGAAATATATAAATATGAAGATCTTAGTTCCTCTAGGATTTTGAGTGACCATGTAGTGAGGGCATATGTAAAAAGATGTTTTCATGTTACTCATATCTATGTTTGCCCTACAACAGGTATATTGTGAAAGAATTCTCTTTGCAAGCGAAAAAAGCCTCTACAGATTTGAGTTTAGAAATCCTTAATCAAATGCATCGATCCTTTTTGCATTATTTTGATTGATTTTCATTTCAAAGTATGCATTGAATATGTAAAGTGCAGTTGAGATTATAACCCTAGATGCATGTTCAACAGTATATATCAACGATGTAAATGCATGTGATATTTTCTATAACAGGATTCAGCAGTATATTGAGTTTTATTGCATTTTCAAATTTGCATAATAGGGTTACATTTCATGACCTTGCATCAAGGCGCAATGCTTTTCTTACCTATGAACTATGAGTGATTTTGTAAGGTTTTATGTATTTTCACATTGCTTGTATGTGAGGGAGTGCATAAGCCTCAACATCAGAAGCCTTTTACCTTACGAATTGCACCATGTTTGATTTCCCATGCAATTCAAACTATGAATTTCATAGGGCTAACTATACGGTCTTGCATAGGCACTGGTCTTTTATGTTTCGTGCACTACGGACATGAAGATAATTTTTGATGTTCAGAATAAATTTTATTTTTGAAGAAAAATAGCTACTACCATTGGCCCATCCACAGGATGTGGAGGTTTGGTGGGGGTGAATGTCGAAGAGATTCTCTCCCTTAAGCTTATTAGGTTTTGGTAATAGTGAGAACATACAATATCTATCTCATAACATGCCATTATAAGCCGTGAGATTACCAATCTTCTCCACAATTTGCTTTGTGTCATCCTCTCTTTGCACTTCATGTCAATGCTTTTAATTTTCCAAATCAAATAATAGAGCTATATTGCTTGCAGCAGTATTTGAACATCCTGAATCTATTTAGAGTAAATGATCATCTTTTTTACCTTCGTTGTGGCTCACATTCATCTAGAGCAATGTGTTCATGTTGTTGATCTTCATAATAATTGTTGTAGTCTCTTTTTTTATGAACTCTATTGTTAATGTTGAAATTATATCCACCACTGCCTATATTGCTACCATATCCACCTCTTCCACTCTTCTAGGTCTTTCCATTGAACCAGTAGTTCTAATTGGTGTGATTAGTCTTATCACAAATGGGACAAGGTTGAACATGCTGATTTTTGGTTTTGTCAAGCTTTCGTCCTTTCTTCTTGTCTTTCCACTTTCTCTTGCTTGAAAAGTTGGCTTCAGAAGTCTCCTGATCATCTTCTTCCTTCTTCTTGCCTTTCAATTCATTGTCCTTGTTTTCTACATATAGAGCACTAGTTGAATTACCATTATACAATTTACCTTCCTTTATGCTATTGTTAGTCTTTTGATTGAAGATTTTTCCAAGAAAGGTGTTGAGGTATGGAGTTTGTGCATCGATTATGAGATCATAGGTTGTGGTGAAAGAATTCTATCGCTTGTCAGCTCTAATGCAATCCAAATTTTTTCTCACAATTACTTCTTCTTCAATCAGCTCTCCAATGGATGCCAACTAATCACTAATCTCCTTGATGTTTGTAACAAACTCTATGACGTTTTGTTTTCGATTCTTCTTCATCTGATTGAAATAATTCTGAAGATGGTTCTTGCTTGCTTTTGTGCTAGCAGAAAAGAAAGTCTCTAGGGCACCCCAAGTCCCTTTAGATACTTTACATCCTCTAATATATAGAAATAAAAAATGAGAGAAAGAGTTAAGTATGTATGGCCTTGCTTGAGGATCCCTTGCACACCAAAGTGTGAGCTTATCGATTTTCCCTTCAGATGGTCCTCCTTTGGATCTTGACGTAGGGGTTGCTTCATCACGTGATACAACCCCATATAGATTTCTTCCTTGAAAATAAACCTCCATTCTAGTTTGGAAAGTTGAATAATTGTGTCTATCTTCTCAATCATTGATAGAAAGCCATCTTCCACGTTGAAGTAGCTTTGATACCAAACAAAGAAGAATGGAAGAGTTTGCAGAAGCTTGGAAGTTCATTTGTTAGATGATGAAGATGGTCTAGAAAACAAGCATAGGACTTGCCCTGGTTCTTTGGATGTGTAAAATAGGACTTGTAGACTTTTGGTCACTTCAATAAAGCCAAATAGCTACTTTGAAACATCAACAAAAATAGATTGATGCAAAACAGATGAATTGCACTTTGACTAGCTCATAAAAAACCTTGCTCAATCTCAATTAAACTTATGACTAAAAAATACTGAGAGTAGCCAATAAAGTTACAGTTTGAAAAATTCCTCTTAAGGAGTTGACATAAAAAGGTTTGCCTTTCTAAAATTCATAAAAGCCTTAATTAATAAGAACCAATGAAGTAGCAATCATCTTAACTCGGATTGGTGGTGATTTCTATCTATAGGGATGTATAGAACATGACCTTAGACTTTAAATTTGTGATTTCTCTGAATATGTTGAAGAAAATGACTTCAAAATTTATACAAATAATCTAGATAGTGATACCTTTCTAATGAGTACATAATCACTTCATTTGGAGCTCTTTAGAAAGAACAAAAACCTTTGCAAGTTGATTGTGTTTCAGTAAGAAGGAGTATATTAATGAAGCAGTAAAACAATAATGGCCAAAGTATATTTATATTACCTCCATACTATTTTAGAAATGATTGGAAGTCTTTAGATAGTCTCTTAAGGATCTATCCACACCTTTTATCCATGAATTGAGACTTAGAATTAAGCAGTTTTGGGAGTTTAGATTGATTGAGATCTTTTCCTACAATCCAGGAATAGTGATCTAATCCTGATCTACTTTTGGTGGCTGATTGATTGACCGACTGATCAAATGACAACCACATCAAACTCATGATTTTGAAGACTTTTACATTTCTTTTTACAAAGGCGAATGTTTTGCAACTTACATATGAGTGTGATCAGATGTGATCAATTTCTTAATGCAATAAATGAATACACAATAAAAAGCTCTTCAACAAGTATCTAAAGTACCATCCAAATGATTGTTTTGATGTAGATCATATTTATCTCAAGCATACTACAACTTGGTGTTTTGACAAATATAAGTGATCATAGTAGAATGTCGTTGAGAGACATATGACTTAGCGAAATTGCATAACATTTGACAGAGCAGATATCAGAATTAGCAAAATTGCATAACATCAATGTTCTAACACTTCATCCTTGTGTATCTATAACTGATTATTAGCTTTTTTAGAAATCCATAATACATTTCTTCTTCAATCCTGTAATGTTTTTCCTTGCCTCAATCAAGGCCTTCCCAAGAGTATAGGATAAGAGATCTCCTAAGGCAATGCAATAACCACAAAATCTAAGAGAAATTCACAACCTTGAACTATCATGAGTACCTTTTCTCTTGAGGGTGAGTAGGTTGGTTTAGTGAAGTTATCACCCTATCATAGGCTTCTTCAATGGCCAACCCCATCCTTCAAATCAACCCTCTTGCCTTCTTCTCTTTCCTTGACTCCCTGTTATCCTTTTACATGACTTGCAGCCGATTGCCCATCCCTAGTCATCATAGGTACTACACATGGTGAAACAATATAAGAATGTCGATTATACCTTCTTCTCTTGGAGAGGCTGCAACCATATGGATCAGAGGAGGGTGGTAACGAGAACAATCCCATGTGTAATGATCCTTGGCATTAGGACAATGTTGACAAGGATCATTACACAAGGGGTTGTCCTTAGATGATCCTTCTAATGTTTTATCCTTATCCACAACAATAACACATTAGAGGTTTAGTATGTCTAGGTCACTTGTGATGATTCTCATCTTTGTTATGTATATTCAAAGCACTATCATAAAAGGTGTCAATAAATTGGGTATTCCCTCTTTGCTAGGCTCTCTTGAGGTAGTAACAGTCACGTACCTCATGGCCACCTTTTCCACAAAATTGAAAGCTTACTCTATTATAGCAATTCATCTTGTAGCGACCAACATTGTTGCATGTGGTGCACCAAATCTGCCTATAGATATGTGAAGTGATCTACAATTCCTCCACTTCTCGATGAAGTTGTGCTAGTAAATCTTCATTGTAGTGCATGGATGGAGAAACAATCTTCTCCTTGTTTTGAATTATTTGCATCTTCAGCATGCAAAAAACAAGAGACAAGTGTGTTACTATGAGTATGAAGTTCATGAAAAGATTCACCTCACTATAGCTTCAAGTTTTCAAGATGAACTAAGGCTCGTTGTGAAGAGTCACTGAGAAAAAATGTTTGAGATAAGGATGTCTTCAAGGCTTCCCAAGTCGTGAAGTACCCATCCACATACTGGTTGTACCATTTGTCTACAAGTCCTCATAATGTAGAAGGGAGCAACACCAGCATAGCATCCTCCCAATGTTAAATTCACTTGAGACAAAGGACATATCTTGTAAACTGAAAGTTACAAATCCAAACATATACTTGAGAGAACAGAAGTTGGAATGGATATAATGCATCTCACAAAGTCATTCTAGGTTTTATACCTCGTGGTCAACACAAAAAAAGGACAAGAACCTTTATCAAAAGGAAGGGTAGTGCTGCTATTGGAAAGAACTATAGAGATGGTATTGCTCCTATTGATTCAGACAATAGAAGATATGCACATGTAAATGAATTCAGGGATAGGAACCAGACTTGGAGAAGAGAAGAGTCTCTTTGTTGAGGCAAAGTGCAGAATAACAATAGCAACTAAGGATCTTTCTTGATGGCTTTTGGAAGATCTATAACAATTTAAAAAGGATTCGACTCATGATGCAAAGGAAGAGGCTTGTAGAAGCCCTATCGTAATTACACGAAAGTGTTGCATATCTCATATAATTAGGCTAGAGGGGACTTAAACTCATAGTGTCTACCTAAAGAAGTAGAAATTCATCCAACTCACTTGTATCGCATAGTCACCATTTGGAATGTTTATATGTGCACATACTCCATTCATTAACTTGAATGGAAGGTATGCCTTTAACAAATTATATGTTTCAAAAGTCTTAGCTTGAAGAGAAAATTCCTAGAATTGTGTTTTTGAGTAATGCTTTTGCTAAGAATGATTATCTCTTACTTGCTTCATTATATTAAGGTGCTCGGATGTAGTTTTCTATTCTTATATTAATGATATAAAATGTGTGTTGGAATATTCCTAGAGATACTAATGCAAAGATCAAATTTAACTATAGCTAAGGAATTGGTGTTTAGCTCATGATAGAAGTTTTAAGATTCAACCCCACTTTTTCATAGCGCACTAGATCTTTTGTCTCATGATTTATAGAAGCTCTAAATTTGAACAATCTTTCTTTGCAAGAGAAACACAATTTGTGCTCACATTAGTTTATCGAGACCGAATGACTACAGAGATGAACGGATGAACATAGATTTTGTCTGATGCAAATAACCAGTGATGAGTAGCTCTCTTTTATGTTCTTCATGAATATAAGTTGCACTTCTGAAGATGATGACATAAGTCCATATTTGTGTACTTGTAGACTCATCTTTGATTTTGAGCTCAACAAGAATAAAATAAACTTTGTACACTAAGAGCTGGGATTTTACATAGCAAAGCTCTTTTCAATTCTAGCTTAAACAATAAATATCGTTCAAATCTAAGGATAAAGTGGATATCCACTAAGGATTATGAAATAACAAAGTCTAACTTACCTATGGTCATAAAAAAAAAACACATGATATCGGAGCTGTGAAGAAACTATTCTCTTCGTCCTTTCTTCAAAGTGTTGTTCCAAGTACTGTTATAGGTGTTGTTGGATGTCGATGAACGTATATGATAAAATATTTTAAGAGTAAACATTTTAAATAATCAATTTTAAGTATATATATATATATATATATATATATACATATATATATATATATATATATATATATATATATATATATATATATATATATATATATATATATATATATATATATATATATATATATATATATATATATATATATATATATATATATATATATATATATCCTTATATACTTATATATTTATATACGTCCTTCAACTTGAAAGTTAAAAGCTATGATATATTCAATATTAGATGCATGCAACCACAAGTACTCATCTCAATCATGCAAAGAAACTATTAAGGTATGTGAAGGGTACAATTAATATGGGTTGCTATACAAGTATGATGAAGAACTTCAAGTAAGAGCATGGAGTGATGCAGATTGGGTAGGGAGTGTTGAAAATACAAGCTCTACTTCTGGCTATTTTTTCATGTTAGGTACAAATGCAATCTCATGGATGAGCAAAAAGCAACCCACAACTACATTGAGTTCAACAGATGCTGAATATAGAGCTCTCACCCTCACCATATATGAAGAAATGTGGCTTAAGAAGCTCTTCAAAGTTTTTGGCATAAAACTTGGATTGATTCCAGATTATGGAGATAACAGATCAAGTCTACATCTTGCTAACAATCCCATGTATCATTTAAGAAGAAAGCACATTGAGATGCATAACCATTATGTAAGGGAAAAGGTTGCAAGTGGAGACATTAATGTTTATTTTTTAGGTACAATGGATCAATTTGTAGATAACTTCACCAAAAGCTTGGATGTGACCAAGTTAAGAAAGTTTTCAAAAGCTATAACCTTACTTGATATGGACATTACCACCTTAAGCTTGAGGGGAAGCATTGAAAGTGTAAGTTATGCAACCTGTAGGTGGACAAGGGATCAAAAACTCTTAATGAAAACAAAATTCACAACTTCGGTCATTTAACGAGGTTTCAAGGCCAGGCAAGGTAGTCCAAAGATGTTAAAAGGTTGGAAGAGGAATCCAAAAGCTATAAAAAGGAGGTGGAGAATCATCAAATGTATGGAGGTCTTATAGTTCATTGAAGACCAAGAAGTACGATGACTAGAGATGAGAGAATGTATGTCTAATATGATATCTGTTAAATGTATGTGAATGTATGAAGTTGATGGTATAGCTATGAAGATGTGGAAGCATAAAGAAAGCTACAACAACTGAAGATGAGGGTAAGAGAGTTATAAATGAGTTTTGACCTCCATGAAAAGTTGGCTAACGTTTACACTTGAGTTAATGTAGGCTTATCAAAGATGAAGAATAGCTATAGAGAAGAAATATATAAATATGATCTTAGTTCCTCTAGGATTTTTAGTGACCATGTAGTGAGGGTATATGTAAAAAGATGTTTTCATGTTACTCATATCTATGTTTGCCCTACAATAGGTATACTATGAAAGAATTCTCTTTGCAAGAAAAAAGACTCTACAAATTTGAGTTTAGAAATCCTTAATCAAATGCATTGATCCATTTTGCATTATTTTGATTGATTTGCATTTCAAAGTATGTATTGAATATTGTAATGTGCACTTGAGTCTATACCCATAGATGCATGTTCAATGACACATATCACCGATGTAAATGCATGTGATATTTCTTATAATAGGATTCAATTGAAGAGGACAAACCTCACCATCAATAGCCTATTAGCTTTTTGAGGCATCATATTGAGTTTTATTGCATTTTCAAATTTGCATAATAGGGTCACATTTCATGACCTTGCATCAAGGCACAATGCTTTTCTTACATATGCACTATGAGTGATTTTGTAAGGTTTTATGTATTTTCATATTGCTTGTATGCGAGGGAGTGCACAGGCCTTGACATAAGAAGACTTTTACCATACGAATTGCATCATGTTTGATTTCCCATGAAATTTAAAGTATGCATTTTATAGGGCTAACTATATAGTCTTGCATAGGCACTTGTTTTTTATGTTCCATTGTCAAGAAGGTGGCACAAATTTTCTTGAGAAACATTTTCTAGATCTTCTTATAAAGTAGAACTTTTTGAAAGTTCAATTATAAACTCAATTTTCTCATCACTTGAAATTAATCCTGATTTCCTAAACTATTTTTCATTTTGTTTTATAAATATTTTTGTAAGATTTTCCTTAGTAATATAATGTAAGCTAGTCCTAGGAGTACAAACTAAGTAATCTTCAAATTTATTTACATCGTTAGGTGAGACATCAAAACAATGTCCACTATTGTCCCGCTCAATAGTGGAGTCTAGCAGAAGTTTTGATCATAATATGTCCTATATTCTCTTACAGCTAGTAGATGATCACATACATGACCGATCGAATTAATGGGACTTCTTCTTAAGTTTTTTCTATTTCTAGTGTGATTTGAGTAGACTGTCATAACTTGCAAAGAATCCATCCCTGATTTGGATCAAATTCTTGCATATGCTGACCTGTCGTACATTGCTTTTGTTTCCATTCTTACCTGAGCTATAAATGGCTGTCTTAGAATTACTTCATACAAACAATTATCTTGAACGAAGAAGTGAAACTATTCTCGAACTCCACCTATCATTGTAGGCACATTCACACATGCGCCTAAAAAAATTTCAGAGCCATTATGAGCTATTCTCATCCTCCAGCTGTGCTCTTTGTCAATTGGCCATCTAAATTTATAAAAAAATTTCTTTGAAATAACGTTTATCTCTGACCCCGAGTCAATGATTCACTTTTTAACATCTCATCATTAGATTGTGTGGGTCCTAAAACATTTCTATTTACACTTCCCGTTGTAAATTGTTCATCGTCTTCATAATCACTCTCACTTAGTATGACTGCATCATTCATAGATAGAGTTTCTTCTACCACTTCTTGCATATGCTCGTCTTGTGGCAATGGAAAATGTCTCCTTCTAATTAGTCGGATAAAACTCTCCTTGACCTCCGGTTTTGCTATTGAGAACACTTGTTCAAGAGACATTGATACTTGACTTTTAAGAAGAATATGATTTGAGATTTCCGTAGGATCATTCTTATTTTCGAGCTCCCACATCATTTTTGCACATGGAGCTCTTCCTCCCTTCTTTTTTTCCTTTCTCTTCACTTGGTTTTTGGTCATCTTTATTTTGAGTTTTAGAATTTTTCTTTTCAGATTTCTTTTGTTCCTCTTGTGATTGAATAGTTTCATCTGTTGGCTTTTTACCTTCCTTTATCATCTTTCTTTTCTCCTCTAGAGATAAATTTATATCCTGAAATTGCACTTTTTTATCAGTTTTCTTTTCATCCTCTCTCGTCTGTCTCCTAGTCACTCTCCTATCTCTTTCCTCTACATCATCCTGCATATCATCTCATCTCCGTTTCTCCTCAACATTAACAATGTTAGAATAAAGAGAGGCTTGATCTACAGGAGATCTCCATGGATTTTTACACATTATCTCATCTCTAGCCCTTACGAGTGCCTCAATTGAATAAGGATTTTGGCTAGGCATAGAAACAGGCTTATCATCGGTTGGGTCTAATCTAGCAGCCAAAGTACTGGTAGTTGCATGAGAGATTGTTAAGTTTTCATAGAACTTTTTCATTCCTCTTTTATCCCAATTGATGAATAAAGGAAGATGTGACTTAAAGTCACACAATCTTCTATCAATTTCTACAACTAATTGTTTTTCCTTTGTGCTTTTTAATTCATCACATGCATAAATTGCATGCTCTTGACTATCACACCATACACACCGCTTTTCGCTAGTCCCTCTTCTTTCAATATTTCTTTGAAAGGTAGGCTGAGAAGCAAACTGTGGAGTTGTGCTATCCCCAGGATCATTAAAATTCATGGATCCTACTTTGTTAATCAATTGGTAAACCTCTTTTGAAAGAGATGCCTACATGTTCATAACATTCTCCATGTGTTTACATAGAATATCAAGTTGAAATTCTATCGGAGCTTTAGGGGTAACTGTATTGTTAGCTGTACCCATAGTCCTAGGCATTGGCATGTCAGTTTGCCTTGCAGTAGGAATCTCCCTAGGCTGAGAAGCATTAGGTCTAGCATACAAAACTGTTTGCCTTTGCTTCATTTGAGCAACAACTTCTATTTCTCTTTTTACTTTTTCCAAGTCATCATTTAGGCCATATCTTTTTCCTGGTTCTTCTATACGTCAATCAACCTCAGTCCTATCCTCAGGATTTAATATCTTGAGGAAATGTATAATCAGATCCGGATTTAGTGCGTTTCTATCCTCTTCTCGGAGTTGAGCTATACGTCTCAAAAACTCACCATGAAGATGAGTTAAGGACTCACTGGTCTTTAACACTACAAGAGATCGATGGTATACCAAGGTTTTTACCAAGGAAAATGAACGCAGCTTTATTTTCCACGACGCCGGTGTAAAAGTCGGTGTGCGTGTCGGTACCACAGCCTCGGTATAAGTGTCGGCATATGCGTCGGTATAAGCGTCGGTATATGCATCGGTAATACCGACGCTCATACGGAGGGTTCTGCTGGAGGTATCGTCACTATACCGTCGCCTGCTGGGTGTACCAACCGTTATTCGGATGACACTACTAGGAGTACCGTCGCGTATACCGATGACCATACCTGCAAAATTTTTTTTGGGCAGAGTGTTTTGTCTTTTGCTACAACAACATTACCATGATGTTGCTTAACAAAAGACAATACAGTCTACCCAAAAAAAAAACCGAGTACATGTGATGTGTACTCTAATGACAACCGAAATATGATTTCATGAAACAGAGTATTATTGGACACAAAAGAGATAATCATAATGAACAATGAACCATGTACGAAAGAAGTTATATATTTCAATAATGAAGCATGTATAAGAGTGTGGCAAACCACTGTCATATATGACGCTTTTACAAAATGTGGCCAAGCAATGTAATGCCATATGGAAATCAAATACAAAATATTGGTCTTCCACTACCATACACATGCAAAGAACGTTCCATATCAACAGCCCTGCAACAAAGAACATTAATGGAATGAGATAAATTCACATGAAAATTACAAATAACAAGTAAAAACCAAGTTTATAAATTAATTACCTCATCGCAAATGCTCCCATGAAACTACCGCACCACGTCCCTCCAAGTCCTGCAATAGTGTAGTCAACCCATGACTATATCTGTAAGACTCCTCCGCTCGTGTTGGAGGACAACCCATTGCCAGCTCCTGAAACAAATATAAAAAGATTAGAGAAACATATATGAGAAATCTAACACAAATAAATTTAATAAATGAAATGGTACTTACAAACTCATGACGGATCGTGTCATATCCGCCGCTGCCCAAATGTGACGGTCCAATCGTGTCTAGACATGTGGCTGTGGCATTTCGTTGCTGGCGATATCGATCAGGAGTCTCCTGCTGCTCGTCACGAATCATGTCCCAATCCTTAGCATCTATCCATACAAGCTTTGCTAAGCCTTCTCTGAATGCATCACGAGCCTCGGATCGTCGATGCGACATGACCTCACGTGCGGTGTGCAGACTCCACTCTGGACTGATAATCAACTGTCCATCGACTGGTCGGAACTCCTGGTAAATCGTTTGTGTGATATAATTCTTCCGATCTTTATCGTGTTCACTCCATTTTAGCATGATGGAGTGTCCAAACTGGATGGAGCAAAGCTGTCGTTTGTGTGCACGCATTGCTTTGCCAGTCGCATCCATCACCGGAGCTCCATCTCGGATATTATACAACTTGGAGTCATCATGGTCATGAGCACCCCAAGCTGTACGTGGTGTACTGCGTGGTGTACTACATGGCGTACCTACATCTAAGGTAATCGTCCTAGGAGTAGAAGCGGGCGACACAATGTCTGTTCGCACTGCCTCCATAACAACCGCCTCCTCCGCCTCTAGACCTACCTGTAGATCCACTCCTAGAACCTCCTGCTCCAGAGCATGACCTCAATCTACGTGACAGGCCAGACCCTGTATCGCGCTAAGGTGTCAAACGCACACGTCTACTAGTAGACCCAGTAGGAGATGGTTGCAAAGATGGTCGTGGTGGAGTCACAAAGCTAGGAGACATACCTCCTATGGGAGTAGCACCACCCCTAGGAGTGACACCGACAGGAGTGACACCGACAGGAGTGACAATGGTGGGAGTGAGGCCAGCGGGAGTGAGGCCGATAGGAGTAAGAGTGCGAGGAGTGAGGCCGGGAGGAGTGCTACCACGAGCGATCCAATACTGTGATGCAGCGGCCATATACGGAGGAGGGACCTAAGAGATGAACTCCAAAAACTGCTCCTCTGTCATGGAATGTGGAGTGACTGGAGGACTGTCTCCCATCGTGCTCTGTAATAAAAGAACTCAAATAATTAGCATGCGATAAGAAAAATAATATAGGGAATAAACAAAAAAAAACCAAAAATTAGTACATACAAGTGTTTTATTCAAAAGTCCTCTATTCTAGCATCCTCTTGAAGACCCGATGCACCAAGAATATCTATCTCTATATTGATGGCTTGTAAATTGCTTGCTATGCTGGTTTCCTCCTCCTCATCGTCTATTGCTTCGTCTTCTCGAACAATGACCTCTTCTTCTCGAACAATGATCTCTTCCTCCTCAACTATCGAATGAATCTTTGAGTCCACTTGAGATGGACTTTCTTCTACATCTATGTTTTCGAAAACTTGTCTACTACGTGGAGCGACTTGTAAAACAAATAGCCACTCTGGGTCTTTTGAATCTGGTATAAAAACAACCTGCTCAGAGTGTTCGGGAAGTACAAATGTATCCCTTTCATCTGTCCATAATCTTGTGGAGTCGACTTGAAGCAAACCGCTCTTATCCCGTGTCACTGTTGCGTTTCTTCCAGAGGTGACTACTTTGAACCATTTCACGTCAAAAACAAAGTAATCAAACTTTCTGAAAGATAGTTTCAAGATGTCTTGAATCACACCACAATAATCTAACTTGCCTTCTAGAGCATTATCATCTCTTGCACTCGCGCTACTTTTTTGCAAAAAATTCACGATCACTCCACTATCAAAAGTAGACCTATTTTGATCGATTCATGTGATTCGAAAGTGCAATCCATGGGACCATAGTGCACCGTATTTAATATACTCCCAATCACATCCTTTTGCGAGTTCTTCTTCTTCTTCAGAGATATCTTCACCCGCTGCCTTTGCTTGTGAAACCGCTGCATCTAGCCATCTGCTCTTTGGAAAAGGTGGAAGAGGTCGAAGATTTTCTGGAAGAGGCAAAAGTCGAGTGGAACGATTTCTTCGAAACTGAGCTCTTTCCTTTGCGTTAGTTTCCTTGGCAAGTTCATACCTTTCTAACCACTTTTGCATAGGCTGAGAGTTAACTATGCAAAACTTCATTGCCTTCTCTCTGAAAGCTGCATCCATTTTTCTTTGCAATCCTTTACCTTGTGGTTCATCACCTACGAGACGAACATCTTCATCATCGCTCCATAAGCAAGGCATTTTGGGATCCGATATACGTAGAAACTCAGTTATGAATACAAGAGATTCTTGTACAAGCCATCCCTCTACCATGCTACCCTCTAGACGTGCTCTCTATCGAACAAACCCTTTTAATGTCTTCATAAAGCGCTCTAAGAAGAACATCCATTGACTATAGACAGTTCTTGCTATTGCAAATTCATCTACTACATGAACCAGTAAATAAAGTTGAATAGTGAGAATACTTGTGGAAAAGTATTTCTCTACCATACAAACAACTTCGATAGCATTGAGTTTCGCACTCTCTATGCTATCTCTATTTATCTCTTTAGACGATATCCACCATAGTAAAGAACTAATTTTATAAATGGTTTTTTGTACATCCTCTGAAAGACAATCTTTTAGGGCTACAGGGAGCACAAATTGTAAAAACTTGTGCCAATCATGAGACTTGAGTCTTGCAAGATCGTCGTTTCGTGTGAAAGCAGTCTTTAGACTTCTCATGCATCCAGTAGGTGTACAAAACTCTGAAATTGTTTTCTTCACTTATTGCTCTTCCATCCTGTGAAGCACCCAAGGAGCTCTTGGTAAGGATACTATTCCGTTGGGCTTGGTAATTGCCCACAACTCTCGCATACAACCTCGCTCTTCTAAGTCATCCCTTTGTGCTTTGCTTTCTTTCTTTCCGATCAAATTTTTCCAAAGAATCTCTCCCACATTCTTGAAAATATGCATCGGGTCTACTAAATGATTGATCACCAATTCACTCGAATAAGGGAGTTCATGAAAAATGGACAACTGTTTCATGGCAACAACTAGATTTTCTGAATCCCACAGTTGTTTCCAATTGCTAGCCTTCATTTGGTGTTGCGCTTGTCGACCAATTTGTCCTTCACATAAAACATGTCCATCAGGCAAATATCTATGATGTCCTTCATAGAAAGTTTTACGTAGTGCTTCGAGCCGTGGTCCCCATAAAGGACAAGCATGGTAACCCAAAATCGATAAACCTGAATATTCACCATAATCAGGCCAATCGTGCATTGTCCACATAAGTATGCCTTGCACTCGCACGTCTCGTCTTCTTATAGGTTGAGACATGTCACGCACACTAATCCCATCCCATAAAATGCGCAGTTCTTCCACAAGTGGTGCAAGATATACATCCATGTTTTTTACCTTATACTTAGCTGGTACAATAAGAGCTAATAATAAATGACCTTTCTTTGTGGCCAACCATGGTGGGATATTATAATTGATCAAACATACAGGCCATGTGCTCCATGAATAACTGCATAATCCAAACGGATTCACTCCATCCATAGCTAGGCCTAGATGTATGGACCGAGGCTCACTAGCAAACTCTGGCCACTTACTATCTATGTGCTTCCAAGCAGCAGAGTCAGCTGGCAGTCGCATTACATTATCTGTAGACTTGCTCTTTGTATGCCATGAGATTTGCATCTAAACATGTTCTTAATTTGTGGAAAGATAGGAAAGTGGCGAAGAACCTTTGTGGGGACTTCTTCGCCTATAGCGTCTTCTCTAAATCTATTTGCTCCACACTTTGGACATACGTGGAGATGCTCATACGCATTCTGAAAGAGAATGCAATCATTCAGACAAGCATAAATTTTAGTATAATCCATTCCAATGGACTGTAAAAGTTTTTTCGCATCTCCACGTGTTGGAGGCATGTCATTGCCCTCTGGCAAAGATTGATCTTTAAGAAGCCTGCAATAAGCAATTAAAATGATATTAGTAAATGAAGTTATTATGATACAACAATGAAATCCAATTTGTTCTCCACTTACTTTACAATTCAGTGACACTATTATCTGACCATCCATAAATGGATTGCAGATTCAGCATCGCGAGTGAAGCACGTAGTACAGATATCTTTGCTCCATTGTAAAGTGGTAAACGAGCTAATCTTCGCATGTTTTCATATTCTTCATCAACTTCTGATCGTGGAATTTCTGTTGTGTCCATGAAACTCTCAACATCTTCTTCACCATCATGATCTTCGTCCATCTCATAAAATGCTTCAAGCACCTCTTCCATATGTTCATTCTGTGTAATATTATTAGTGCTTGCTTGTACGTCTAAGTCCTTTTTTCTCTCTTTCGTCCACGAGAGGTTACCGGTGCAATGTCATTTGGGTCCATCTACTCACCTGGGGGACCATGCGAATGATAGCGTAGGTTTTCGAGTCCACACCTATCAAAGAATCCATACTCTATAACATGTGCAGTACAAATCCGTCGTTTCCGATAAATTTGATACTTGCACTGTGTGCAAGGACATGCCATTCTCTCTTCAGGATCCAAAGAAGCCATCTACTACAATATGGATATTTTAGAACATTTGTTTTTTTATTAAACCTAAAAATCTAACTCTTAAAGACTTAAATCTGAAATACTAAACCTAAATACTTAAATACCTAAAGAAACTTAAAACCCTAATTTTAAAACCCTAATCTATATAGCTATCCTATTTTATCTATATATTCGGATTGTTTCTTGATTAATCCTCTTAATTAAGTTATATGTATGCCCAAATCCTAAAACCCTAATTTTAAAGATCTATACCTAAATTATGTATATTTCTAAACACATGTGTATATACATGTATATATGTATTATATGTGTATGTGTATGTGTGTATATATGTTATGTAGGTGTTAAAACCCTAAAACCCTAATCCAAATGACCTAGAACTAAAACATGTATATATATGTATGCATGTGTATATATATGTGTATATGTATATATATGTGAATATAGATAGGTATATAAGTATGTGTGTTTGTGTATTGTATATATATTCACTCTATTTAAAATGATTAAATTTAAACCTATTTTTATATATTTAATCATATATATGTTGTTGGAGTTAGACGTCTGCGGAAGCACGCGAACAACACAAGGAAGAAGAAGAAGCTTGGAGCACAACACACAATACTGAATGTATTACTAGAGAATGTACAAAGATAAGTAGCCCATTAGGGCAATAGGCATATATACAAGCCAGGGGAAAAAAACCTCCTAAAGAGGGAAAAAAGTGCCCCGGCGGTCCTAGTGTGTTCACACACATCACTACCTAAATATATCAACAAATCCTCCCTGGGAGTGATGTGGTGAACAAGGAGCTGGCACTCATGTATAAGGAAGTGCCAAGCTATGTGGAAATCACTCCACAAAAGGAAGTAAGCACAAAGCTTTGCGGAAAGCTTAAGCTTGATCTGCAACTCGCATAATGGACCTGTTCTGCCTGGGCTGATCTTCCTGCAACAGAACAGAGACTAACTCCTCAAATGATAAGGCATTTGGATTGCCTTTCATCATCAACCAAAGAGTAGAAGCGAAACTCTGATATGAGTCAGGAAGACCATTCAGAACGGTCTGCACAAGTGAGCTATTTGGTATAACCTCATCAGCAGAAATCAACTGTTCCTTCAAATCTTTGATCTTCGTTAGGAAACTGTCCATAGAATCTCCTTCATTCATGTGCTCACTCTCCAACTGTTTTCGGAGGTAAGCAACACGAGCCTCATTCCTAGCTTGGTACAATGTGGTAAGTGTATCCCAAGCATCCTTTTCTGTTCTGCAAGAGCGAATGTGAGGAATAATGGCACGTTTGACAGACAAAGCTATCAATGCATGTGCTTGGGCATCTTTGCCATCCCAGCGAATCTGCTCTGTAGTAGGTGCAACAGAAACAGCAGCATGAACAGGAATCTACACAATATCATCCTCGACACCATCTTCATCAACTCCATCACCTCCAGCACCTGTATTTGCAGTACTTGTAGTTGTAGGTGTAACAGGACGTCTTTCAACACCCTGCACAGTGTTCCACAGTCCTTTTGCAACCAATACATGTCGCATCATATAAGCCCATAATGGGTATTTGGTACCATCCAACTTATCCTCAACAACCAACATACAGAATACATCACTGCTTTCAGCCATGGCGGGTGACTAAAATACCTTGATGCAAAAAATTGACTATATCTCAAAAAGTTGAACGGAACTGCCCAGACGAGTTCTGCTAGACCTATAGCAGACTTCGAGACGCTTAAACTAGGGAACAGAAACAGGTATATACCTCTGGCACAAAAAGACAAAATAGCCTGCACAACCGCTACGATAGTGCGTTCGAAGGCCAAAACAAGCTCAGATCGCGATTTCGGCACCACAAAGCGAAGCCGTTTTGATCTCTGAAACACCCTGAGTATGCACACCAAATTTCATGCGAATCTGAGACTACAAACGGAGGAGTGTCGATGGCGTCCTAGATGAAGCGACGACCTGCTCTAATACCAATTGTTGGAGATAGATGTCTGCGAAAGCACGCGAACAACACAAGGAAGAAGAAGAAGCTTGGTGCACAACACACAATACTGAATGTATTACTAGAGAATGTACAAAGATAAGTAGCGCATTAGGGCAATAGGCATATATATGTCATTTTTTTATCTAAATGACTAGTTCTTATTTTCTTATCTATATAATTATTCTACCTTATATATATATATTTATTTATGTATTCAGATTTTTCCCTACTTAATCCTATTTTTATATATTTAATTATAAATATTTAATTAAATTATTTAAAATGCTAGTTCTTTTTATATTTATTTATGTATATAATTATCTTATTTTATATATATATTTATTTATATATTCAGATTTTTTTCGTACGTGAACCAATTTTTATATATTTAATTTTATATATTTCATTATATATATTTAATTAAATTATTTAAAACACTAGTTCTTTTTATATTTATTTATGTATATAATTATCTTATTTTATATATATATTTATTTATATATTGAAAGTTTTTTTCCTTACGTAATCCTATTTTTATATATTTAATTTTATATATTTAATTATATATATTTAATTAAATTATTTAAAACACTAGTTCTTTTTATATTTATTTATGTATATAATTATCTTATTTTATATATTTATTTATTTATATATTTAGATGTTTTTCCTTACGTAATCCTATTTTTATATATTTAATTTTATATATTTAATTAAATTATTTAAAACACTAGTTCTTTTTATATTTATTTATGTATATAAGTATCTTATTTTATATATATATTTATTTATATATTCAGATATTTTTTCCTTATGTAATCCTATTTTTATATATTTAATTTTATACATTTAATTAAAACCCTAATCTTAAAAGTCTAGATCTGAAATACCAAACCCTAAAACCCTAATCTTAAATATCTAGACCTAAAATATGTATATTTCTGTATACATGTGTATATACATGTATATATGTATTACATGTGCATGTGTATGTGTGCATATATGTTATGTAGGTGTTATATGGTTGAAAACCTTAATCTTAAAGATTTAAATCTAAAATATGTATATTTTTGTATGCATGTGTATCTACATGTATGTATGTATTACATGTATATGTGTGTTTGTGTATATATGTTATCTACATATTAAAATCCTAAAACCCTAATCAGAAAGACTTGGACTTAAATCTGAAATACTAAACCCTAAAACCCTAATCTTAAATATCTAGACCTAAAATATGTATATTTTTTTATACATGTGTATATACATGTATATATGTATTATATGTGCATGTGTATGTGTGCATATATGTTACGTAGGTGTTATAACCCTAAAACTTTAATCTTAAAGATTTAAATCTAAAATATGTATATTTTTGTATGCATGTATATCTACATGTGCTTGTGTATATATGTTATCTACATATTAAAATCTTAAAACCCTAATCAGAAAGACTTAGACTTAAATCTGAAATACTAAACCCTAAAACCCTAATCTTAAATATCTAGACCTAAAATATGTATATTTCTGTAAAGATGTGTATATACATGTATATATGTATTACATGTGTATGTGTATGTGTGCATATATGTTATGTAGGTGTTATATGGCTAAAAACCCTAATCTTAAAGATTTAAATCTAATATATGTATATTTTTATATGCATGTGTATCTACATGTATGTATGTATTATATGTATATGTGTGTTTGTGTATATATGTTATGTACGTATTAAAATCCTAAAACCCTAATCAGAAAGACTTATACTTAAATCTGAAATACTAAACCCTAAAACCCTAATCTTAAATATCTAGACCTAAAATATGTATATTTCTGAATACATGTGTATATACATGTATATATGTATTATATGTGCATGTGTATGTGTGTATATATGTTATGTAGGTGTTAAAACCCTAAAACCCTAATCTTAAAGATTTAACCCTAAAACCCTAATCCTATTTTTATATATTTTATGTAAAAAAAAAAACTTCAAAATAAAAATAGGATTATATGTGTGTATGTATGCATGTGTGTATATATGTGTGTGTATGTATGCATGTGTACATGTGTGTGTGTGTGTATGTATACATGTGTATACATGTGTGTGTATGTGTATGTGTGTGTATGTAGGCATGCATGTGTGTGCATGTGTGTGTACGTGTGTGTATGTATGCATGCATGTATGTGTATGTGTGTGTATGTGTATGCATGTGTATACATGTGTGTGTATGTATACATGCATGTGTGTATATGTGTGTATGTATGCATGTGTGTATATATGTGTTTATGCATGCATGTGTGTATATGTGTGTGTATGTATGCATGCATGTGTGTATATGTGTGTGTATATGCGTGTATGTATGTATGTGTGTATATGTGTGTGTGTATGTGTATGTATGCATATGTGTATATATGTGTGTGTATGTATGTGTGTATGCATGTGTGTGTATGTATGCATGTGTGTAAATTTATGTGTGTGTGTATGCGTGCATGTGTGTATATGTGTGTGTGTATGTAAACATGCATGTGTGTATAGGTGTGTGTATGTAAGCATGCATGTGTGTACATGTATGTGTGTATGTATGCATGTGTAAATTAACGTGTATCTTCTTTTCTCTTCTCTCTCTCTTTCTTTCTTTCTCTCTCTCTCTCTCTCTCTCTCTCTCTCTCTTTCTCTCTCTCTCTCTCTCTCTCTCCTTCTCTCTCTATCAATAGCGAATAAAAGAATCACTGACAAGTATGTCCCTCTTTGAATCGTTATTGACAAAGCGTAATGTAGGTCGTCTCTCGTCCAATTCCAAACAATCCATGTCAAAGAACTTCTGCAAAATCAACGAAAAGAGAAATTAGAAACCCTAAAGCATAGAGAAACACAAATGCTAACAGTACGTGTAGCACTTACCAAGATGTGAGATCTAAGCCGAGAGAGAGTGTATGTGTAGAGAGAGAGATCCATGTGTGTGTGCGTGTGCATAAGACAATGCAGATTTGCGCGCGCAAGTTTGATAGTAGACCAAGAGTACTTAAACACGTGCAAAAATGTGAAGTTTTGCTCTCGGGTTCGCGGTATGTTTAAAACTCTCCGCTGGTATAGGCGCCGGTATGGACGCCGGTATACGCGTCGGTAGTTCCCAGTAAATTACCGACACTTATACCGATGCTCATACCGACGCCCATACCGACGCCTATACCGACGCTTAAACCGGCGGCTGCGGGCCACACCGACGATCCGTTTAAAATGGTCATACTGACGGTCACTTGATCGTTGGTATCTCTTAGTGAAATTTTCCGAGGGCTATATCGACACCGGCTATGACCATTAGTATATGCAGCGTCGGTATGCCCCTTATATGTTGTAGTGTAAAGAGTTTATCCAACGCAAAAATCCTTCCCGACTATGTTGGGTAAAGTCCTGAAGATAGAACATCTTATTTAATTCTTTTCTAAATTCTTCCCAAGGTTTATTGGCGTGCTCTTGTATACTTTCCAGAATTGAACTAGAAACAACACGGCCAAAATATTTGACTAAAACATCATTAGGTAAACCTTGGATTTGCACTTGATCCTCAAATGCATCCAGGTATTTTGTAATGTTTAAGCCAGTGAATTTGCCTTTTTCTCTTAAAATGGCTTGGCCTATGCATATTCCTTGCTTTTAAATCATCATGTTTTTGAACATCTCCTCCTTTTTGCGTTCTTGATAGTGCTTTGAATGGAGAAAAAGATCTCTAATGGCAGGTGCTAATTATTCCCTAAACTTCTTAAACCTATCGCTAGTTGATAAAGCAAGGAATGTTGGCTTTATTAAACCCTAGGTTTTTACTATTACTAACTTCTTTTCTTAAATATTTTTTTTTCTTAATCCTAAATTTATACTTATCTCTTTGACTTGATCTTTTGAATTTATAAGTACATTTCTTTGTTTCTCTTTATAAGTTTTAATTTTTTAGATTGTTTTAGAATCTATTTTTTTTTAACCTTTGAATATTTAATTCTAAAGGTTTCTCTAAAGTAGATAAATTTTATAAAATATATTTCCTTGATTTAAATCTTTTGGTTTTTGAACAAAAATTACTATTAATCTCCTTACTAATATTTTCTTTGATTTTGGATAAAACAAGAAAGAAATAAAAGCATCAACTCCAAATCAAAAGAACCTAAATCTAAAACCCTTTTTATGCAATGAAATAAATATGAAGTAAACAAACAATCTTTGTGTTTTAAAATATAATCTTTCTTGTTATAAAATAAATGTTTCCAAAAAACTTTCCTAAAATCTAATATGAAGATGTTTAAGTGCTTTAAACAAAAAACTTTCCTAAATAAGAAAAAAATGATTCAATGCTCTTTCAATGCAAGTATGAAAGTGCCTTATTTCTAGTGCAAATGAAAACAACCTTCTTTTTTTTTTAGTGATGTGAATGAACTAAAACGAACTTGAAAAACACCTTACTTGAAGTTTGCTTGATGTAGAGGCTCTAAGTGCATATTGATATATTTTTAAAAACTTTTTTAGTAAATCCTAAATACAAAGCTAAACTTGAATGTGAAAAAGTCTTGATCTTCTTGTATGTCGACGAAGGGGGAGGGGGTGAAGTGACGAAGCTCCTCCGGTTAGATAATCCTTCTTCCTGTGGAGGTGCTCAAGTCATAAGACTGGCCCTCAACACCCAGGGAAGAAAGAAAATAGCAGCAAAAATCTTCACTCTTCTTTTTAGCTTCTTCTTTCAATTTCTTGCATACAAGAAGAAGATAAAGCTAATTATTTATAAAATAAAAACTGAAAATACAATGAAAACCCTAAGCACACTATCGTCACGCTTCACATCGGGTTCACCAAGGTTGTCGTAGAGGGGTGTGAAGGGAGGCGGACGTTCATCTAACAGATTCATGCTAACCTAACCATGTGACTACAAGCAGGGTGTTTTTTAGTATGCTTCAGGGTTTATCTTGAGTTTTCAGTTTTTGGGAGTTAAAGACTAGAGTTTTATAATCTATTTGAGTTTGATTTAAGAACTAAGATTCATATGAAAATGAACTATCTAATTTTTCATTTTTAATAACAAATATGCTTCATTATGAAAGGGAAATACATAAAACTTTGATTAAATCATAAGATGAAAGTATGATCAATTCTAGAACTATACAATCCTTGTAATAAGTTCAAATGCAACTCTTTGAAAATATTCCTATACAAAAGCTTATCAATTCAAAATATCAAGTAATGACCTAAAATCAGCGGCATAAAAGCACCTTCTAGTTCGTAATCTTGTAAACTCGTAATTTCGTAATCTCATCACAATGATTTGCAGGAAAGTAACATTAGTCTACATAAGTATGCTTTTTATTAATATAAAACACTCATTTATAAAATTTACCATTAAAAACTTAACATAATTAATCCTCTTATGTATCTTATAAATACGAACATTCATTCTTATTACCTATCTACTTCATATATGCACATACACTTTTTCATATGCACATATTCACTTTCATTTATGCATGAATTATTCATACATCTTATATTTCATATGCATACATATGCATCATACACTTATCATGCATACACATACATCCTAACTTATATCCATACATCTCTAACATATATACATACGCTAATTTCTCTCACTCATGCACAAGCATTATTTATCACTCATGCATACACTCATGCTAGCATACACATACTACACATGCATACATGCTTACTTCTACATGCTTTCAAAGTTACTACTATGCATATGCGTTCATGCACATAATATACACTCATGCATATGCACTAGCTTCATTTATGCATACATGCATACTCATATGCACATGCAAAAACACACATGCTCACTCTCATTCTCTCTCCCTCTCTCTCTCTCTCTCCTTCTCTATTTCCAAAAGCCATCATTGAATCTGTTATTTACATTGTGCACATCCCTATTTACCTCTCTCTCTCTCTCTCTCTCTTTCTCCTCAAAAGTTCTGTGCGTTTGATCATATGATTCCTAGAGTGCTCTTAGTTCCATCTCTGTCTGTCCATTTTC
This sequence comes from Ceratopteris richardii, assembly GCA_020310875.1. NCBI lineage: Eukaryota > Viridiplantae > Streptophyta > Polypodiopsida > Polypodiales > Pteridaceae > Ceratopteris > Ceratopteris richardii. The sequence goes on along the minus strand of CM035413.1, from coordinate 34,702,329 downwards.
AGATTGAATTCCACATGAAGCATCTGCCACCCATCCTCCTTCTTTCTCTCTCTCACACTCTCTCTATTGTTGCACCCTGTAGAAGTCATAAGAGAGGGAACTGGAGAAGATGATTCCCTCTATTTCTCTCTGTTATGGATGTCTCTTCTTTCTCCCCCGATTTCTTTCTCTCTCTCTCTCTCTCTCTCTCTCTCTCTCTCTTTCTCTCTAAAGGCCTCGTATATACAGGAACTGCATCAAGAACTTTTGAAGTGATCTGCGATCCATGCTTCCTGTAGTGTATAGCAAGTAAGATAAAAGAAAATCAAGCCACTTTCCCTTGTGGGAAGGAACCTAGTGTGAGCACTTTCCAAATCAAAAAGTGGAAGTATAACAAAGGACATTACTTCACCTGATCTAATAATTCCGAGCCGTGATTCTGCCTGAGGATCCCTAAACCAAAAAAAAGAATAGTAATGCAACCTATAGCTGCAGGTGAGAACAAAGTGCAACACTTGCTTGCATGATGGAGCAAGCTCCTTTCACGTGCCTATGACCCAGAGCATGCCTAAGTGAATGGTGAAGAAATAGGGAGAAATCTCTGTGTACTTTCTGTGCAACTCTACAAGATGCTATCAGCAGTAGTCCATGAATGAGGGGGAAATCTCAAGCTCTCTCTCTTATGTGGAAATAGTTGATTTCTTTCTCTTTCTAATGCCTCTGTGTGCTTTAGTCTATCTACGCACACAGTCTCCTGTCTCTACTATTTTTTCTCTTGTGGGATGCATGAACAGAAGCTCTAGGTGCATTCTCTCTCTCTCTCTGTCTCTCTCTCTCTCTCTCTCCCTAAAGAAACCATACCTACAAGAGAATAACATTAGCCAATCTACCTTACAACATTCATTTATATACGTAAAATCTCACACAGATATGCACTCACGCGTGTTTAATTAACTCCCACACATCAAACACTCACACATGCATACTAATACTAACTCATGCATTTGTGGAATTAACTAAACTAACTTCTAATGTTAACACACACACATACACACACTTTCACTTAACTATTTTTTCTGTATGATAAATAAAATCCATTAATTATATATACTATAATATTGTTTAGATATTTAAACTTATTATTCATTTTATAATCTATTTTAACTTTTAGAATTCATAAGAATAAACATATTTATTAATTATATATACATGTATAAATATTTATTAATTATAAAAAATATATAAATGCATATTTAACCTATTCATTATTAGTACAAATATTAGGTATTTAGGGTAGTACTCATACTTATATACTCACCTTTAGAAACCTCAACACATACTCACATATAGTGATGGTCTCAAATAAATAGACATGCTCATAATTATTCATGTTCATACACATGCACCATATATAAGATTTTTATAAGAAGGATTTATAGGTTTAGTGTAACCATATAAAACAGAGATCCAAATATATATACGCATGTCTATGTAAAAAAAAATACACAAACATATAGACATAAGTGCACACAAATGTATCTTTTAAGTATTCATATGTAAATACATATATATGACAAAAACCCACATTCTCATTCATTCTCATAGACATATGAATGCATACCCCATAAAGTGCATTTCATATATATATATATATATATATATATATATATATATATATATATATATATATATATATATATATATATATATATATATATATATATATATATATATATATATATATATATATATATATATATATATATATATATATATATATATATAGAGAGAGAGAGAGAGAGAGAGAGAGAGAGAGAGAGAGAGATCCCTACAAATATAGGCACATATATTTAACCATACATAAATTTATGAATGCACATCTACATGATCTCAAAAACATTTAAAACTAACTTAAAATTAAGATTAAAAGTAAGGATCAATTATCCCTTCATTTTGCATTTCTTTTCTTCTTTTTCTTGTAGGTACCCAAGAGAAAAGGTAAGTCATTTTAAACCAATACATTAAAAATTATGTGAAAGAGTTATGAACTAATTGACATTAAATCAAAATATTTTTATTTTCCTATATATTAATCCAAGTAAGGAAATCCTTCCAACAGCGTTGTCGTCAGAGTCCACTTAATGTTGTCCTTCATCAAATTCCAAAGATCTGATTCCAAAAATCTCCTGCAAAACAAAATTTAAGAGAAATTCAAAAATCCTAATCCTAAAATTCAAACCCTAAAACATGTATATATGTGTATGTGTATATACATGTATGCATGTGTGTGTATACATATGTGAGTGTGTATATATATGTGCATGTGTATGTAATATGCATGTGTATATGTATGGATGTGTTTGTGTACATGCATATGTGTGTGTATGTATGTATGCATATGCATGTGTGTATGCACATATGTGTGTGTATACATATGTGAGTGTGTATGTATATGTGTGTGTATGTAATATGCATGTGTGTATGTATATATGTGTGTGTGTACATGCAAATATGTATGTATGTATGTATGCATATGCATCTGTGTATTTATACATGTGTGTGTGTGTACATGTGTGTATGTATATGTGTGTATACATGTATGTATGTATGTGAGTATGAGTATGAATGTGTGTGTGTGTGTGTCTATGTATGTGCATGTGTGTATGTAATATGCATGTATGTATGTATATGTGTGTATGCATGTGAGTATGTAATATGTGTGTGTACGTATATATGGATCTCTCTCCATCTCATTCTCTTTCTATTTCATCTCTCTTTCTCTCTTTCATCTCTCTCTCTTTCACTCTCTCTATATCTCTCTCTTTAATCTCTCTCTCTTTCACTCTCTCTATCTATTTCTCTCTCTCTATGTTTCTCTAGATCTCTCTGTTTCTTTCATCTCTCTCTTTCTCTCTCTATATCTCACTCTATAACAATCGACAACAAAAAAATCACTCGATGTAATTGTTCGGAGCGTTCTCGTCAAAGTCCACTTAATGTTGTCCTTTGTCAAATTCCAAAGAATTGATGCCAAAAAGCTCTTGAAAAACTAAAGAGAAGAGAAATTAGAAAAGGGAAACGACAAAGAAAGAGAAAGGGTGCTACAGTATATGTGATACATACCAAATTTCAGATCTAGAGAAATAGAGGTATAGAGAGAGAGAGAGGGAGAGAAAGAGAGAGATGTGTGTACACAATATGCTCAGAATGTAGTTTGCACGTGCAAACTTGACAATAGTAGACTTTGGTTCAAAACGCAAGCAAATGTCAAATTTTTGCTCGCAGGTCCAGTTAAACATTGTGTCGGTATTAGCATCCATATGAGCATCGGTATAGCGTTGGTATAAGCGTAGGTAATTTATAATAAAATACCGATGCCTATATCGAGACTCATATTGGCGTGGAGTATACCAACGATTAAGTGACTGTCGGTATTGCATCCGTGGTTTTTCAAACATTTTCAACAGTCATACTGACACCGAGGAATGACCGTCGGTATGGGCAACATCGGTATGCCCCTCATATATTGTAGTGATGAAAAGAAAAGACACATATGGAGGAACTAATTCAATCTAAGATTAGGGATTTAGACGTTCATGTCAATTATTTAAACGAAAAACTCGAAAAGTCATGTCACACAAAGTTTGATAAAGTTTTTCATGTGATAAGTAAGCTTAGTGAAACTACAAATGCAAATCATGCAATGAGGGGTATATTAAGAGAAGTAATTGCTAACTTTAAACAACAAGTCAATGACCTAACTAAGTACATTCATGATGATTCACAATGTAAATGCAATCATGATAATGAGTTTCAAGTAAATGCAATTAAGAGTGATGATGAAACTCAAAACATTGACCGTAGGAAGCCCATGCACAATGTTAAGACTAGAAGATCTAAATGGATAATTAAGTGCTTTTAATGTGAATAGATAGGTCATAAATTTCATAATTGCTTAACCTACTATAAAGCATGTGAATTATGCTTAGTTACCATCATTGAAAACAAAATATGTGATTATAAAACCCATCTTCCTCTACGCTTAAACTTAGGTGGAGGAGAAATGAAGGCTTATTTTACAGAAGTTAAACACAAATCTAAACTGGATATAAGAAGTACAAAGAAATGGAGATGCATTAAGAAATTTGAAGGTGTAGCAACTTTAGATCCTAGAATTTTGAACCCTAAGATCAATGATGGAACTCGATTTTCTAAAGTTAAAAAGCATGAAGAAAAGGGAACATGTGAACTTAAAGGTATGTCTGAAAGTAATGAACCTACTAGAATTTATGAATCTATAAGAGAGTACAAAAGCACTAAACCTAGATCTATGAGGAAAGATGGGTGAACTGTCAATGCAAAGTTTGTATAAAAATCCAAAACAATTAGATAAAATTCAATGCTTTAGCCTTGAGAATAAGGATGAGTATATTAAAATTTATCTGGTAAATGAAGCTATTCAATGAATTGAGAAACACGTTAAGGAAAGATGTGAATCTAGTTAACTATAAGGTTTCTTAAATTGAATTTGCTGGAACTATAATGCAATGAATGGGAGTTGTTTTACCTTCTCCCTCATCAAAAAGGTATATTATGAATGATCAAGAGAGTTTTTTTTACCTTCTCTCTCATAAAAAAGGTACATCATGCTTTGACTCGGGAGTTTTTTTTACCTTCTCCCTCATAAAAAAGGTACATCATGATTCTAACACGGGATATTTTTTACCTTCTTCCTCATCAAAAAGGTACTTTATGAATGATCAGAGGAGTTTTTTTACCTTCTCCCTCATCAAAAAGATACATTATGATTTGAACACAGGAGTTTTTTGACCTTCTCCATCATCAAAAAGGTACATTATGAATGATCATGGGAGTTTTCTCCCTTCTCTCTCACCAAAAAGATAGATTATGAATGATCACGGGAGTTTTTTACCTTCTCCCCTCATCAGAAAGATACGTTATGAATGATCATGGGAGTTTTACCTTCTTCCTCATCAAAAAGGAACATTATGAATGATCATGGGAGTTTTTACCTTCTCCCTCATCAAAAAAGTACTGATATTAAATGAATGGATGTATGTCCTTGATGATATGAAGGTTAAATTTTTATATTATGCACTCCCAAAGATATGAGAATTTGAAGCTAAAAACTATAATGGTTGATGTGAAAACTTTGAATATGTTATTTGAATAACTTTCTTGTGAACTTTGTAATAGGTTTCTGCAATAAAGAGGACTTGATTTTGAAATGAAATTGAAATGAATTGTGATATGACTTTGACATGATTTTTTAAATGATTTTTGAATTGAATTAGTTTATGAATATATGTGTATGCATGAAAGTGTGTTTATGCATTTACACAATTATGAAATGATTTCTTGAGTTAGATTAATGAGACGAACTGAATAAATGCATGAATGCATGATTGTATTTATGAAAATACATGTATACACATGCATGTGCATGAGGGCATGTACATGTGCATGACTTTGTGATTGGTATGTATACATGAGAGTATGTATGTGTATGTGTTTATGAGGTAAACATGAATGATGAGTATAGACATGGAACTTTGATTATGAGCATGTGCAAAGTATGGTGACTAGGAAAAATAAATATGAATGTACATGAAAACATATGCATGCATGAATTTATGAACATGAACATGTATGTGCATCAGAACATATGCATGAACATGAACATATGCATGAACAATGCTTTTCTTACCTATGCAATATGAGTGAGTTTGTAAGGTTTTATGTATTTTCACATTACTTGTATGCAAGGAGGTGCACAGGCCTCGACATCATAAGCCTTTTACCTTATGAATTCCACACAAGAACCTAATTTTTTATGTTCAAGATAAATTTTATTTTTGAAGAAAAACAGGTACTACCGTTGGCCCATCCAAAGGATGTGCAGGTTTGGTGAGGGTGAATGTTGGAGAGATTCTCTTCCTTAAGCAGATATTCCATTTCTTTATTTTTACACATGAATTGTGTGAAGCTTATAAATAGTAACTTTGAAGGCTTGCTCATATGATGTTGAGGTGTTCGAAAAGGAGCTCAATGAGTATTGATGTAAGCCATACTGTGCTCATTGCAATATTCACATATGACACTCAGAGACATAGTTGAATACTTTATGCGCATGGAGCATACATCACTTTAAAGTGAGGTTTTGGTGTTGATCCCAATGCTTAAGAAAACTAATACATGACTGTCGAGTTTATATATGAAATAGAGGTGCATATAAAGACAAGGAAAGGTGGTTGGAAGCTAGGCCCTCAGCATTCGATCACCTCAACTTTTGGAAACTCAACTAACAGAGAGGACACGCGCAAAAAGGAGGTGCCTGCACGTGAAAGGGGGCGGAACTTCTTGAAGTTTTTCTCTCATGTGCTTTTTCCTGATAAGAAGGGAGGAACAACGTGATGGAAGCTTTTTAGAAATCGCCTGATTGCAGCTATGTTTGGAGATAAGCGCAAGAGATCCTAGCTTTTGTTGCACGGCCATTACTGAACCAAAGTGTTGAATTACCGAAGTTTCATTACATCCAGACTTGCACTACTGCAACACTATTTCTGAGAAGAGTGCAATTTGAATATCCTCCTGTCTATGTAATAGTTCAAAGTTTCCTTCAATCTACTTACACTGATATGTTTATGACAACAGGTTAGGTTCAGTGCGTACATTCGTGCAGATTGTAATACTCTTGTCTATGTAATAGTTCAAAGTTTCCTTGAATCTACTTACACTGATATGTTTATGACAACAGGTTAGGTTCAGTGCGTACATTCGTGCAGATTGTAATACTCTACTTTTGTTGTTGGTTGTGCAAAACCAATACACTTCATTGTTAGTGGGATGAAGTGTTATTTTTTATCACTCTAAATTCATCTACAATTTCAATGATGTTTTGTCACATCTGAAGGAGTGCGCAAGATCGGTGCTAGTACCCTTCACTCATCTCATAAATGTTTCTAAAGAAACCTGAATGATTTACGTTTCCTTTACATGCGTATCGTTATCTAATGAGTTACTTCTGTGTTCAGCATGTGCTGGCGTAAGAGGAAAAGATTGACAGATTTATCCTGGCATGCAAAGATCTATTGCAGCGTGAACAATGCAGTGAATTAGAATTTATTTCATCA